>JAWZYV010014973.1:600000-1172849 GCA_038373885.1 Cheiracanthium punctorium | reverse complement strand
GCTTTCTGAATTTCCTTTAAATTTCCTGTAAAACTAACACTTAATATATCAAAATTCTATACACCCACCACCAAAGTTTATTTTCAAACAAATAATATTTCGCGGCTTTTTTCTCCCTCCCCCCCCCCCCCCAATCATACTTCGCCTTGGGGCGGGAGGGAACCCTTCTGATAAAGTTGGACATCATAACGACCGTTTGAATAAATCAATCTTTCGGCCAGGATTATCGGTGCCGACATTCGATGAAGTAATGTATGCCGTCTAAAATTCTGCATGCGTACTGGAACAGATGTTAGATGAATGAATGAAGCTCGCCGCAGATAGGTACCAAAAGAAACACCTGGCCGGTCATAGCGTGCAACTGAACCGATGCAAGCAAGATAACAATGACTTTTCCTAACAACTTGTTGATTTTATCGGTCACAACCGAACCTTGTTTCCTGATAAATATTAGGTGCACTCCCGAAAGTAGTGTCGTTTTTATGTATTAAAAAAAAATCAAACTTTCAATAAGTTTATTATGACAGACAAATTCAGGGCCTGATTACCGAAAAGGCTCGGGAAGCTTGAGCTTCCCCCTCTGAATTTCAAGGGGGCCCCAAAAATGACAGAAAAATTGCGATAAAAATTCAAAATGTTGTTTTTAAATCTTAAGTTAGTGCCAAGATTTTCGATGAAGAGAAGTGGAAAGCTATTTTTAATTTTTTTCAGAAGTCTGATACTTCTTGTCGCAACATTTCTAAATTGGTTGGTTCAGTTTGTGATGTCTTTCCCCGGGACATCTGCTCCAGTTAAGAGAGTTTTTTTTTCCCATTATGTGGAATATTGGGTCGGCAGAAAGGGGTAGACATTCAATATGTAATGTTAAACATCTTCTAAGTGTCAAAATTAATTCTGAACTTTCATGTTGTGATATTTATAATATCAAAAGAAACAAGAATGCCTGGAAAAAAGCCATAAATGAAAAATATGACTAAATAAATAAAGTTTAATCTTCCAGTAAGTTAATGCTTTTAGTTTACTTTTAAAGTAATTTCCAAAATACTGTAAAAAACTCGTTACGATGAACTAAACTATTATGAAGATTAATGAATAAAATATTTTTATCAAAGGAAAATTTCAGATTATGGAATAATTTATTTTATCAAAGAAAATCATTCGAACTGATTAAATCCATCAAATTTCATTTTATCGAATAATATTCATTTTATCAAATAAAATCATTAAAACTTTACTTTTCCCAAACAAAAAGGGGAGGGGTCCCGGAAATGAGACTGAGCTTCCCCTCACTTCAGAGGTTAATCGGGCCCTGGGCAAATTGTTGCTGAACACAGGATTGTCATTTGTTACAATTTAAAGCAAGAATTTTATAGATTTCCCCCCCCCCCCAAGAATAATATGGCAGAAAAGGGGGAAGGGGGACGTTTATCCTCCTTATAGGAATTTGAAAATTCCTCAAATAGATTGTTAGGTATTCGTGAGTTGTATTTTAGAGCAAGTATTTTATGAATCTCTTTCCATGAGGTATGTGAAAAGAATCTTGACACCCCCCCCCCCGGCTGGCCAGAGTTTGCAACTTTTGGAAAATACCGTCTTATTCAGCACTTATTAAAAGAACTAAAAAACTGAATTTGGCATGTACGCGAGGTATTATTAGCTTCAGTTGTTTTGACGTACTAAATAAGATTACTTTCCCTTCCCCAAAAAATACAGAATTAATACAAACGAATAACTGGATTTATTTATTTAACCCGTGATAATGAGCGGTTGCAAAGGTGATCCACCAAAAATGAATTTTCTGAGATGTCATGTCACAAACAAAATTGTATGGACCCTTCTCGTTTTCTAAATAACCGTAAAGGTAGACTTATTTGAATAGGTATTAAATTTGGTTATTTCCAACGCAACTTTTGTCACATAACAAAAATATTTATTTTAGGAGAATCTATAAATTTCCGAAATATTGTAACTGCCCTAAATACTAAATAAAAGAGCTTTGAATTGTAAATACGGAACAAAATAATGCATTTATGGAAATGCTAAAGTAAATCGTTCTACATCAACCCTTCTATAGTCCCAATTGTTTTTCCTAGTTTCATTCCTTGCAATTCTCTAGTTTCGAGAGCTATGAACTTCGACCGCAAGTTTTAAGAATTAAATTTCAATTGAAACTGTAGCTGAAGTGCAACAAAGTGGGTTGTGACCACACCCCCCACCAATCCCTCACACTGGAATTTTTAAATTCTTTTAACCACCTACAGAAATCGCGTAGTTTTAGAATTTTTACTGTGTATAGAAACCATTGCATGAGTATCAGGTAAGGCGGTTTCTTCGGGGCAGGGCGATCGTTGTCTAACGATTAATATTTTTAATTTACACAAAATGCTAATGAGCGAGAAAGGGTGTGCATATCTTTTATTTTCACGGATTATTTTTTTTTTAAGAGAAAAGCATCACATTCTCGAATTTAATAACCGATTTCATCTCATAAGATATCGTCAAAAACTGGAGATTCATAAAAATCGCTACCCGCTAAAAAGTTAAAAGTACAGAAATCGCCTTCCAGAAATTCCATCAGTCTCATTTTCCCTACTTTCACAAAGGTTTTTTTTTTTTAATTGAGCGTTAAAAATTCAATAACGACTGCCGCACATACCCCGACTAATTAAAAATGAATAATTGAGTATTGGAGATAAGAGTTCCCCCCAAGAACCGGATTTTGAATTAGTTTCCACCTTTCAATATAAAGCGCAAATTTGTCAAATACGGAGCACTTAAAAGGACCTATTCAAAAGCGAAGAAATTTCCCCTAGTTGTAGTGAAAGTATCCTTAAGATGTGTTTAGCAATAAGCCATGTTTATAACTGATTATTTAAGATCTTACACCTGCGATAACGAATAGCAACTTTTAACGCTGCTAGCACACGTTCGTAGTCTTAAAAAGTATCGGGGTTCAAATTTAAAGCTCATAAGTTTTCAAACTAATTTTACTCTTAAGATTTTTTTACTTTAAATTGCAGAGTTTATTTCCCGCGCCTCAGTCCTTACCGAGAAAATTAGAGACTCTGTAAGTACAATGGATAAAAACAAAACTGCTGTTAATAAATTTAGAACTATAGTACAGGGGAAAATCGCCAGAGCACAAAATTCAATGTTTTTAGTAATTACAAAAAATTATATTGTAAAAAAATAACCCCTTTCTCAAGCGATGTCATTTCTTGCTAAACAGGTCATAACGTTTCACCTTATTTGTAAGGCACCATAAATGCGTTGTTTGCTTTCAGAGAAACTTGGGCAAAAGGTGGTATGAACTTATGAAAGTCAATAGATTCCCAAAGGAAAAAGTTACATGGAGTCAAGTAGAGTGACCAGGACGTTAACCGTATTGGACCAAGTCACCCGCGAGTGCTGCGATCATTCCTCTGATCTGGCATCTGTTCAGAAATTTGGCAAAATATTTCTCTTTTACAGCGACATTAATTTCAACTTCGTACTGGTGAAATCTTAAGTTTTGTATCCTGGTGCTCCTTTCCTCGTTGATATAGTACATAAAATTTCAAACCTTGCGTGTAGAAATTATGTTCTGGAGGAAGTATATAACTCAATTCTGTTGAATAGACCAAAATCCTGTATATCATCCAACTTCGGCCCTAAAAAGCAAAATTTCATGCAAAACTTCTTTCTGTACAGTAGTTAAATTGATAATTCCATATTGGAAATAAATCAACCTAAATAGGATTTTTGAAAATTTTAAACAAAGAACTCTCCAAAATTTTGAACTAGCATATTTCTTGTTAACAGTTTGAACTTATGACTAAACCATGTTCTACAAGTTTGAATAAACTGTTATTTGCATAGAGGAGAGGTTGGCCCGGATAATGATTAAAATATCTTGACATCTGTTATCCTAGGCCCGCATGCAGGAAACTGTATACGGGCTCGCTTTTTAACGGCCCTTAAGAAAAGTCAGACATTTCCCTTGCACTAATTTATGGCTCCGTTAATGTTGACCGCACAAATCTAAGCTACCCAGCCATGCCGAAGTTATCCACTGAAGGAACATATTTCAGATCCAGTTTCATTTATATCAATGCATTTGCCCTGAGGAAGTTGCTTTTCATCATATCAAGACTAAAAACTGGTAAGCTGAACATGAATTATCTTAACTTCCAAAGTAGACACGTTTGCTCGACATTTTCCAAGGCATTGTCGAAACTTTGACCAAAGTATGCATTTCCACTGTCAACTCATGTTTTCAAACCATTAAATTATAAACTCTGCTTATTAACAGTGAATTCGCAATCTGGTTTTTCAATAGAATTTACCTTGCACATAAACATGTGCAAGGTAAATTATTCTATTGAAAAAACCAGATTGCGAATTCACCGTTAATAAGCAGAGTTTATAATTTAATGGTTTGAAAACATGAGTTGACAGTGGAAATGCATACTTTGGTCAAAGTTTCGACAATGCCTCTGAAAATGTCGAGCAAACTTGTCTACTTTAGAAGTTAAGATAATTCATTAAAAATTTTTGACACTAGCATTACCAATATTGTAGAAAAATATTCTTTATCATCCTACAATAGATGAACTGGCCACACATTACAAATGCTGTGCACACTAAAAAACTTTTTAACTTTAAGTTTTAAATACTTTTCAAGAGACTAGATCAAACCTTTAAGGACTAACAAGGTTTCACAATCTTGTTTGTAATTTCATAATTGTTGACTTTATTCAAATTTATGCAGGAGGAAAGTAGTTTAAAAATGCACTCTAGGAAAATAAATTTCTTTGACAATGCTTAGGTTTTAATTAACATTTTTCCCTCTGGAGAAAAGTATTAGATTTAACTTTCGATAAGCATTAGTCCTTTTGAAGAATTCCGAAACATCAAGAGTTTAGAATCCAAGTTAAGATTTAATCACCCTCTTAAATATAGAAGAAAGTTTGACATTAAATACTAACATTTGAAGAGGTACCTTATTCAAAAGTAATTTTGATTATTAGGAATGTTTTAAAGTAAATCTCATCGAATTTTAACAAAAATTCGAAGTAATTGAAAGACTTAAAGCCAACAATTTTTTTCCCTTTAAACGCAATATGGAGAAACAATTCTCATGTTTCCGATTTCTATACTTTCCGAACAAGATTTTAAAAAGTTCGTAAGTTTTACATATAGGTTTTACGAATAGTTCCTTATTCGCCAGATTTGATAATTGCAGCCAAAAATTTTACAACACGATAAAAACTTCAATAGTGTAAATTCTATCAAGTAATAAAATCTTTAGGTCCCCGTATCAAACCAAAGATTCAGAGAATAAAGATCCATACGTAAAACATTAATGGAAAGATGAAATTTCACATAACTTTAAAAACTTTGGCGGGGGGGGGGGGAGTAAAAATCCGAAACTGAAAATAAAGTTTCATTATACCGATTTTAAGAGAAGGCCATGCAAGCTTTTAACTTCGTTAGCTTTCGCTGCGGTTTGTCTTAAAATAGTCCTAACAGTCAGAGTTCTTATATCAAGTTATTTATGAAAATTGATTTTTGGACGTTTAAGGTACTATGTCTCCCTTAACTATATAAGAGTACGTGCATAAATCTGTTTAAAGATTTAATGAGACCTGAACTAAAAGAATTAAAGCCACCTGAAACTTGTATTTAAAAATTGTTAAGTGAGGAGAAACTCATTTGAGTGTTTTCCCAAACTTGAAGATGCAAGGTACAATAAAGTTACAATCTACCTGAACTCCTTTAAGCTAGTGCAAAGCACTCCAACCCTTTGAGACTGTTGGGAAATAAAAACAAATTAATTTCAACTTTAAGTATTTATTGCGCATATTACAATTATTTCTTATCTTTTGAAGAGCTTAAATACTTTTTGAAGACTCCAAACTTTCCTTGCTTCATTGAACGAATCCTTTCTTGTAAAGCCGACAACTTAGACAGGTTTAATTGGTCATCTTCCCCTTTCCGATGCGAGAAGGCATTAGTTTTACTTCCATGCATAGAATCCATCATACCATACTGCTGTCCCATGTTTGCTCCATATCCGTAAGGACCAAAATCCATAGATTGTGGAAAAGACATTTTGTTAAATTGGGCATTTGAATCAAAACTAGTTTTACCAGAAACTTGAGAGGAATGAAGGTCTGAAGTTTTCATAGCAGCTAGACGGTCAAGGGTCGAAGATGGTTGCACCAACTGCTCGCTGTCGTCATTCCTTGCATTGCTAGCCGTTTTAGTACCCTGTAGGAAAGAGTCCGATTGCATACTCTCATTTTCTGAAGTAGCAGACTTCAGAGACTGATCACTACTTCCTTTCAACTCTTCAGCGTCCGTGTCGTTTAGCCGTATTGCATCGGTATTCTCCATTCCTGCACCCTCATTTCTATTCTCGTCTTGTTCGCTTATCGGCTCATCGTCATCCAACACAATGTAAGTTTCTCTAGACTGTCCCTCTCCACCTGGAATTGCCAGTCTTACGAAGTCTGTTTCACTAGAAGGCTCGAGAAAATCCGAATCCGTTGTAGGTAGAGGACTAGTTACTAAAGCTTCGTTTTCCATTTGTAGACCTTCATGAGAACCCGCTACTTGGACGTCTTGGTATTCACTTTCGTACCCAGGCATGCTATAATGCAACATTTCTTCTCTTATTGGCACGTAAGGATCGACACCGATTGAATACGGATCCCCATACGCAAATTGAGTTTCAGGTTCGTAAAAATGATCGTAATTTAAAGGCTGATACTGCTGGTATGCAGGCGATCCTGGATAATTATCCCTCTGATCAACATAGTGGCCATACATTCCATTCATTTGAGGAACTACGTTTTCCTCTTCAGCTGCAAGCGGCACTTTACCCCTTATATATGGAATTCTTCCAGAAAACTGAACTTCCGGCCTCATGCCAGGGTAGTACTGAAGTTGTGCGGGCCACCTTCCAGGATAAACTAGCTTGGAACCCATTTGCTGGGCCGGGAAGCGCGATTTATAGTACCTGTACTCTTCCTTATACATGTCATTTGGCAGACTTTGATCATCTGCATCCATGACCAATTTTGTTTCCGGGTTCGCATATTCGTTACGCCCATCCACCGAGTGTAAATTGGACGCTTCAGGAAATTGTTCGGCCTCATATAACTCCTTTTCAGAGTCATTTTCGTCAGGAATTACTATAGAATCCACTGGAGCAGCGTATTCGTAACCCGTTACACTATTTAAAGGGTAGGATTCTTGAACATCCTGAAAACCGTACAGCGATCCGTCCATCCCGTATTCGGATGCAATGTCGTGTACGTAAGTAAACTGATCACTCTGCATATCTGAACTTGCCTGGGATTCTTCGTAAGCCACAGCGGGTTCTGGAAATGGTGTTGTTAAGTTAGCATGTTCTGGGTACGTAGATGCCAAGATTCGCCCTTCGTCCGCTTCAGTCAATCCAGGAATAACCAACTCTTCCATTATCGCTCTTTCGAACTCTTCGCTGGTCATTGGCACTTCAGTAGAATACCCCAGAAGGTGATGAGGTATCGCTGTAGGTCGAGGAAAAGGCTCCGGGCTTGGAGTTTCAGATTCGGACTCATCGGGGGATCTCCGTGGTCGGCCAGGTTTTAACGCTTCTTCATCTTCAGGAACTATGACGTACATTGGCCTTCTCCAACTGTACATACTTTGGTCAGTTTCATAGTCTTCCGTCATTGAACCGTCCACATACACAAACTGATCACCTTGCTCATTTGCTGCATCTCCTTGCGATTCTTCATAGGAGGCCGCAGACTGCGGAAAAGGAGTTGTCAAATTTGCATGTTCTGGATAAGTAGAGGCCAAGATTCGTCCTTCATCGGCTTCAGTCAATCCAGGAATAACCAACTCTTCCATTATCGCTCTTTCGAACTCTTCGCTGGTCATTGGCACTTCTGTCGAATATCCCAGAAGGTGATGAGGTATCGCCGTAGGTCGAGGAAAAGGCTCCGGGCGTGGAGTTTCAGATTCAGACTCGTCAGGAGATCTCCGTGGCCGGCCAGGTTTTAACGCTTCTCCGCCTTCAGTAACCATGACGTATTCAGAAGCCACGATTGGCCTTCTCCAACTGTGCGTAGTTTGGTCAGTTTCATCATCTTCCGCCGTGGAATCGTCTACATAAACAAACTGATCACCTTGCACATCTTGAGATTCTTCATAAGACGCCGCAGGCTGCGGAAAAGGAGTGGTTAAATTTGCATGTTCTGGATAAGTAGAGGCCAAGATCCGTCCTTCATCCGCTTCGGTCAATCCAGGAACAACCAACTCTTCCATTATCGCCCTTTCGAACTCCTCGCTGGTCATTGGGACCTCAGTCGAGTACCCTAAAAGATGGTGAGGATATCTAGTAGGTCGAGGGAAGGGTTCTGGCCTTTCCGTTTGGTCTTCGGAAGCATCTCCGCCATCTGTATTACTCGAGGCTGCAGATTCCGAAGACCGTTCGGCATTAGGTGATCTCCTAAGGCGGCTAGGCTGCGCTGTTAACTCGTCACCATCTTCAGGAACTATGATGTACGTTGGCCTTCTCCAACCATACATAATTTGGTCAGTTTCATAATCTTCCGCCATTGAATCGTCCACATAAACAAACTGATCACCTTGCACATCTGCAGACTCGCCTTGAGATTCTTCGTAGGACGCCGCAGGCTGCGGAAAAGGAGTTGTCAAATTCGCATGTTCTGGATAAGTAGAGGCCAAGATCCTCCCTTCATCCGCTTCAGTCAATCCAGGAACGACCAACTCTTCCATTATCGCTCTTTCAAATTCTTCGCTGGTCATAGGCACTTCAGTTGAGTATCCCAGAAGATGCGGAGGTATTCTAGTAGGTCGAGGAAAAGGCTCGGGTCTTTCAGTTTCAGCTTCCGTTGTGTTAGCGTCTGTACTTTCCCCACTAGTAGACCCCGAAGATTCGTGCTCGTTAGGGGACCTAATGCCTCGAGGCCGGCCGCCATCTAATATCAATTCATCATCTTCAGGAACTACAATGTAAGCTGGTCTCCTCCGAACACGTTCAGCTGATTGACCAGGCTGCAAGTGTCGCTTTAAGAACTCCGCTTGACTCTCATACATAGGAGTTCCATCGGACAGTATTTCTTCGTACCCGTCATTTATATCATAGCTGTATAAGCCGTCAACTTCATCGTCAACAGAATCTGCATCAGACCATCCTGCATCCGATTTACCGTAGTTCACATAATACCCATTTCGTGCGGGATCGTAAACTACGTTTCCTGGTTCTTCCTCTTCAACTATACTTCCATCCTCTTCGTACTGAAGATTTGTTTCATCATGTGCGTTCTTGCTGGAGCCAGATAGTTCCTGTTCACCTGCCGAATCTTGAGAGATCTTTGAGTTTTCAGCAACTTTCCCGCTCTCGGAGTCTTCACGTGTACTGGACTGTTTGTCCGCAGAAGCTATATTCTCCGAGCTCTTTTCGAAGAGTGATGCTATTGTGTCGTAGACAGCAGTAGATGATGGTACGGGCAACTTTGCTTGGAAACTGTTTCGTAGTTTCAGAAACATCGGTAGTTTTTTAGCAGCATTTTTCATTGCTGGGCCAGAATTTACACCGTAGTACATAGGGGCAAGACTGCAGTTTGAGCTAAACCAGACATCGCAGATCAGTTTCTGTTGATTGAATGTCATACCAGTAGGGCAAAGAAAACTTTCTTGATTATCTTTGAAGCAAAAGTGGAATGCCTAAAGAGAAACAAAACGCAGGTAAGTATCTGAAGTGCAGTAATGGCTCTGAAGTTTTACGAAATTTCACGAAGCTCACCAGAAACAAGTCCAATAGTCTCAAATATTTCACTAGCTCCCCCCCCCCTCGGAGTAGGGCCACAAGCTCCGTCGTTTATCTTACTACCATAAATGACAGTACGGAAATCGTGAAGAATTTGAATTTCCATGTATTGACGAGCAACGCACTTTCAGCTAAATGTCCAAAACAATAGGGTAGCTTGATTTGACTGAAAGCGCGTAGTGGCTTCGTCTTAAATAAGTATCACACGTCTGCTTGAAATTTCAATATATCAATTTATTAGGCCGAGTCATATTGGGCTGTTCGGATTTTTACTACCGTTTAAAGAAAGCTTCCGTTTCAAGGTCCGTCACCGACTGCCCTAAATCGGTGTTTCACGAGCAGCTTCAAGAGCAAGATTAAAGAGCGCTTAGCCAACACGTCTAATATAGCTTTAAAAATTGGCAAGAAAGCAAGTTTCTAAGGGTACAAAAAGTAATCCGTTTCTTGCCCGTGTGGAATTTCACCCACGCTTAATTCAAAGGGTGAACATTATGATCAAAGACGGGCGAAAGAAACTGACCGTCTCGACCTTTATATCGAAAACCACGTATCAACCTAAAAATTCTCTTGAAGTAATCTTTTTCGCAAAAATCTACGCCCCACTTCCCGTTTACCAAAATACTGGTAAAGATCACCCCAAATATTTCGCGCCGCTCAGTGGTCAAAGAACACTCGAAAAGGAGAAGTGCACTTTCAAGTACGGAAAGGATCGAAAATTAGCTCGGATACAATTTCGCTCGTTTGAATTAAGCGTGTACAGCCGAAACTTGCACGCTTCTCCTCTAAACTTCCTGTAATGTTCCGCAAGTTTACTTTGGCCTTTAAACAGCAGCTTTTAGTTTCAGTTTAAAAATAGTACTAATAGTTTCGCAAGTTTACACAAAATTTGCAAGCCAAAAGCATTTGTATGGACATTTTACCGGTTCTGGAAGTTTCTCCTGAAAACTTCACATTTAAAACCGTTTTTAGACTGCCTAGAAACTCCTTACTTTTAGATAATTTAGCTTATCGAAGTGAACTCTTCCGAACCATTTCATTTACGCTTAGACATAACTACCCATGAACTAATTTGTATAAGTATTTGCCATGCATCGTCCAAGGCTTTAGGATTAATGCAACAGCGAGGTAAGGTTTAAGACTTGCCTGGCATTGAGTTTCCAAATCAGCGTAGAATCCTGGTATGTACCGTTGTTCAGAACACTTGAAAGAAGTCTTCGGGATAGAGTGATAGTTGGGGTAGTCGAATCCTGGAGTTCCACGAACTTCTTCAGAATAAACCTAGATTAGGAAATTAACATTAATATAGCTTACCGCACAGCCGTCTACAACTATGACAATTTACTAGAATAGTGAAAGCACCGTGAACTTCCTATAATCTAACGATATTGATTAACTCCTGAGGGCAATTCAGATTAATATTTTAAGTTTAGATGTCACATTTTGTGAAAAGGAGGGATCATTGAACACTACAATCCATATTTTAACATATGGAGACTGAATGCTCATTTAACAAGATTAAGCGTTGACGATTCTAAAGAGATTTTACGGTTCATGAGGGTTGCTTCAGTTTCAAGATAATGTTGCTCTAAAGTTACTAGAAAGATCAATGATAAATTTGAAAGGAACGTGTAAACTTTATTCTTGGCTAAGCTATTCTTTTCAGTTACATTAATTCAGTCAGAAAATTTCAGTATAGCAACCAGTTTCAAATTGGGCTCGTTCAGGAAAGAGATTGAGTAAAGAACAACTTACCGCCCATGAGAGTACCAACACACCTGGAAAAAAAAAATCAAAATGTAAATAAGATTGTCAATAGCACTAAATCAGGGTCAACAAATTTGACAGTAAATTGAGTCTATTAGCAAAGTTAAGTACATTTACCAATATGGCTCCCGTATTATACAAGAAAAACTTTGGGCATTTGTACAGAACGTGAAGCTTTAACCAGTGTAAGCTTACTGAAAGTCATGCACAATATTGGAAGAGTTTTCCCCTTTTAATTTCCGGCACAGGTTTAAGTTATATGAACCCAAGGAAGAAAATCAAACCTCAGTTCTGTGCACTTTAATGGGTTGTATCACGTGTCGTCCCCGCCCAATAATTTTGAAGTTTCACTTATATAAACTATATATAGACGACTAAAGATCTAGCTCATCGGGTACACTTTCAGAATCTTAAGCATAATAGCTAAAATCTTTAAAAGATCCGTACTGTAAATTAAACGTTTAATGAACATTGGACTAATGTTACAGTACATGCGACACCCCTTCGATTGAAATACTACGAAAGTGTGGAATACTTTCCAGTGCAGTTTCAAGAGCAGAATTTGTAAGAAACAGAAAGGAATTTTAAAACTGCGTCCCACCCAACCCGCTTAAAAAAATTGTTTGGATGAGTCTTGCAGTGATTCATATCACTTTAAATGCAGGACGTTTTAAAGTACAATAAATCCTTTATAAGATAAAGTTTCGATGTGCCGCGGGATTTCCATACAATGTAACCCTCTATGATATAACTACACATCCCTCTAGAACGATGATTTTATTGGATCCCTTGAGTATCATTGTATCGGGTTTTACTGTAATTTAGGTTTAATGAAGTTAAAGGCGAAGTTTTAGAGGTAAAAGTATTTTAGGCGGAATTAGAGTTACTCTAGAAAGTCTTCCTTCGGCTAATTGCTGAATAAGTTCACAGATGACTTCCGATGCAGTCAAGTTTTGAAAATCTTAATTCAACTTTATCGGTGTGAACTTTTTCGTAACCGATTGTCCAAAATGTTAAGCAAGGTCCGAAGAAGACTACCGTACTCCCTATACTTTTTTCAAGAAGTCTTTCACTGCTATGATATTATTATTGGTTAATCATTACAGTTCAGACTTTCATCGGAAGAGATCTTCGAATTTTTAAATGCTATCTATAATATATCGATACTACTTTTAAAGAAGGAAGAAAAATAGCAATCTTACCAGTGGTGCAGATTAGAAATATTAAATTGCTCCCCATACTGGAAACTATCGCCAGCAATCCTGAAAGAAGTTACGAATGAATATGTAAAGTTACTTTGCATTAAGAACTGTTAGAGTTATTTTGGAGATCCTTTAAGGATGGATAAGTTTAAAGTTAACATCACTGTAGATTGAGATTAATTATATTAGAGAAAAAGATACTTTAAAGTTTAAGTTATAGCAGACCAATACTCGTTAATGATACAAGTTTCATAACGATGAATGCTTTAAATAAGTACTTCAGTTATATCTTTAAAGTTTATATACAAGTAAGAATACTATAACAAGAATTCAGATAGAGGATTAGTTATGTTCCACTAAACGTTTAACATTGGCAATTTAATTTCATTAGTTTTAAACAATCACTAAAGTTGAGATAAAAGATTAGTTCGGTTACATTAACTTTACCCTAATACTCTAGCAACTATTTAACAAACACAATTAATGAAAGATATACTAAACACGTCTTTAAATCCCTTTCACTCCAATCAATGTACGAAAAGAAGCATTGAACTTACACGTGGAGCAAACGGAAAGCGCAGCAATCCGAAGTTACGGCGTCTTCAGGCCGCTTATAAAGAAAGTTCTAGACATGCGCACATTGCAGTTTGAAAAATCTGCGGTTTTGAACAGTGAAGCAGTAAAATTATTATTCAAATTATTCAAATTTTAATTCAGATAAAATTTTATATCATTAGCATCTGATGTTTCGAGAGTCGTAAACATACACTAAACTTGATAACCTACGCAGTAAATAAAATTTTAACTTTTTCAAGTCAATTAACGTTCATTGCTTTTTTGTGACTTATTTAACCCATTTATGCCTAGCGTCCCTTTTTTGGGACGGCATTTTCGCTATTAGTCGAAAACGTTATTTATTTTTCCTAGCCTTTATTCATGAGCATCGAGCCTCAACTCTATAAAATATTTTAACATGACCAAGTAGGATGTTGATATTTCGATTTTTATGCATAATGATTTTAAAAGAAATCATCCCTTGTTCAAGAAGTTGACGTCAGAAATTTATCTATTGTTTCTGTTATCAGTAAAAATCGAAGAAAGTCGCAAAAATATCCAGGCACAAATGGGTTATACATGAATATATAACCATAAGAGAAAATTCTGACATTAATTTTGTTCCTAATTAAAGGAAAAATAATTGGCTGGCTAGATTTATTTTTTATGAAGTGAAAATAATTTTAAGAATCTTCATTGCTTTTGACGAAACTAGAAATTAATCCTTTGATGGACGGAGATGTCACTATAAAACTGCAGTTCCAGCATTTTCCAAAAGTGTCTCTCATCAATCGTAAATGCATACTCTTTCAAAAAAGTATTCGAGTTTCAGTGAAATTTCCTATTTTAGCTTCGCGAATAACTTATCATTTTTTTGAAAAAAACGCACGACTCGACAGAAATATGAAAAATTATAAATTGAAAAATTATAATATTATTCGCGAAGCTAAAATAGGAAATTTTACTGATACTCGAATACTTTTTTGAAAATGTATGCATCTATACGACTAATGAGAGACACTTTTGGAAAAGGCTAGAACTGCAGTTTTATAGAATAGAAATTGAATGATGTCGAATTTGATGCTTCCGGTGCAGTTGGTACGTTAATCTGTCTCTCTATTTTGTTTAGTTTGTTTTTTATCTTTGTTTGAGTAATGTGTAGCTGTGTCGAAGTGCCGCGATCACTATAAGCTTACAAATCGAGCAGCACATAAATTTAAAATTCCTCGTGAAATTCTGAAAAATTTCCAACTGAGTGTTTTAAATTGTTAAAGGAGGTGTTTGCAGATAATTCCATGTCACGTAGTCAAATTTTCGAATGGCACAAACGATTTTCGGAAGGTCGGGAGTTTTTTGAAGATGATGAAAGTTCTGGTTGACCTGAAAAGTGCATTGAAGGTAACACATTTTCAGTTTGTAGAAGAGGTTAAAGCAAAATCGGCAAACTTAATGAAGAAGGTGGCATCTAATGATCTGCAGCACTGCTTTGAGGAGTGGAAAATTCGTATGCCACGATGTATTGATAGGGAAGGGACTATGTTCAGGGGGACTAAAAGATATTTGCATAATTTTTTTGAATAAAGTTCATTTTTAAGACTGGTCTGGTTATCTAATTGTGGCGGTATAAATAGTTTTCTTTTTACAAATATACAATAAATTCTCTTAAAAAAACATAATATATACAGTATCCCACCAAATTTTTAGCATTTTTATTGTCAGCCACAAAAATACATAAGCATTAGTCAATTTCCATATTTTCGTTTCAGGAATTATATGTTTGATTTTCATAAAATGATTATGAGACAAACAGAATTTGAATCTCTTACATTTTTATAGATACTTACTGGGAAATTCTCTAGTTGTTTCAAACGAAACCACCATCTAAGTAGTGAGAGGGTAATCGGTGTACTTCTTTTTCTTTATTTATAAAACAATGATGGGAAATTTTGCTTATACTCAAGTTCTTTTTGTAGAGTGGATGTGCTATGTCTCAAGAAGGAACAGAAGTTCTTGGGAATTTTCATCGTTATTTCGGTAAATAATTTGTGTTTCTGTTACATTTATTTTATGAATTTAGCTGTCATAAAAGTTCCTTGGTTCTGAGCACCCTAGTCACTGGGCTTAACTTCTGAGACAAGGCAAAATTCGGGAGTTCTTTTCAATTCTTGAAAGGATCTAGAGGGTGAAGTAATTCAACTGAATGCTAATGAATGACCCACGAACTTGGATAAAGGATAACCATCGGTTAGCGGCAGACGAAATACCATCAGCCTCTCAAAGGAAAATTCTCGACCGCCTTTCAATGATTATCTACATAATCGCCCTCTAGAGACGAATCATGGTTCAGTCTACTACTAACGCACACATGCACACAATATAAACATAATGACTTCAACTCACAACTCCATCTTACAGACAGATTTCGTTTAACTCTTTTAAAATAGGTCAATGATCGTCCTATATCCAAGTCCTTGGAATGATCCAAAACATCAACACACACATTGGGATTGTAACGGCCTTATTCAACTAACACTGGCCCCATTCGCAAACTTCAAACGAGTTACACTCGTGCAACGAGTTTCTAAGGTGTTCGTAAAGGAAACTGAGTGCATTCAGTTTATAAACTAGAACGTTCGTATACAAAACTGAGCACGAAGCAGGTTCATCGAGTTAGTTGAGAAGATTACTAGCTGCACGTTGTTTTTGTTTAGAAATGACGTCCGTTGTTATGGAAAGTGTGTTGTTATGAAAAGTATTTTACGTTTGCTGAAGCTGCAAATACAGTCGAGAGCCAAAAATCCGCCGACCTAAAATCCGCAAACGTCCGAAATCCGCACACCTTCTCTGATGTAAATAATGAAATTAGAAGTCATCCACCAGTGATGAAATTGTTTAAAAGTGTCTTGAATTCAGATAAATATGATTTTGATGATGAAAACTTGGGTAATAATAATAATAAAATCCATTTGATAAAAGTTTAAAGTTAGGAGAAGAGTAGCTTAAATTTTTAGAACAGCAAAGTTCTGTAACAAAACAAGAATTAATGATAATATGCAATTTGCAAAAATAAATAAAGAAAAGAAAGAAAGAAAAGGAAAAGAAAAAAACTGAAAGAAAGAAAAAAAAAGAAACATTTTAAAACAAATCACCGTAGAATATGCTTTCAAAATTAGAAAAAGGAAATTTTGAAACCATTTGCTTTGCTAGTCTTCTTGTAATATTTTCTTTTTTCTCCTATGCTTTTGTATTTAATGTGAAAATGTAAGTGAAATACTTTTGACTGTTTTTATTTCATTGTAATTGTATTCTACTTTTTAAAATCAGAAATGTAATAATTATTGATTATGATGAATTGTATGGCCCGAAATCCGCAAAATCCTAAAATCCGCACAAGCCATGGTCCCAAGCTGTGCGGATTTCTGGCTCTCTACTGTATTATATTTTCGAGGAGGAAATTCATGCATACGTTAGAAACTGAAACAAAGGTGCATAATTTTTCAAAGTTAATCATTTTCTTGTATTTTTCATTTTAGTAAATTTAAAAATGCATATTTTACAGTTGAGATTGAAGTTGACTTAAACCGTTATTAGCGAAATTTGACCTTCTCTTGTTAAATACTTTTGAAAAAATGAATTTTAAGTTGAAATTCCTAAATTTTGATCTGTGCACTTCAATTATGACCACTCTTTCTTTTAAAAATCCTGCTGATTTATTTAGTATTTAGTATGTACTAAAAACTCTCCTCAGCAGAAATAACAACAGACGCGAATTTTAAACAAACACGTCTCCTAGGCGATGAAAGTAAATATACTGAAGTTGTTCGTAAAGGTAAAAGACACTGATAGCCACTGATAGCACTAAACACACGCATTCCAGTTTTCTTAGGAAAATTCGTGCAACGAGTTTGTCGTTTACGAATGCACCCACTGACACGCGAATTAATCCAAACACGCATGTTAAAGTCATCATGACTTTAAGACGCGTGGAACATTCGTGATTGGATTAAAGAGTCGAACGCCAAGTGTTTGGTGAATGAGGCTGTTAGAGACGAGCTTTCAGATGCTCAAGTATAAGACACTCCAGTTAGGAAGGAAAAACTCAACATTGGATGTTGTTGGGGTTTTTTTTCTGAAAACACATATCTGAGAACCGTAGCACGTGCTCGAAAGCTTATATTGTAAAGTTTACCATCAATCCTACACAATATTATAGGCAGCACAAATTTTTCGTCAGCACGTGCTCGAAAGCTTATATTGTAAAGTTTACCATCAATCCTACACAATATTATAGACAGCACAGATTTTTCCACAGCATGTCCATAAGGATATCTGGACTAGTTATGGACATACTGACATGTCCATAGCTTGTAAATAGTAGCTTGTACAAACTTGTCC
The DNA here is from genome assembly GCA_038373885.1 of Cheiracanthium punctorium. NCBI lineage: Eukaryota > Metazoa > Arthropoda > Arachnida > Araneae > Cheiracanthiidae > Cheiracanthium > Cheiracanthium punctorium. The sequence continues at coordinate 1,155,104 of JAWZYV010014973.1, read as the reverse complement.
CGATGGCACAATACGACTTCAATCCTGATATCTTACAGGCAAATTCTGGATATTCATGTGAGCAACTTCTCGTCAAGTTCAAGATAAGTTTTTCCGTTTATATCAAGAGCCATAATTGGTATAATTGTTCTTTTTGTATCTGGAACATTTATTTTCGAACTTGTGTGCTTATTTTTAAGAATCTGCTTATAAATCCTCATAGAATAAATGCACAACACAATGGCATTTCTTAAGGGAAATTTACAGTTCATAAGGTGGGCACAAACAGCCAGGGATGAGAAGGAATCAAACCCACGTCCATAAGCTTGAGCAAATAGCGGAGAAGAAGACCCTCCCTTAACCTATCAGGCACCCGCTTCCACATATTTGGGGTATTTACATTTCTCTTTCATGCCATGTTATAGCCATATTCACTTCCAGCCGCCTCCGAGCGATGATGTCTCGGGTTCGAATCCCATTAACCCATGGTTCTCATCCCCCCAGCCCTTCTTCCGTGTTTGTACTTCTGTTGTGTTCTTCTGCGATTGTTATTAAACGTTATTTGGATTAATAAATGTTAAACGGATATTCAGGGGTATAAGACCAAGAAAAAACTCTCAATTCAAACAAACAAACAAAAATATAGCCATATTATCGATTCTCCCTTTAATTCCCATGTAGAGAGATAACTGGGGTGCTTACACTAATAGTGCTACAGATATATTGTGGATTTTTCCAAACATTGTTGTTAAAATGACTTCTGGTAAATATCTTGTTATAGACATAGATATGTTTTAGACCCAAGTTTGTCATAAAATAGACATAAAAAAAAGACAAATATGCTACTTGAGATAAGATGGTTAAAAGAAAAGAAACCTTTTTTTTAATGGTATGGGTGCGATTTCTCAACTATTTTTTTTGTTGCTGTTGTTGTTTAATTTGCCTTTTCTATCAGGAGCACTTCACTTATCATATGAGGTTGGAGAGTTCTAAGGCTGTTCAGTACGTTGTTCACCATCCATTCACATTGAACATAGATATCCAATAGGGCGTATTTGCCCCAGAATTGGGTACTGAAGCTTTCATGGGATAGCAGTAGATCCAGAGACAAAGAATAAGCATTGAAACAGAAAACAGAAGTTGCCGTGGCCTATCTACCTATTTGAGAAAATAACATTATCAATAGTCTGAAAATACCTGTTTTAAATGAATAAATATTTAAATCGCATAAATCTTAAACATAACTCATGTTGTTTTTACGGAGAGTTACTAAGGTATTTTATATACCGAGGTGGGTTTTACATCCTTTCGCAAATGCAGATACTGAATAATCATCAAATTTGGAAGGGGAATTTGTAGAACTCACAACTAAATAAGAACTCAAACTAAAATTCAAACATGGACACAAAGAGCTTTATCTTCAAAAATCAATATCAACTCTCAACCCTGGATTGTACACACGATAGTACAGCTCGCATTTCCTTTATCCCTATATGGCTGAGCGTGGATTCATTCCCCTAGCTACTTTACTGTCCAAGACGGGGAATAGAATGCACACCATCGAACTTGGCTCTGTGCGCGATGTTAACTAAAGTGGAACTTATATTGACAAATCGTTAAAACTCCACCAGCTTCAATCGTCTCATTAGCGACCATATTCACTGTCTACCTCGACCGCTGGTACGCTGAAACAGTATTCATTTGGTATACCTTTGAGCGTTCCACCGAGAATTTGCTGTAAACCCGCGAAGTAAGGTTTACAGCTACCCGAACCCCGATCGAAGTAGAAGGTGAATACGGGCGTAGGTGTTTATCTCTTTACTTTTTTGAATGACTTCTCATTACTTTTTATTGATTCGTACTTATTTTTAAAATTTTAATGAACAATTTGGCTGTACATTAGGTTGTCGTTTTAATAAAGTGTACTTTGTGATTGAAAAAATATAAATAAATAAACAGATAAACTAGGTGCATATCGATAGTTGCTCAATAAAGCCGAATCGGTACTAAAAAAATTCAGTTTTATCTAATTTGGGAGGGAATTGAGTAAATAACAAAACCTGATCCTTCAATTAAAGTAGTTAAACTTCGATAATTCAAATTTGAAGGGACCAGAGATTGAGTTCGGAATATCCAAAAATTCAAATTACATATACTGTCTCAAAGAGGTGATAAATAAAAATGATTTCTAGGGACCGAGCAAAAATTTTAAATTAACCAGAATTTCGAATTCAACAAGTTCGAATTATCCAACTTTCACTGTATTAATATAAATTAAGGAGATCAACCTCCCCCTTCCCTTGTCCTCTGGTGTTCTATTGTTTTGGATCGTTAATAAGTCCTTGTAATCTCATCCAGTGCCGCAACTACAGTTTTTACGTCACCCGGGGCAAACCTTAATTAGGGCGGCCTCAACCATGGAGCCATTCCTGATCTTGACGCCCTCCTTAGCATGGCGCCCGTACCCGTTTGCAACCCCCAGTTGTGGCCCTAATCTCATTGCTTCGGAACATTTAGTCTCTTAGTACCAAATGGCAAGTCAATTTGCCACTTGCTAGTGAATGTGCTGCATGACAGACGTTAACACCAGAAAACAGATGTTTCGGATCATCTTATATCCCCAGTCCCCATCTCTCTTTTTTGTGTGTGTGAATGAGCCTTTGCCTTTTCTTTTTAGGTAAATTTTCTGTTTCTATTCTTTAGGGGAGTTTATTGGGGGTGTTATGTACGTGATTCGCTCAGACCGTGCTGAATTTTCTGATGGTGGGAAGGGCTAATACCTCCTAATACGTCATGCAGATGCTTCTCGCATCTGTTGTATTAGTTTTTCGCTGTTTGCAAATCAATAATAACCATTTTCAGTATAGAAAGAATGAAAAGTAGCTATATGTTTAGAAGGGTATACCCCTGAGCCCGTAAAAGGTCTAGTTAAACCAGTGGCAGGCTAAACTCCAAATATTTTATTCACATTTATATAGCTTTTATATTTATAATTATTTTTATTTTTTATTTTTACTTTTTTCATTAAGTACATTACACCTTGGTAAGCCACCATGTTTTAAAAATAAAATTATGATTTTCATAAATTTAATTTTAAATGAGTTGAAACTTTAAGAACAAATTAGGAGTTACTTCTTGGTAAAATTATATTTGCATACTAGCTGAAGTATCAGCTCTTCTCACGGAATTGAGAATTATTAAAACAACTAATAAGAAGGGGGGGAATGAATAAAGAGATTATATATGTGTCTGCATATTTTAGCAAAATTTTATGCCTTAAATAATTTATATCTCTGCGTTTTGATCCATATTTCATGTTTGCGAAACTATCTTAATAGTAATGAAATTTTTGTTCGTGAAAATTTGTCAGCATTTAACTCTTCAATGAACTTTTCTATGCATATTTGAGAACTTTTCAATGCATAAACAATGTATAACTATCTATAAACAATGACACAATATATAAACAATGTTAAAGTTCCGTTTGGGTAACATTCCACAACATTCCTGAATATTTTGAAACATTCTGGAACACATTCTGGAAGAAATTGTTAACTTGTTTGAAAAATAATTGGGCGTCTCCACTCCTTTGCTGCCTCAAGGCCTCTACACCTCTGAATTCCGCAGATTGTGTACTGTACTCTATCATGGACATCTATAACTATGGTCAGGAAAGGGGCCATGCCCTCCTACCTCTCAGGAAAAGTATATACTACCATACTGATTTACGTACTGGTCTAAGGTAGTTGTAGTTCAACCCTAAAATACGTCTTTCTCGGCTAGGACCCCTGACTGGCCCGCTCCTAGATATCGCCTATTTGAAAGCAGTATTTTCTACATTAGGAAACATCCCCCCCCTTCCCCAATAGTACACGCTGTGGCGTCATAAATAAAGAGGCCTCTACACCTCTAAATTCCGCAGATTTGTGTGTACTCTATCATGGACATCTATAACTATGGTCAGGAAGGGGGCCATGCCCACCTAGCTCTCAGGAAAAGTATGTACTACCATACTGATTTACGTACTGGTCTAAGGTAGCTGTAGTTCAACCCTAAAATATGTCTTTCTCGGCTAGGACCCCTGACTGGCCCGCTCCTAGATATCGCCTATTTGAAAGCAGTATTTTCTACATTAGGAAACATCCCCCCCCCCTTCCCCAATAGTACACGCTGTGGCGTCATAAATAAAGAGGCCTCTACACCTCTAAATTCCGCAGATTTGTGTGTACTCTATCATGGACATCTATAACTATGGTCAGGAAGGGGGCCATGCCCACCTAGCTCTCAGGAAAAGTATGTACTACCATACTGATTTACGTACTGGTCTAAGGTAGCTGTAGTTCAACCCTAAAATATGTCTTTCTCGGCTAGGACCCCTGACTGGCCCGCTCCTAGATATCGCCTATTTGAAAGCAGTATTTTCTACATTAGGAAACATCCCCCCCCTTCCCCAATAGTACACGCTGTGGCGTCATAAATAAAGAGGCCTCTACACCTCTAAATTCCGCAGATTTGTGTGTACTCTATCATGGACATCTATAACTATGGTCAGGAAGGGGGCCATGCCCACCTAGCTCTCAGGAAAAGTATGTACTACCATACTGATTTACGTACTGGTCTAAGGTAGCTGTAGTTCAACCCTAAAATATGTCTTTCTCGGCTAGGACCCCTGACTGGCCCGCTCCTAGATATCACCTATTTGAAAGCAGTATTTTCTACAATAGGAAACATTCCCCCCCCCCTTCCCCAATAGTACACGCTGTTTCGTCATAAATAAAGAGACGGAGCCCTTTTGCTCACACAAAACACTTTATTAGACGGCACATACAAAATTTGAGTTGGAACTTATACAGTCAGATGGCGGGTTCTGGTCGTACCGGCCCAAAACCAGAGGAAAGTACCTCTACACTGGTCACTGTCTGAAACCGATCTCTTCTCCTTGATATCTTCATCTCGGCTCTTGGCTGGAATCTCAAGTGGATTTCGATCACGCGGGATGCTTGAAGTAAGTGTTACGAGATTCCTCATGTCGCTCTAGTGTCAAATTCGGAAGAGCCCTTGAAACACTCGGGGACTTATTCGTTTTATAATGTCAGAACTGCACATTATCAAAGATCTATAGCTTCTTGTCGAAGACTTCGCGATACTGCCCGGATCAAAGGCTATCGGAGAGATTCAAGTATTGGGGCGTAAGAAAAAAGGACCAGGTATATCTCTAAGTACTAATTATTCGTAATTATTCCGACAACGTCACAACGCCAATAGACTCCCGTCTACACTATGGTTTCATACCATAGCCGTAGCCAAGGGAGCTCTGTTTAGTTCAACCCACCCCCCCCCCCACTCCGAAACTTTCGGGCATATACAGGAACACAAAACTTAAAACCCCCGTCCCCCGAAATTTCTCCCTAGCCACCGCCCTGGTTCTGGTTCGTACTATATGCTTTGCTATTTTTGCAAGTGACTCTACAGAATCAGTGCAAGTACACGCTTACAGTAAATTTCGGGTTATAGCGTGCATTTTTCACTTTGCTTTTTGCCATTAACATTTAGTCAGTCCAATAAGTATCAAATATAAAGACTTGGTGTGTGGTCTAGTCGAGTCTGTCACAATTAACACTGTAGGATCCTGCACACCGCCATAGAGGGTAAGCTTAAAGAAACGAAAGAAAGAAAAAAAAATAAGATTTACATAACCCCTATTTCAGGATATAAAACATCGTTCTTCTTTCTCTCTCCCAAAACCATATGCCATAAACATTTCTTCGAGCAAACCTGACAGATAAGGGAAATGTTCATGTGTGGAAAGTTTCTTTCGGCACCAGTAATTTACAAGCAAAACACCATGTCTGTTCTCTTTTACTGTGTAGTATGGATTATATAAGGAATGTATGTCATCGCGGTGCTCTAGAAAGCGGATGTTATTTTATGTTCTGCCGACAGATGAATAGGAATACTATAGAATGAGATTAAAAATTTTCCAATACTTCAAATATCTCACTGTAAAGATTTTGTAATTAAGTTCATTTCTCCAAATTGTTATTTTTCAGATGAGGTGTACAATGTTAGCATAAATGAATAACCAGATTTTAAATACAGAGTTAGCGAAATTAAGCTTCTCATACTTAAAGTACCCTGGAGATCGTTCTACTGATGTGCGAGGAGAAAATATTTGGACAACATACACTTTAGAGCAGGTATGGGCAACCTTTGAAAAGTTGCGGGCCAAACTTTAGGATGTTAGCGAAGTCGCGGACCGTATAATAGGGATTTCATATGATATTTTGAATGATTTTTGGGTGTATTATACGGGGTTTTGATATGCTCCGCGGGCCGGACCAAATGCCGTGGAGGGCTACATCCGGCCCGCGAGCCGGACGTTGCCCATATGTGCTTTAGAGGATGCACTTACAAGGGTGTTTTTCGAAAGTTTATTTCAAAAAATGTCCACTACTTGCCGCTTTCTATGGTGAAATCAGCTCAAATATGACCCAAATTAGTAGTTAATAAATGCTCAAGAACTATTGAATAAGTATTGAAATTGTTTGTTGATTTTGAATTACCCTTTCCATTGTTAAATTTTCTGAGGTTTTTTTCATGCAAAACGCCACCTAATGGATAATTTTTAACTATATTCTTTTATTTCGGGAATCTCGAGTGCATCTTCTGAAGTGCATCTCTCTATTCTAAAAAAAAAAAGTAAAGGCCGCTGTCAAGAGCTTGTTGGGCTAGCTACTTCTAAACCGTGGGGATTTGAATTTCGAGAAACATGTCCACGGATTCAGAAAATTTCGAGGAACCTGATAAACTGACTTAAATTTCGAAAATCGAATTATTTTAGAAGATATTAATAAAAAAATGAAAAAATAATGATTGCCAGATTTGGCATAAAATCATTCATTCCTTTGCAACAAAGCAATTCTAAGTATGTAGAATCGCGTGAAATTGACAAGCATGAAATAGAATTACACTCATTTTAGGCCAAATTAAACAGTATATGAAATAAATAACTCAAAGTGTGTTACATAAAGTTGACAATTTTCAAATAAAGTTCGCTTAGACAACAGGAGTTTAGAATTAGCGATTATTCGTTTTTCCAAAACAGAATAACTAATTGTAACTGATTTAAGAAGCGCCATCTTGGCATTAGGTACGATCTGGCTCTGCACAGTGGTATCTTTCCAAGCAGGGTGAATCTAAACCGCGATTTCAAAAATGTTACAATCAAATATCTTGAAAATGAAAAATAATTAAAATGTAGATTATTTTAAAGCCGGTTCGGTCCAGTTGTAGTATTTGTTACCAGTAGAAATATTTGGTGGAGTTAAGTATGCCATTATAGTAATTATAGTACACTTAGGATATTTGCCAGCGCGGCGAGTTAATTCGTGGTGCTAAATACGCCAATCTGCAAAGGATTATGTATATGAAAATATGGATAACGGTTTTCCGGGAACCTTACATGAGCAGCAATTATAGGTTGTGAGTATGTGTAAATCGCCAAATAATGAAAAGTCGCCATGGGTGGCAAGCTATCCTAGCTGTTCCGTAGTTTTTATCAAAGAAAACATATGAAGTACTGTTTTCTTAGAGCTAATTATTAATTATACATATACACAAGTCGCCAAATTATGAAAATTTTTATGTTCCAAGCAACATGCAAGAACCAAGCAATGTGTAGCTCGGTAACATTCTATCTGATCCAACCTTTGGGTTTTGTTTGTTGAAATTATGCCTTTTTTTACGAATATGCCTTATTAGAGGCCGAATGCCTCTTAGTGCCCCTACACCCGTATTCACGAAACTTTCTACCAGCTGGTAACAGCCGGATTACCATAGAATCGGATGGTTAAAAAAAAAATGGTATTCACAAGGCCAAATCGGCTGGTTACATCTCGTTTTTAACAGACGAATGTAACCAGCCGAATTCGGGTGGTTACCGGCCTGTTACATTCGACGCATGCGCTGTGAGGCTCTAATCTGTTAACAAACATGGCGGACTACAGCGCTGTTGAAGACAGAAGATATGGAAATTTTAGAATTTATTGATAGATTTGCAAAATTTATGTGTGAGGAGAAAATAAACGGTTTAGAAGACTTGTGTGTCAAGGATTTTCCAATACATTACCATCAAAATAAGTAAACGGTAAACAGGCGAAAAAGGAAATGTTTTAAATTTACAGCAAACGTGTCAATGAAATTATGGCGCAGCGGTAAAGCGAGCGATTGGCAAGCAGTAGTTCCAGGGTTCTGGCCTCGCTGCGGCCAAAGTTTCCCTTCTTGCTCTCTCACCCCCCCCCTTTTTTTTTACATCTCTTTTTTTTTTTTTTTCTAAAAAAGTAAGGCCCTCTGGGATGAAGTATTTAACCATTTTAATTAGGTGTATAAATTCGACATTATACTACAATACCATCAAAATCAATCATGATCCCAATCCTGTCAGAAAAAAAGAAATAATTTTATTATTTTTTTATTTTTTTCCCAGCAAGAGCATTGCAAAATTTAATAGACAAAGCCATGTGAATTAGCAGGGGTTAGCTGGGCTGGAACAGGTTTCTTTAATTAGTCCCCTTTCTAAAATTCCTTTAATTGATTTCCCACCCTCCCCCCCAAATTTTAGTCAATGAAATTAGTAGTTTTTTTATTTGCATTGATTCTGCAGTTCAACTATAGGTAAAAAAAATTTCAGCGCTACATATCCCCCATCCCCCCCCCCCCAATTTTTATTTGCCTACGATTTTGCAAAAGAAGAACATGTAGCTTTGAGACAAAAATTCATTGACATTTGTTTTATCTGTTTCATGGGGGAAGAAAATGTAAATTTTAACAGAGTCTGTTTTAAGCTTATAGTATTAAATATTTATTTACATACATCCGATAAAATACCTAATATAATTCTTGATTTTTGCATTATTCCATTAATAAAAATACATCAGAGGCATTATTCACTATTAATATTTAAATTGAATACTCTTTTTCCACGTTCCTGCTTTATTTAAATAAGTTGTACACTTCGTGCTAAGTTATTACTCATAAATTAATCACATGCGAAAAAAAAATCTTATTTTAATGTCTGACTACAGAGTGATTAAAGTGTCTTTATTGTGGGAAAAAACTTGCAATTTCGAGTGGAGATCTGCAATTCCCCCTTTTTTTTTTGGTGGGGGGGGGGGGGGGAGAGTCCAAAAATTTCTAGTCCTAGATATGAAAAATCAAGAGACAGCCTAGTTCATAACTTCAGTTAAAAATTGAGTAATGGCTACCTCATAAATCATTATTTAAGACCCAGCAAGAACCATCTCAACACAATCACATTTTAATATTCACGTATATATTTACCCTTTACTGTATAAAATTACAAAAAATTGCAGAGCTGCTCTATGATCCATATTTTTGTGATTAAAGTATGGTCACCAGTAGGTTTCAACATTAGAATCATTACAATTGTATTAAGACATTGTAAAAATATTTGCTTTTTTATGCATTTGAAATTTTAATTATTGATACTCAAAAAAAAAAAAAAAAAAAAAAAAACATACCATCTCCTACAGTAAAACAAATAAAATACCCCCAGAGTAAGCTCTTAAGTATGTATTCACAAATTTTTAAACAATCGTACTGTTTTTGACTGTCAGATACATTAAAAAATAAAAATAGGAAACCTTCGAATACCTTTAAAAATTATCTTTTAAAATCAATATATCTTTTAAATTCGTAGGAGTATATAAATAAAATATCGGTTATTAATTACAAAAAATTCAGCAGAAATCTCCGAAATAAATAATTGAAGCATTTGTGATTATACAAATACATGAAAACACATTACACTCCTGCTTATTTTCAACTATTTTGGAGCGCTCGCGAAGAGGGGGTCAAGGGTCGGCTCGGCAATCAGCTGGTTGGATAGCCAGTGCCCTAAGCCAATCACAGACGAGCTTACAAAGCAGAATGCACAAGTACAAGTTAATCGGTGGTCAAACGTTGGTCAGGAAACCAGTGGTTTTAAATAGTTGGTGAATACCGTTCTGAGGTTACCAGTGTGTTACCAGCAAGTAACGGTCAAACGTTAGTTTCATAATCAGGCGGTTACTAGCCGTTTCGTGAATACGACTGCTAGTGTTGTACAAATATATTTTCTTTTTGGACTAGTAGAACGGCCTCCAGAGCCCTTCGAGTATCGGAAGTTTAATTTCGCTAACCCTCTATTTATATTTTAGGAGCTTCGAAACTATTACACGTATTACCATACGCATAACTTACTAAGGGCAAGGGAAGGGAGGATATTGTCCCCTTAAAATGCAAGAAAATTCAGATATCACCTATTTGAAAATAGTATTTTCTACAGTAGGACACAGTTTGCGTCCCCCCCCCCCAATCACACATTTTGGCTGCCCAATGTTCCATGCCAATTTATGCCAATACCTATTACGATAAGTGATACACAAAATTAAAGAAAAATATTATTAAGTTTTGTTTTGTTTTCCCACCATCGATCAATAGAGGTAATGTTAGTGTGCGGAGAAGTAAAACCCTCCATGAAATCGTTCAGTCGTAAAGAGATTCGCCAAAAGATTATATTTTTTGTGTTATATCACAAAAGTAGATGTGGAAATAACCAAATTTGCAACACTTCCAGATAATTGGTGCCTGCTGCCGTTTTTCTGCAAAGAAAAAAAAAGCCAATTGAATAACGGTAAGGTTTGACAATTTCTCTGCAAATCTAGAAGATATCTCCAAGATGGGTTCAGTTTTGGGGACTCATTTTTATGAACCAAAATTGACGACAAATCGCCAAAAGTGCTCAATCATGGTGGCTTTTGACATATTACTACCTGCAGCCCTTATTCTGCCGACGATTCATATTGGAGTAAATCAATTTGGCAGCCAAAGCTCTTAGTTTGGCTGTCAATATTCAAAAAATGGCGAAGTATTAAAGAAATAAACCCCTGTCTACTACAAAAAATAGAACTAAGAAATTTTAGTAACTGGAAGTTGAGTAAGGAATTGAGTAAGTCGGAGGGGGGGACTGCCCTCCCCCCCCCCTTGAGAAAAAAGAAATTAATGTAAAAGATCCTATTTTACTTCCATAAAATGGATGTATATGTCAATCTTCTAACTAACCGACCCCACCGACAAACTAACCCCCCCCCCGACAAACTTGCATGAATGCGCCACTGGTGAATGATGGTGGCCAAGCAACTAGGATGTTCCGCCTGTCGGTCTCAACAAAAGGTCACATCTACTAAAGTTGCTCCGAATGCAGTCAGGGTTATTAGAAGTTATCCTAAAAGTATACATATCGAAGAAAATTGGTGACTTTGCTTTCTTACTGTTGATTTTTCAGCTTTCCACATGGGACACTCCGATCCTTAAAAATCTGATGTGGACAACACATGACATCCTTGCACATCTATTAAACCAAAAATATTTTCGGTACACTTCATCTAAACTTATTTTGTTTGAAAGAGATAAAATACTGCCGTAATACTAAGGTTTAGCGAATTTTAGCCAAATATTTCGGATACCGCCAAGCTGGGATCAATTTGGAATGCTTGTTTTTGACACTTAATTTGGCAATATTTCGCAAAAGCCGACAAGCTTGAGATAGTTTGCGAGATTTTGGAGATAGCCAGAGTAGTCATTGACCACAGACTTTCAATGAATTGAATGTATCCATACCACACTAGTCGTTTGGCTAACCCTACAAATAAATTACCCATTCGATTCCAATCAAAAAAGAGAAGTTAGATGTTACAATCATGGGCGCCGGCAGAATATTTCCCAGGGGGGGGGGGGGGCAAAGACTACTTCGACGTATGGTTAGCATGTTGGAAAGAGCAGAAAAGCAAGGGTAAACATTGCATACAAAAATCCAGAGGGGCATTGCCCCCCCCCCTTGCCCTATGCTGCCGGCGCACATGATTACAATAGTTTTAAACGTAAAATGTTAAATTTTGTACTTAGAAGTTTTAGAGTTATGCGAAATACAAATTATTTTTGGCTCCAAATTTGGCGATATTTCGCAAAACTCTCCAAAGTTGATGACAGATGGCGAGATTTTGGGCATAGACTAACTACAGACGTAATATATTGAAGATGTCCATAGACATTAATGTACTAAAATTCTTTTGGGTGGTCCTGTAAATAAAGTCCCCAGTAGATTGAAACTAAAAATCGAGATGAACAACTAGATGTTATAACAATTTTCTATACTATTAAAATCTCTGTCTGTCTGTCTGTCTGTCTGTCTGTCTGTCTGTGTGTGCGTGTGTGTGTGTGTGTGTGTGTGTGTGTGTGTGTGTGTGTGCGTGTGTGCGCGTGTGTGCGTGTGTGTGTGTGTGTGTGATCATCTCCTCCTAAACGGCTGGGAGTTGAGTTTCGAACGAGGTATCCACGAATTCAGAAAATTTCGAGAAAGAACCTCTGCTAATTTAAATTTCGAAATTCGAATTAGTTTAGGAGATATTGATAAAAAAATCCTCAAAAACGCTAATTTTTGCTCTTCGCAATTCCGCGATTGTAACCCCTGTAGTGAAAATGTGAGAAAAAAGCATCCAGGTTGCCATGTTTGGCTATTTTATTGAATTATTTAGACTCCTGCAGTAAAAATAAAAGAATAATGATTTTTTTCTATTTAGATTATTTACAAAGTTATTTTTTAATTAAAGTTTTGCGTGCATGTGAAATCAGAGCAGGAATTCAATGCTTTTTATGTGTAAAAGAATAAGGGATTGAGAGATTTCCGAGACTAATATGTATATTTTTTAGTTTGGCCGGGAAAAAAAAGGCTGATTTGGTGATTTTGAGAAAGTAGTAGATTCTACCGATTTGCACAGTGGCTTGGCGCAATTTACTGCGAGCAAACCGAAATAGGTTTAGGTTTGTGTGTGTAGGTTTTATTATAATACGGCGTTAAACTTTAATTTTCCATGCAGAAATAGTGCAATTATTAAGGCGATTTTAAGCGATCGATCTACGGAAATTTCCCTAAATTAAGTAAATTGATTTACCTTGGGGGAATGCCGCCAAATTTAAAAAAGAAATGAAATTCTCGCATTCGGTAAATTGAAATAAATAAAACACGCTATAGTTGATAATTTAAAATACTGCTATGCTACTTTTCAAATAGATTCCTGCATTAATTTTTGGCGATGGAACCATACACAAATAACTATTTCCCATTTTGATTGCTGTTAAATCAGTGCTTAGAATCATTCTCTGAAAAAAAAAATCTCGCAAAATGGCGTATGCAGATTTTTCTTTAGTACCTTTCTTAGAAAAGTTGGCGATAAATATTCAAATGTAGTGTAACTCCGTGTTTAATAGCGTGTGTTTTATGCGTTTGTATTGCTAATTCTATGGCACGATTGAGATGAGCCAATGTTACGAGCGGATGGATAGATAATTTTTTTTAAATCCCGCCAAACAGGGTATAGCAAAATAGGAATTCTGTATAAATACGAAAGTCTTTGGAGATGAACGAGAATGCCTATAAAGTATAGCATTTAGTGTGAAGTTAAATTTAGGATTCATTTTGGTTATTTGCCATCGACTATAGGCATTAATTACGCCAATATGGCAGTTCTAGCAAGCATAAATAAATTTCATTTCATGTTCTATTTTAATATTGCTACAGTTTCCGTAGTTACGGAATCCGTTGTTGCCACCCAAGCTGTTAAATTTAACAATTAAGTGAAAACACTCATTTCTACAGCTCTTGACTCGAAAAATGAAAACGCATTGGATATGATACAACAAGAAAATTATCACAATCACAACGTCAATAACGCGAACTTGTATAACTTTGGTTATTTTTAACTAAATTCATTTTCAAGGTCTTTAAGAAATCCTGTATACTATGTCAAAGCCTCATATCTTAATTCCGATTAGTTTGCAAGAAAATTGATTAATCAGTATAAACTGAAGTAATGAAACTTTGTAAGCGTTTTTCTTGAAACGAGGGAAATGCAGATTGACGTCTTTTGTGTAGAAGTGGCGAAAGGAGAACTACTTAATTCAGTAACGTTAATGGGGAATGAAAATTGAATATGCGCATGCACAAGGACCCCAAAATCAAGAGAGTATGAAAAGTCAGGAATATGAAATGAAAATCAAAAATACGAGATATAAGTAATAATAATACGAGAATGACATTGAAATCATGTGTACAACAAAAGTCCCAATTGCTTATAATATTCCCCTAGCAATGACTTAGTCCGACCAGTGGCCGAGCGCTTAGCGCTCTGAACTGGGAGACGGAAGGTTTCTGGTTCAAAGCAGGTCGCGTCCGCCGACCTAACCGTTCGGAGTTTTTCTGTATTCTGTTCGGAAAATAAAACTGTACTCGCAACATGCATATGTTAGGAAACATATATGGCTGGTTTCCTCCAAAACGTAGCGTAAATGCCGGTTAGGACCCCTTATAAAGACCCCTACGGAGGACACCGCTACCCCTTGACCTAGATCCCATGTGTGGAGACTAGAAGCAGGATAGTCTCCAGATTTGTAGAGAGTTCAATTTAACGCGCAGCGTCGTGTGCAACTTATAGAAGCAGTTCTACGATACTGGATCCATCGAGAAAAAGCCTGGGCAAGGTCATCTAAGAGAAGCTGCTGCTTTTTTTATCCCAGTGACACTGACGTAGTTTTTGTGCAATCATGTTGCAGTCATCTCAGATTTGCAACGTTTCATCAAGATTGTCAACGTTTCATCACGATTTAAGTAATTTTTTACTTTTATAGATTCCGCATCAATGGGCTTAGTTCGAATTATATGTATAAGGAAAATGTTCTTTTCCTACCGTGCGGAGAACGGGTACGCAGCTAGTATATATGAAATTTCAACATTTTACGACTAATATTTTTTGAGATATGAGAGTTAAATACATACACAAGTAAACCAAAAGTCGCCAATCATAGCGGCTTTTGGCTTAATTTTTGAGGAAGGCACGTGATCATGGTCGTACCATTACCTAACTGTATGGTAGAACGGTATTGTGCTTAAAATGGATGAGTCTCTAAAATTGCCATATACCGTAACGTGTTGAAATTCTTTTCAGTGTTCCTGTAACAGAACTATAAATGATACAGACGCTGTTTTCAATGGAGAGATTCATTTGAAACAGCCTAATACCTCTAAAATACGCTTTAATGAATTTCTGCCCATAGAGCATAATGTATTTAAAATCTTTTGGACGGGCCTGTACATAAACTATCCAGTCGATTGGAACATAAAGGGGAGGTGCACAACTAGATGTTACAACAATTTTAAATATACAGTTTTAACATTCTACGACCAATAGTTTTTGAAATATGCGAGTACGTACGTACGTTCAGACGTCAGGGAAAAACTGGTCAAAATGGGTTGTACATGCATTTATATAAACGTACATGAATGCGTACGATGAGATGCATCGCAAAAATTCTTAAAAGTAAATTTAGAGGTAGTCAAAATCGGTTTTTCCGTCAAAATCTGGCGACCGAAATTTTTGCGATCATATTACTTCCTTATACTCCATACAAGGAAGTAAAAATGAATTAAATATAAACATTCAGATATTATAATCTGTAGTATAACAAATGTTTTATAATCTAAGATTAGAAAAAGAAAGTTTTTTTGTTTTGTTTTTTTTTTTCTTTTTGCATTTGTGAATTACACAAAAATTTAGAAAAGTAACGATTTTAAAAAAATGGTATATCCCGGCGGTCACATTCTCGCCAAATTAATTTATCATCATATGTGCTGGCAAACTGTTGCCAATCGTATTCCGTACCATCAATAATTTCATGTGTCCGGCATTTATCTTGGAAAAAAATCGCTCGTCTTGGCGGACCGCCGGGATAATTTTAAGTACCAAAACACTTACTTTTCCATATTTGGCGATAAACATGTCGTTTATGGTAACCTAAATAGAGTTTTAAGTTGTAAATTATTTTAAAATGCTATTTTGGCACGATTTCAGGAAGTGCGCAAATCAATAAACAGTGCAGCTTGTTTCGCCAAGTATGAATCTTAAAACAAGAATTATTTTAATTAGCTTTTAAAGAGTCAATTAGGGAATAATTCTGTAAGCGGTGGCAGGACGCCAAGCCAGATGTCGCCAAAGCTTTTTCGCGTTGCTAAATACGCCAATCTGCAAGTATTATGCTTAGAATATATGGAGAACTATTTTAATGGCAACCTTAATGGGTTAGACGTGTGCAACAAAAAAGTGGCCAACTAAACCTGCCCCCGCTTACGGAATTATTCCCGTCAATTATAACTACCAATGCGTGTACTCCAAATTTTTTATTAAATTTTGAAATGTTTATAAATAACTGTTTACACATGTTTACAAGATAAATCTACTTTACATTTCAGTCCAATCCGAAAATAACAAATATTTTAAATACGTCAGGAGCCAAACTAGAGAGAAATCTGTTCAAATTAAGTTCTCATAAAGAGAAGTTTACAAATAAATAAATAAAATTTATTTTATTTTATGGATTTTTGCATAAGGTTGTAAATCTGCATGCCTTTTTATTGATTGGTCGGTTTTATAAAAAATAAAAATCATACGCAGTAAAGTTTCAGAAACATTTTTCAGAGTGGAACTGGTATCTTTCCCAATCAAATTTCAAAAGTAGCCTTCTAAATTACGTGGAGGAATTTCTGGTGGACATGCAATATTCTTTTCATCAGTCTTGAATGAATTGATTACCGGTACATTTAAAATTCTTCCGTAATAATCCCTTGGTGATATACCAGGTGTTGAGAATCCTCCACAATCCAGATTTCGTTGACTTCCATTTTTGGTATTATTATCTAAGAAGTCGTGTTCAGGAAGACGTATTTCTTTTAATTCATCCAGCTTTAACTGATCCGAAATGGATTGCTGTGGAATACTCGGTGCAGCGTTGTATAGTTCTGGTTGATGTCCATTCTGAGAATCGCATAATAAATTAAGTTTTGAAAGACATCTTGTATTTTTCTCACTTATGTTTGAAGAATCCATAGCGGATGGATCCAGAATGATTTCATGCTGCCTTGGCGGTATAGGTGGTGCTGCTGATGCCCCGTTTTCTAATTTTGCTTCATTTCTACTTTCACCACCATCGCATAACAAAGGAAGCTTTGGTAGATATTCTATATTTTTCACATCCATATTTCTCGAATCTGTTAAAGACGGGGCGGAAATGATGTCATGCTGCCTTGGCGGTACAGGCGGTGCTAATGGCGCCCCGTTTTCTAAT
The DNA here is from genome assembly GCA_038373885.1 of Cheiracanthium punctorium. Lineage (NCBI taxonomy): Eukaryota > Metazoa > Arthropoda > Arachnida > Araneae > Cheiracanthiidae > Cheiracanthium > Cheiracanthium punctorium. The sequence continues at coordinate 1,137,893 of JAWZYV010014973.1, read as the reverse complement.
TTTGGTTGATTTTTACTTTCACCACCATCGCATGACAAATTGAACTTTGGTAGACGTTCTGTATTTTTCACATCGATATTTGTCGAATCGGTTAGTGACGGAGCAAGAATAATTTCATGTTGCATTCTCGATATACGCGATGCTAATGAAGTTCCGTTTTCTAATTTTGGTTCATTTCTACTATCACCGCCATCGCATGACAAAGGAAGCTTTGGTAGACTCTCTGTTGTTTTCACATCGATATTTGTCGAATCGGTTAAAGGCGTAGCGAAAATGATGTCATGCTGCCTTGGCGGTACAGGCGGTGCTAATGGTGCCCCGTTTTCTAATTTTGGTTCATTTCTACTATCACCGCCATCGCATAACAAAGGAAGCTTTGGTAGACACTCTGTATTTTTCACATCGATATTTGTCGAATCGGTTAGAGACGGAACAAGAATGATTTCATGACGCATTGGTTGTATACGCGGCGCTGATGATGTCACATTTTCCAATTCTGGTCGATTTTCGCTTTTACCACCATCGCAGAGCAAAGGAAGCTCTGGTAGACCTTCTGGATTTCTTTCGTCGATATTTGATGATTCGGGTAGAGACGGAGCGAGGATGGTTTCACGCTCGTTTAGTGGCGCACTGGATAGTACTTTAGTAGCAGATACTTCATTCTCCTGTGTTGGTTGTTTTACAGAATCACAATCATTATCTAGAAAAGCAAGTTTCGGTTTTGAAGAAACGTAAGCTTGGTCTGGAAACTCATCGGATATTTTCTCGCAAGGTTTGAATCCCGTTGAGCGAAATTCGAACGGATTACTTGGCACACAATCGCTTATATCAGAATCATCTCTATCGTAAGGAATGAAAAGAGTTTTGTCGAAGTCAGGTGGCGGAGAACTTTTTCGTTTGAAAACATTAGGCTTTAACACTGGCCTAATACTTTTTGCCCTACACGAAATCTGATTTGGGGGTTGTTTGCATGATTTCAGGATATCACTAACAGCTCTCGGTTCTGAATTCAGTTCAGAAATACAGGTATTTTCCATGTAAGGATAACTTTCTATTGAAACATTGGTTCTTGGAAATTTTCGTCTTCTTTCACCAGTAAATCTTCGAAATCCAAAATCCAAACAAGAACATTTCTGACCCATAGCTTTAAAAAAGTGTTTTTACTATTAAAAAAGAATTGCATGAATGTATTTTAAACTGCCAGATTAATAAAATAACTTCACGTATCACTAAAATCGCATTCATAATCTGCAGCATACAAATTAAAGTATCGTGCGGATTGTCAAAACAAAATGATGCAGCATCTTTAACCCCTCGACAAATTAAGGAAATTGCGACAAGGAGGACTGTATTCCCAAGAAATCGAAAAATCCTGTATCTGAAACGTACTCGTAAAGAGTGCAAAATACAATGTGAATTTCTTCCTGTTTCGCATACGCAGAATCTTTCCGATACCGACGTGAATAGCCCTCTAAGAGCACGATTCATTTGTTTTGTTTACGAGGGTAATGAGCATTTATTTACATGCAAGTTAAGAGGGAAATGGTTTGCGAGTGAAATGCAATTCTAGTGTTACAAAAACCATGAAAACCGTTCTCAAAAATGGCGTCGATTTGCGAGGGCTTCTCACTCCTCGCAACTTTATTTACGGGAGTTACAAAGGACGGTGCAAATTTTTATCTCGTAAATCGTAACCCAAAAAACAAAAAAACTCGTAAAGAAAAATCTCAAAAAACTCCCACACCAGAGGACTCTGATTAACTAAGGAGGCTAACGCAAGTGAGCATATCAGGCTCTATTTTAAAATCTGCGATTGTACGTAATATTTTGGAAGCAAAACAATTCTTGTTTGTATATATTGTTACGAATTTCTGGGTCTTTTGCCCTTCAGAGAATAATCTAGTTTAAAACTTTCATTCGTATTCTACGCATCAAACATCTAGATCTGTGGCACGCGATGAACGTTTCGATCGTCCGCCATCTTGCTGGTAGTTAAGTCGAGCGATGGCAACGGCTGCGCTTTTTTCATCATTGGGCAATCTATTCAGCTGTTCTCGCATTCTTCCATTTTCCATTTTTTTTTTTTTTTTTTTTTTTACGAAGTTCTAGAAGCAATGAAATGTGTGTTCTAACTGACAAGTGGACTGTTTACTAGAACTTTCACATACTGGACTTTTAAACAACAAACCCGAGAACTAAGTAGAGTTTTCAGCAACAATACACTGTTAAAAATAATCTGAAAATTCAGGATAATTCCAGCCTTAATTTTCAGGAAAATGGCTGTTTTCCCCAAGAATTGGTAATTTTCCGATAAAAGATGAAAAATGCTTGTAACTTTCAGAAATTTCGCGTAAAAACGGTACATTTCCATGTTTGGTTTGGTTTGTAAGTTTTGCAAGTAGTTTTTCGAGAAATGAATTTTTCGTTAGACATTTTAGATGAAAAAAAATATAGTTTATATATTTCATAATTATTATTACCAAACGCATTCTCATGAGTAATTAAATATTAAAATATAATTAATTCTTTTTTTAACGAAGAATTATTCCCTTTCATAACTTAGAATGTTTAAAATCACATTCATAAATGTGTGGCACTGGCTAGAAAATAATTTCTGTTTTTATTGCTGTTGTTGTTATTTCAAACTGAGAACGAAAAATCAGTAAAGGTGTGATTTTTTTTTTTTTTTTTTTAGCAGCCAATATATTTCTTTTCCAATTTTCAGTGCTTTTCAGAATATCTGTATAGAAATCTAAACCGATATATCAAATAGCTAAAGAGCAAATGTTTTTACTAATTACATACATTTGTGGAAATTGAAATTAATTTTGTGTCAATCCAATCGTTTGACTATGTGAATAATAACTGGACAACACTTTGTCAGAAACTTGAAATTGTAAATCATGAAACGAATTCCTCTCCCCAAGTCCCGCAAGGAAACTAAAATAAGTTTCATCTCACCCTTTGGCCAAACCTGAACCCGTCGATCAGCGTCCAGTGGTTAGAGCGGCTGTCTCTTCTCCGTAGGCTGAGGGTTAGAATCTAACGATAGCAGAACCTTATTTTATTTCGCAGTTTTAGTAAAATGGAAAGTTACCGTCCAGAAAACTGAAAAATAGTAAACACAACGGACATTTTCTGGAAACTTTGCTGCCAGTCGTTTTTCCGTTAATTATTACAGATATATTTTGAACAATGTATCCGTGAAAATTATACTCAAAACATTTATTATTTGTCTATTTAAAATAAATAATTTAATTTAACTTTTTTAACATTACTGTAGTTTCCGTAGTTACAGAATCCATTGTTGCCACCTAAACTGTTAAATTCAACAGCCAAAGAAAACAGAAGTTATTTCTACAGTTCTCAGTGTGTTTGTATTTTAAGGCAAACCTGCACGCGGGGTATCTGCCTAGGATGAGGGGTGCCTTGGTAGAAGGACTTTCTAGGGGGTTCTAACGCGTATTCACGTTGCATCTGGAGAAAAACTACCAAAACTCCAGACCGTTAGATCGACAGCCGCGCGATGGGACCCGAACCCGGGACCTACAGTTCTCAGACTCGGAAAATGGGAATTTATACCTTTGATGTAAAATAAATACAACGTTGACTTACTGGAGCTTTAATAATACTCGGAATTTTATTTAGTACTCATAACTGCATTTTATTTCCTTTGCATGCGTAACGTCATTTCGGAGTGCCTTTTTCGGTGCAGGAAGGTAAGCCCGAGATTATATCAGAATCAACTTTTCCCTCTCTATGGGTTATACGTTCGTCGTCTTTTCAAGCGCTATCAACGAAACTTGATAGCGTTAAAAAAAGTTTAAAAAAAGTATGCATAAACGACAGCTCCAAACATAGGAACGTAGCAAGAAAAAAATTTCGTAGGTGCCCAAAAGGTGAAAAAGTTAGAATTTCTCACAAATAGGATTGATTTATCGATATCCAACTAACAAAATTTCAAAATTTCGGGGGGATGCCCAGACCCCCCATGGTAACCCCCTTCTCCCCTCCCCCCCCCCCCCCCCCCACCGGCTACGTCCCTACCCAAACAGAATTAAGTATATGAAAAGATCTAAGAATTAGAATTACTTTTTGAGCATCCGGTAGCCATAGTTCGGTAATCAAAGTAAATTTTACTAAATGATGTTTATTTACAAATAAAACCTATTTTCAGGTATTTGTACAACATCTAGGTAAGTTTTTATTGGGTAAATCTGTAAAACTTTACATTAAAAATGGTGTTTTTTTGTGTGGAACTTTATTTTAACTTTATAGTGTGCTTTTTTCAATTATTTCTCATTAAATATCCATTTTTAGTACATTAAAATAGTTACGTCTTTATGAATGAGACCAGTGTAAAGATTATAATTTTTTTGAAATATTAAAACATATATATCTTCTAAGTACTTTTAAAGAGTCATGAAAAGTTCTAAAAACCCGAACTCTTTTTAACCCTTTAACGCGCAGTGTTCCCGCTCTGGGATCACCAAACTCTGACGTTTTGACTGTTGCCTGTCACGAAAAATAGATTTGATTTCTATAAAAATAGTTGCGGGTGACATAGCTCCACCAGAATCCTTTACTTTTTAGCACGTCATTTCCCGTAAAAAAAATTGTTACTTATTTTTAACAGCACTGGCATTTGCTGGAAAATGGAAGAATGCGAAAACATCTGGATCGATTGCCCAATGTTGAAAAAAGGGCAGCCGTTGCCATCGCAGACTTAACTACCATCAAGATGGCGGACGATCGAAACGTTCATCGCGTGCCACAGATCTAGAGACCCTTTTTTGACGACAGCTGGCTGTGCGCGAGCACAGCCAGCTGTCGTCAAATGATGAACGTTTCGATCGTCCTCCATCTTGATGGTAGTTAAGTCGAGCGATGGCAACGGCTGCCCTTTTTTCAGCATTGGGAAAGGGTTGCGCCTCAAAGGGTTAAAGCAGATGGCTAACGCATATGTGTGTTTATTTTTTTTCATAAAAAATTATGCAGCTGATATGCCAGTTATGTAATTTTACCATGCTATGTACTGTAACAAGTTCGTCGCCTGATAAAGTGCATAGAGCTTGAGAAGACATATTCAAACTTTTTTCAACCCACATAGCATAATTAGTTTATTTTGAAGATAAGGTTAAGCGCTATGAAACAGATTTTGTTTTTTTTTCAAGCAACCTTCTCAGCCAACGAACTTCAAAAGCTGCTTAAAAGATGAATTTTGAAAAAAGACCGTAAGAGAACAGGTACCTAGCACTCTTAGCATACGATGCAGATGATGGAGCTATCCCAGGTGTTCCTAAGACAAAGTTTTTTTTTTTCAAAATTAATAGGCAGCATCTGAAGCTGATAGTACAAACTGCAGGTGCCCGGGTCATCTGCCACGCGTATGAAGACCTCCACATAGGTTTTTCCTTGAACGGATACGAGTTCAATTGTTGCATGCGGAGGGGGGTGGGGGGATATTAACATATCCTCAATATAAAATATTTAAATTTCGGTGCTTTTTTTTTAACTCAAACTTGATTGAAATATTTGGTGTATACTTGGTGATCAATCCTACTCTATAGTTACGCTGTCCCCTGAGTCACTCACTCTCTAACGATTCCGGTATGACCACTTCAAAACAAAACTTTTACCGTCATTAATCCAGATTAAAAAGTTAGGGTCTAAAACTGTAATAAAATTCATACCGTTTGTACAATCCGCTTTAAATTTTTCATAATCATGTATAAAAATATAGAAAACAATCTGAGCTACTTTAAAAATCTGAAGATCCGCCCGTTCCCTCATTTTTAGGCGCTTTTTCGCTCTTTTCAGCTCCATTTTATTTTCGAGAATTAAAAAAGGGAATCATTTGCTTGACAAAATTACCTTTTCCAAGTGAAAATGACGTCACACAATTGGATTCCAATTTGTTTAAAGTAGCTTTTGCAGGTAACATGATTTAATTTTTTTTTCATTGAAATAATCGTCTGCTGAAGCTTTAATATCAGAGGTGCTCAGTACAGTGGCGTACGCAAGGGGGGGTTTGGGGGTTCAACCCCCCCCCTTGCCTATTTTTAACAAAATGTCCATAAATTTTCACTTTTGAGCTTAAATATTACGCATTTTAACACGAAGTTATGTCTATAACCCCCCTCCCCCCTCGAAGGAAGTCTGCGTACGTCAATGGCTGAGTACACATAACGAAATCGTTCGAATGCGAAAAGTTTCTGCGCATTTCCAGAAGAGCATGAAATTCGATTTGGGTATGTAATAAAAATTGAATATGAAGTTATTTATTTTAGACTATTATGTGGCAACTATTCTAACGCTGAAATTTGATTGCTTGAACCTTGTTTAAGTGTGGGAGACAATTTTCAACACTGTTGAACTGTTGCAACTTTATTTGTGAGGTAAAACAGAAATATAGACGCACAATACTACTTAATCCTGTGATACTTTTATTTTTGGAAAACATAATTTAATTAAATTTTTTTACATTATCATTCCTTACAGTAAATGTTTATAATGTTTGGCAACCTTTTGAATGCAAACATGTAAACTGGTTTTTAAGAAAAAGTCGTCTAAACACCGATAAATTAAAACAAACCATAACTGTAAAAATATCTTTAATTACACCAAGAATGTTGAGAAGAGTGTCAGAAAACTTTGTTCGATGTGTTCACGCTTGCATTCAAAATGGTAGCGAATATTTTCAACATTCGCTGTGAGGAATGATAATGTTAAAAAAAAAAAATTAAATTATGTTATTATAATAAAATGATTTCCTCTACATCAGAGGTTCCCAAACTGGGTGCCGCGGCACCCTAGGGTGGCACGAGCGTATGTCAGGGGTGCCGTGGAGATAATCAAGAAAAGTGTTTTGGTGAAGTATAATCAAATAATTTCCTCTGAACCGGTATCCCCAAGAAAGTGAGCCAAGCTGATCACTAAGTGGGCTCAAACAAAAATATTTCAGTCAAATTCAAGACTGTCCAGTAGCCTCTCTTTTATAGGAACTCCCTGAAATGGGGTTATTGTCAAAATTCTATATCCCTTTCCCAAGAGAGTACTTCCTTGATAGTTAGCCCTGTAAACAAACAAGCAAAAAATAACGTAAAATGCATCCAAACTGCATTCTAGCCTTCATATTTATATTGCTTTAAAGGAAATCTGCCGCGAAAGTTTTTAGCCTGAAAAGGGTGCCGTGAAATATTTTTAGCCTGACAAGGGTGCCACGAAATGCTTTTAGCCTGACAAGGGTGCCGCGGGGGAAAAAAGTTTGGGAACCCCTGCTCTACATGAATCCGCTCTTATATTAAACGAGGAATGTTTGTGTGTGTGTGGGTGTGTATGTCCGAACGATCTCGAAAACTGCTCTAAGGATTCTTTTTAAATTTCGTACCTGGGAGTTTTTTGGGCCCCTGAAACGATTGAACTAGGTCAATTCATTTAAAAAACTCTAAAACACTCAAAATTTAAAATTTAAAATTTTTGGACGGTAGCGCCATCTATTGAGCGTTTGAAAAGCACACTTGATGCAATCTTCCTAAAAGGGACGCTCAAATAAGTTTGGGGCGGATTAAAAAATACACGCCATCGATATATAATAGTAAAAATTAATTTCGCAAAGAAACAAAATAAATGGAACACAGTACACAGACAAATAAATATTTTAGTAACTAGATATATTACACCATTCAGCTACATAAATTTGTTTAGAATTAAAAAGTTATTTTTATTTCAAACTATCGTCCTGGCAACCAGCGAAAGAAAAAGAGAAAAGAGTCTTCGTTGCCATCCCCGCAAGCACCTTGATGTTATATACGTAAATAATTTAATTATTCTTAATTCATAGTTATTAATACAAAACTATTCGTAAATCTTATGTGAAAAATTGCCTGAATTTATTACAATTATCCTTTTGTAACTAACGTCAAGCTCAATGTATTTTCGCGTATATACTAAAACAATAAATATTTTTCATGTATTTTATTTATCCATATGATGCGAATTTCAAAAGTGCATAAAAGTTTCAGCTTAGCCGAATAATTTAAATGAAAATGACACCTTTTTCAGTCATTCACAAAGATCCTGTGACGTAACATGAAAATTCCATTTTTTTTTTTTTTTTTTAAATAACGGCACTAGGTTGAATTCTATTTTAACTGCCTTATTCCGCCAAGTTCACGATAAATATTTAAATGTAGTTACCCTGACGATTTTTTTTTTTTTTTTTTTTTTTTTTAAATGGGTCAACCGTTTATAATGAAACGATGTTCGAAACTCCGATGAAAAAATGATACGATCGATTCCTAAATTGGGCTCGGAGCCGATATTCAAATTAATTTTGCAGATGATCACCCATCAGTTTAGTTTTCATTCACTGCAGTTGATGATTTCAACTCATTTATTTTATCATCGTATGGACAACCTTTTAAAAGTTGCGGGCAGAACTTTACGATAGTGGCCTCCTGGGCCTGACTTCAGGATGTTAGCGAAATCGCGGGCCGTATAATTCGGATTTATATGGAAGTTTGAATGTTTTATATAGGTTTTATACAGGATTTTGACTTGTTCTGAGGGCTGGTCCAAAAGCCATGGCGGGCCCCATCCGGCCGCAGGCTGGGAGTTGTCCATATGTGGAAGCAGTAAATTGGGAGGCTGAAATCTGGTTACTAAGATTTTTTCTAATAAATTTTCAATTCTTATTTAGACGTGGATTAGACTGTGTTGTTTTGTGTTGTGTACTATCATTAAACTAAAAGATAAAGCCCTTTGTGGAGACAATTACAGCGGGCGATAGAATGTCTACACTCAGAATATTTAATATTTACCCACTTAAAATCAAATAACTGCATATTCAATTTTTATTATACATCAAAATTCGAATTGTATAATCTGCAGAAACATTTCGTATCCGAAACATTTCGTTTGGTATCAACATCCTTTCCTATATCCATGCTTAATGCATAGAAAACCGTTTTATTTTTGTAAAAAAGTTAAACTGAGTAGTAATTTAGAAAAGCTATCTTAAGCGAATTGGAATCGTAATTTTTCCTCCAAAGCCTGATAACCGTGACTTCAATGTAACGTCAATGTCACTTGCAATAGATAATTCTGACACTCAAATGATTAGCTTTTGTTATTCTCTTAAATGAAATAGAGCTAAAAAAAAAAACAAAAAAAAAACTCTTAAAAATCAGGGAACGGGTAGATTATCAGATTTTTTCTTTCCTTTTTTTTCTTTCTTCTTTTTTTTCTTTTTTTTTTACATAATTATGATAATTTTCAGGCTGATCGTACCAACGAACCGTGTAAATTTTAAGTTATTAGACAATACATTTTTAATCTGTTTGGATGGTAAAAGTTTTATTTTGAGTGATTGAACTGGAATTGTGACAGAGTCAGGGATCAGCGTAACTACATAGGAGCGATGTATTTTTGATTTATTCGAGGTTAGAAGTCCATTTTCTTCAGTCCATCCGTTTGTTCTATTATTGTCAACGTTTAAGTAGTTGTTAGGGTTATTATAAAAGAATATTTTTGATCTATTCTGTTTTTGATTTCATGATTTCGAAGTGTCCTTTTGTACTAATAATTTAAATTGCGTTACACTTTTTATTTTCTTAAGCGTGAGATTATAAAATAAAATTATGTTTAAAGCATATTTATGTAAGATTATACTTTTATGGCATCTATATTTATGTATCTATAAGATTGAATTTACGTTTGTAGAATTTGTTTATGCATGATGTATTTTCTTTGAATTAGAAAAAAATAAGTATTTTATGTTTGAATTGAAGCACTATAGAGAAATTTACAATTTCAATCGTAAAGAATTATCATCATAGATGTATTATAAAGACGTAAATGCATGAAAGTGTAGCTCAAAAACGAGCTGTGGAAACATATGATCACCGACCAGCACTTAGCCCAAATGTGTGAACGTGCAGTTCAAACACAAGCAGATGAAAGAGATGATTAGTATTTGGAAGGAGAACGACATGGAACAGCTAGACGTCGACAAATACTTCGGGTAAACAGTCTAAGTATCTACAAAGCTGCCACAAACGTGCGTACTTATTATCATAGTTTAAAACTTTTTAATATGGATTGCATTCACCCTGGAGCTTTGCATTTTTCTGAAGAGTAAAAACAAAAATTAACCGGAACCATTTTCGGGACTGTAAGATTGATGTAGGACATTCCGAATTTCCTAATGAATGGATGTGGTTGTTTCTTCGATGTCACCCACATTTCAAAGAATTCGAAATTTGAAAGCATACTTTACAATGGCTTTGTTCACAGTATATGACGAGTAAAACTATTAACGATTTTGGTGTGTACTGCTACGTTGCGAACAGTGTAGGACTTGATGAATTTTTTTTTTATAAACTCATTCATCTGACAGTTAAACCAACTCAAATTCTTGATGCTGAATTTGAACGTCCTCAATATGGACAGATATATTTCTGGAGTAATGAAGATGCTGTTAGTGAATGCATTGCCCAAGATCTTCGCTGATACCCTCGCTGATCTGCTACAGAAGGAGAGGAGGCACCTTACGTTAAACTACTTTTTGCTCAACTCTGATGGCACCGACCATCGAATATTTAGCATCCCTCTTCAAAACAAAGTATATGCCATTGTAACATTGAATGCCGACCAAAGCTTACCTGATAATGTATGGGTGATCCGACAGCGATGAAAATCTTTGGCAACCATGAAGATTATTGATACGTGCCAAGGCATTTACGTATTCATAAATTTTACACTTAAGGAGCCTTTAGATTCTGAGCATGGCTCGGTAACCTGGTACTCATTGATATTATAAGAGGAGCTGTTTCCACAAAACGAAATCGTTCGAATGCGAAAAGCTTCCGCACGTTTCCAGAAGAGCATGAAACTTGATTGCAGTGCATTATAAAAATTGAATTGAAGTTATTTATTTTAAATGGACGAAGATTAAATATATTGAATATAGACATATTTTTGTCAATTTTATTTTTTATCATCCTTTGTGATTGCCTGCACAACGGGCTTTATCTTTTAGTATTCCTATATTTGCTCACCTGACTTCCCTGGTCTATAAAGTCATGCCAAAGGATAAATAATTTTATTTACTCTCAAGCCGGCAGTCGACACGTAGAACAATAATCACACACCGGATGTCAGTCGCGTGGCACCCATCTCAAAAGCGTGTCTCCTTCTTGTAAACCGCATTTAAGAAAAAAAAAATGAAAAATGAAAAAACAGTCGAAGAAAGTCGTCATCTTTACGACTAACGTCCATCCTTTTACGGGAACGTGTTCTTTTGTTCTGACCCGACACGTAAATGAACTGGAAGTCGCCCATTAATGTCATTCTTACATAAGCCTTTCCAAAGGATGTTGGCAATTACTAAGTCATCGGCAGAAGAGGATGCTTGAGCTTGGGTTATCACCTGTTGCCTGCACAGGACTTATCTTCAGTTCTGCCAGATGTAAGAAGGGAAAGAGAAAAAAAAAATGTATTTTGCATTAATTTGTTCAAGAGCTTTGACCTGAAAGAGACTGACTGCTTTCCTTCAATTAAATCGCCGAATGGGTTGATTTTGATGGAAATGTTAAATCCAAAAAAAAAAAAAAATGGTATTATTGTTTTGATTATTGCTGCTTTATTGATGCTTGCAAATGTGGAAAGACATTAGTTAGCTAATGACGACTGAATCGCATGTCAGAAATGTATTTTGATTTGATGGCAGCATCCCTGGAGTGCTTCTGAATTTAATAATCAAACATATGCCAACATACAAATTTGAGTACGTTGCACGTCAGTCACAATGTTATTTTCTCTAATATCCATCCTGAGCATTGCCAAAATTAATGTATTTACCAGAAGAGATTTTTTTTTCTTTCAATTTATCTATGTTTTGTGTACAGTCGTTATTTTTCTTCCTGTCCTATTTTTAAATCTGTGTCGTCGATTTAATTGCGGTGATGTACAGAAAGGCTAGCATACACATTATGCACCTTTGTTTGAAAGTTTTTCACAAGCAGTACGCTTAGCAAAGTTTATCTTCCTTGTTTAAACTTGAATTCATCTGTTGCAGTCATGTGGGTATAAAAAATGTCGAATTAATCCTTTCAGACCTAATTAAATCATTTCTCTGGAATAGTTATTTATGAAAATTTTTCTAATAAAAGATTAAATTCGTAATAAAATAAATAAAATAAACTAATCCTGATTATCAAATTCCCTTAAAATGCACAAAACCGTTTGCAACTTAAAATTATTAGTATTTACTTTGTAATATTCTTTCAAAATTTGTGTCGTGAAAGGGTGGCGCCTGGTCTAAAAGGGTTACTGTTTTTAAGCGTCGCACAATGACGAAATTAAAAAAAAAAAAAAAGCTTACCAAAACTGTTTACGATACACATGGTCATAAAACAAATTCGAATTCGCAGGGAGCCTAAAAGACAGAAATTGTCAAAAAGAGGCTTGATTAAATCCATTTTGCTATGAAACTTCAAGTTTCAGAGTCTCTAGAGTAGCAAAAATACAACTCATATTCAAAATACTAGAATAGTTACATTTTTTACGAATTGAAAAGATCGTTTTTTAATGTCTTTTAATGCACATGTGGAAACGATATTTTGTATTAAGAACTTATTGTTGATTAAACGTATTTATTATCTTAAATTTAATATCATTTTTTAAAAGATTAATTGAAAAACAAGTTATTTTGAAAAGTCAAAATATTAGAATATTTATTCAAGGGGTTCAAAATATTAGAATATTTCACATTAATTCTCCTGGTGTTCAAAATATTAGAATATTTCACATTAATTCTCCTTTAATTATCACCAATTCATAAATGGTGGTATCATTGATTAAATTCAGACGATTTTATTTAAAATCAGTATTGTTTTTGAAATTTTTTTTTTTTCGTCTTAAAATGGATCGCGTGAGTCATATTCCTGAATCTATTACACTTCGTATGGTTGATTTGTATCGGCACGGTAAAAAGCATTGTTATATAGCGAATTATTTACATTGTTCGCAATCAAGCGTTAGTAAAATACAAACACAATATTCAAAAAATGGAAAATTTCTAAATAATCGACGAAATGGCAGCCGAAAACATAAAAGACAACTGCTACCGATGACAGGAAACTGAAGCTTATAGTTAAGAAAATCCGTTTCTTGCGCCGAAAATAGAAAGAAGAAGGAGTTGGATTGGAAGTTTCTACATCGATAACAGTAAGACGTCTCCATAAATTTAAGTTTGAATCTCGAGTACCGAAAACAAAACCTCCCATGACTGCAAAACAAAAGCGTATAAGATTGAATTGGTGTAAATCAGGACGTCAGTGGCGGCTGGTGGGATACAGCAAGTACTGCCGGGCTGCACTTGAAATTATCAGAACATACTTTAAAATAATTTATTCTATAAATTTTCTTAAATTCAGATTAGAATTATGGAATTCCTATGGTAAATTTAAAAAAAATCTCAAAAAAAAAAATATACGTATTGTAGTAACGGCCGGATCGCTCATTCAGAAAAAAAAAACCCTTTAATCTTCCCGCAATTCAAGTGCGAAAGTCGTTGGTACAGCCCTCAGCGCTGATTAAGGAATTGGCAGCACCGTTGCCATGGTAACGACTACGTAAGCACTTTCTCCGGCTTAGGATAGCATAAGGTGTTTTAGCTAAGACTCAGCTGAAAAAAAGGTTTTCTGACTTTTGCTGCACTAGTGAATTCGACGAACTGATTGGCTCGGACGAGAAGTGAGGGAGAGAATAAAGACACAGAATATATGTTCTAGCCCAGGGTTTCTCAACCTGGGGGGGGGGGCGCACCCCGCAGAACGTTTGCAGGGGGAGGGGCGAGAAAAACTATAGAGCAAGTAGTGATGCATGTTTTTAAAAAATCATCTTATTTATTCTCATTTTTACTCAAAAATATATCCATTTTCGCTTAAAATCAGTGGCGGCTCGTGGGATACAGCAAGTACTGCCGGACTGCATTTGAAATTATCAGCACATTAAAATAATTTATTCTATAAGTTTTCTTAAATTCAGATTAGAATTATGGAATTCCTATGGTAAATTTTTAAAAATCTCAAAAAAAAAAAAAAAAAAAATATTGTAGTAACGGCCGGATCGCTCATTCAGAAAAAAAAAACCCTTTAATCTTCCCGCAATTCAAGTGCGAAAGTCGTTGGTACAGCCCTCAGCGCTGATTAAGGAATTGGCAGCACCGTTGCCGTGGTAACGACTACGTAAGCACTTTCTCCGGCTTAGGATAGCATAGGGTGTTTTACTAAGACTCAGCTGAAAAAAGGTTTTCTGACTTTTGCTGCACTAGTGAATTCGACGAACTGATTGGCTCGGACGAGAAGTGAGGGAGAGAATAAAGACACAGAATATATGTTCTAGCCCAGGGTTTCTCAACCTGGGGGGGGGGGGGCGCACCCCGCAGAACGTTTGCAGGGGGAGGGGCGAGAAAAACTATAGAGCAAGTAGTGATGCATGTTTTTAAAAAATCATCTTATTTATTCTCATTTTTACTCAAAAATATATCCATTTTCGCTTAAAATCAGTGGCGGCTCGTGGGATACAGCAAGTACTGCCGGACTGCATTTGAAATTATCAGCACATTAAAATAATTTATTCTATAAGTTTTCTTAAATTCAGATTAGAATTATGGAATTCCTATGGTAAATTTTTTAAAATCTCAAAAAAAAAAAAAAAAATATTGTAGTAACGGCCGGATCGCTCATTCAGAAAAAAAAAAAAAAAAAACCTTTAATCTTCCCGCAATTCAACTGCGAAAGTCGTTGGTACAGCCCTCAGCGCTGATTAAGGAATTGGCAGCACCGTTGCCGTGGTAACGACTACGTAAGCACTTTCTCCGGCTTAGGATAGCATAGGGTGTTTTACTAAGACTCAGCTGAAAAAAGGTTTTCTGACTTTTGCTGCACTAGTGAATTCGACGAACTGATTGGCTCTGACGAGAAGTGAGGGAGAGAATAAAGACACAGAATATATGTTCTAGCCCAGCGTTTCTCAACCTAAGAGGGGCGCGCGCCCCGCAGAACGTTTGCAGGGGGGGGGGGCGAGAAAAACTATAGAGCAAGTAGTGATGCATGCTTTTAAAAAATCATCTTATTTATTCTCATTTTTACTCAAAAATATATCCATTTTCGCTCAAAATGTTCATTATTAAAGATTAAAAAACTCAATGTATGCTGAAAAATGTGAGGGGGGGAGCGCCACTGTAAGTTAGCCTTTGTTGGGGGGGGGACGACGTTAAAAGGTTGAGAACCGCTCTTCTAGCCCATTCTAACGGAAACAATAGTAATTTTTTTTTTTGTCTGGGAAGGTTGAAAGTTTTTAGCTTTATTTGTTACTGTGTCCATATGTTATTGGAATCTATGATTTAACCGTTTTGAAACATGAAGCCCCGTTATTATCCAGTTTGCGTCTTGCTTGAAACTCTGTTTAACACATGGAAAGAAGATGATAAACGACAACCACTAAAAGAAAATAGACCGACACCAAAATTGTCCATTCATAAGAAAAAGGCAGGTTCGTCTCAGCATGGTCGTAGCTTCCATTCATCATGATATGCACTATTCTCGTGGCTATGCGGCAGTTTTTATTTACAAAAAAATGTTTTGTTGGCCGTGTTTACTCTTTGAGATAAAAAAAGAGCGTTTGGAATGGTACTGGAAAGGATGGATTAACCACCATCACACGAGCATGTAAAACACATGAAAGCTCAATCGAGCATTTAAAAAATTCTTTAACATTAAGGAGTTGATAAGAAGTGGGAGCTAAATTGCTGACGCATTAAAGGAAAACTCTCTACTTTATATTGCTGAATTTATCAAGAATGTAAGCCTGAATAGACGCTTCATGCAATTACCCATCAAAGCAGTATTGTTTTTAAGGAAGCAAGAACTGGCATTAAGAGGACATGGCGTGCGAGAAAATTTTTTAAACATGGGGAATTTTAAAGAGCTTTTAAAATTAATGATATCTGAATTAAAGCAACGCCTTTTTATGAGGACATCACTGACTGATTCGCAAGTTTAAAAGAAAGGAGGATTGATTTATAAAAAATAAGTAAGTTTTCTTTTCTTTTTATTTTTCTTTTCTTCTCAAGTTATCATTACAAAAGAAAATTCTCAGGAAACTTCGAATCAGACACGGATTAATGCAATTTTGAGGATAGGAGCGGCTGGTTGAAATTTATGTCCATTTTATGGAAGTAAAATAGGATCTCTTACATTTTTTATGTAATTTCTTTTTTTTTTAATCCTGAGTGTGGGCTTAATCCGCCAGCTTTCGAATTCAGTAACAAAGATTTTCCATTCCTGTCCGGAGGAAGGGGGGGAGGGGGGTCATGTTTCCGGCTGCACTAACATTTTTGACCACGGGCCGCCACTGCAAGACGTTTATGGAACGAAGAAGATTGGGGGGGGGGAATATTATTTAGTGATGAAAGTATGTTTGTGTTTCATATGGTAATCGAGGCATTCGAGTTTGGAGAATGAAGCAAAAAGCATTCAATAAAGAATGCGTTAAAGGTTCGGCAAACTTTGCTGCTAGTGTCATGGTTTGGTGTTGCATGAGCGCAGAAGAACCTGGAAAGTTATGCATCTCTCTATTCTAAAAAAAAGTAAAGGCCGCTGTCAAAAGCTTGTCAGCGTATCTCCTCCAAAACCGTGGGGATTTGAGTTTCGACTAAGGTGCCCACAGATTCGAAAAATTTCGAGGAACCTGCTAAGCTGATTTAAATTTCGAAAATCGAATTATTTTAGAAGATATTAATAAAAAAAACTGAAAAAATAAACCGAATGGTTGCCATATTTGGCATAAAATCATTCATTCCTTTGCAACAAAGCGTTTCCAAGTATCTGGAATCGCGTGAAATTTACAAACATGAGTTAGAATTACGCCCATTTTACGCCAAAATAAAAACTACATGAAATAAGTAACTCAAAATGTGTTACACAAAGTTGACAATTTTCAAATAGTAAGTTCGCTTAGACAACAGGAGTTTAGAATTAGCGATTATTCGTTTTTCCAAAACAGAATAACTAATATCTTGAAAATGAAAAATAATTAAAATGCAGATTATTTTAAAGCCGGTTCTCGTCCAGCTGGATTATTTGCTACCAGTAGAAATATTTGGCGGCGTTAACTATGCCATTATAGCAATTATAGTACACTTTGGATATTTGCTAGCGCGACGAGATGGTATAATTCGTGGTGCTAAGTACGCCAATCTGCAAACGATTATGTAAATGAAAATATGGATAACGGTTTTCCGGTAACCTTACATGAACAGTAATTATAGGTTGTGAGCATGTGTAAATCGCCAAATAATGAAAAGTCGCCATGGGTGGCAAGCTATCCTATCTGTTCCGTAGCTTTTATTAACTTTACGCAAGTCGCCAAATAATGAAAAATCGCAATGGGTGGCAAATTCGAAGGGTGTCCAATAGGTTTTACATTATTAAAAATACAGCTGAAACAGATGTTCTGATTTTATTATGCTTTAGCTCCTAATTAATATAACTTTTGAATGGCAACATTAAATATCATTGTGTTTCTGAAGAGTGCAAATAATTTTTCCAGCGATTATAAGCGGGGTCCGCACTCCAGGTGCAGTATAGCTCAGGACCCGTACAACACGGATTCCCATAACAAAATATCTTCCGTGTTATGAGGGGGAGGGGGTCTACTGTAGTGTGAAGTTTAAATTTTTATGTACCAATGAACATGCAAGAACCAAGCAATGTGTTGTAGCTCAGTAACATTCTATCTGATCCAATCTTCGGGTTTTGTCTGTTGAAATTATGTCTTTTTTACGAATAAGCCTGATTAGGGGCCGAATGCCTCATACGAAAAGTGAGCGTAGCGAGTCTGGGGGCCTTGGCCCCTAGTCTTCTACAAAAAGGTTAACTCTCTGATATATCAAGAAATTTTGGAATATTGCATGATTCCATCTTTCAACAATATTTAGCGTCACCGCATACCTCGGTGTCAACTAAGAATTTGTTCCGACAACGCAACATTAAGGTACTTCCTTGGCCACCAAACTCACTAGATATTGATCCCATCGAAAACTTATGGTGTATAATGATGAAAAAACTCCAAGAAAATCCTCCTTCAAGTAAAACTGAGTTAGTGCCCCGTATAAAGTCTATTTGGGCTAATATTGTTAGAAATGTTTGTAAACACCTTGTATATAGTATGCAAGATCGATTGTACGCTGTTATTAAAGCTAAAGGGGATGCTACAAAATATTAACTACCATTTACTTCATATTTATAAGGTAATATTGTTGCGTAAAATAAAATATTCTAATATTTTGAACCAATCTAAATTTAATTCTAATATTTTGATGTGTTTCAGAAAGCTTTGTATGCCTATAATTTATTGTATTTTATATTTTGTAAATGTTAAAATCTTATCTAAACATTCCAGATTTAATTTATAAGAAATTTAATTCCATTTACTTAGTATCAAAAATAAATAAATGGAAAATAATTTCTTTATTATTACTTTTTCTCAATTATTCTAATATTTTGAATATGAGCTGTAGTACATTTAAATTAATTTCTCATCACATTTGTGCAAATTTTAGAAAATATGCATTTGTGATGCCCCATTATTCATCTAAATATAACCACATTAAATAAAGAGTTGCGTGTTTAATGATCTTGGCATTTAACTGCTAATACGTTTGTTACTAAGAAAACACTTTCAACACCTGGTCTTTATAACAGAATCTGGCGTGAACCTACAGGTAAATCCCCTAACACCTCCGGTGGTTGAAGCAGATGTAAATTCTTGACCATTAACGATCTCAGACACGAAGAGCGAGCCTGCCTCGGGCTGGTCAACCGGGCCAACCCAGAACACCGTCTGGCGTTGGATCAGAAACTAGAATGAGCTGTTTAGATGTCATTATGAGATTGTTAATGATGTAACTAGCTGAAGAATAATTCATTACGAAAGATAATATGGCGATGAAGCGGGATTTTTCTTTTTATTCGGAGTACAGAGTTTAGAGAAACAAGATGCTGCAGCAATAGTCGATCGACTATCTTTAACCCTTTAACGTGCAGTGTTCCCGCTCTGGGAACAACAAACTCTCACGTTTTGACTGTTGCCAGTCACGAAGAATAGATCTGATTTCTATAAAAATAATCGCGGGTGACATAGCTCCACGAGAATCCTTTACTTTTTAGCACGTCTTTTCCCGTAAAAAAAATTGTCACGGTTATTTTTAACAGCACTGACATCTTCTGAAAAATGGAAGAATGCGAGAACAGCTGGATAGATTGCCCAATCCTGAAAAAAGGGCCGCCGTTGCTATCGCTCGACTTAACTACCAGCAAGATGGCGGACGATCGGAACGTTCATCGCGTGCCACAGATCTAGACCCTTTTTTGACGCTGGCTGTGCCGGCACAGCCAGCTGCGTCAAAAAAGGGTCTCTAGATCTGTGGCACGCGATGAACGTTTCGATCGTCCGCCATCTTGCTGGTAGTTAAGTCGAGCGATGGCAACGGCGGCCCTTTTTTCAGCATTGGGAAAGGGTTGCGCCTCAAAGGGTCAATAGGAAGCATAGCGTTCTTCCAAGTCAAACCTGTGTCTACCTCAATGGTAAAATCTAAATAGTACGCCGAAGGCAAAAGCACAGATTATTTTTGCGAATAAGTGAAGATTTCCCCAATTCTCGCTCTAGGTGTAATTAAGTCAATGTCATGTAACACTTTCCTAGCTGTTTTCTTTCCAATTAAAGCGTAGAAAATACGAAGAATTGATTAACGAAATAGAAATATTTAATAGCAATTTATTTAATATAATTCAAAAATATTTTTTCAGTACTTTGTATTCTTCAATATCTCTCTTTCTTTTTTTTTATGGTAGGCTTTGTACGGCAGAAAAGTACAGTTATATCACACTACCAGAATTTTCTATACACCCAAAAAAAAAAAAAAAAAAAAAAAAAAAAAAAAAAAAGAGCAGAAGCTTCTGGAGCAAGACTGCTGTTGGCTTTCATTATACAGCATCCCCCCCCCCAAAATGATTTTTATTTTGCTTCAGAGATCTTGCAGGACGCTTACCATAAGGCGGTGCTTGTAACAATGGGTGCCACGCGACTAAGTTTTGCTTCAATGGCTCTAGAAAGCCCTGCTGTGTTTGCTGGGGCCAAGGTTAGTAAGGGTCCGGGGCCCTCCTTCTTTGAATCTACAAGTTCTATAGAAATGCCCGAATAAAAGAACGTTTTATAGGAGACCGCGTATAAAGGAATAATATACGACACCACCTTTCGGGGTATATTTTTTTTAGGTGGTCGCAAGTCTTACGTCAACGTCCCTGTGATTGAGCATAAAAAAATAGCACTGAAAGATGTCACTAGACCGACCTTCTAGCAAGATTTAAGCTTTCCCTATTCATAACTAAATGCAAGGCTTAGTTATGGCCCCATTAAGCTACGGCATTGAGCCCTCCAATTTTTGTGAGCTCCAAATGGTTAAACTCTTAGGTAACTTCAAAATTTTTCACATTTCGGAGCAACTAACTCTTATTACCGCTAGTCTATTTCGCACATCATCTGTATTAGTAAATTCAAATTACTTATTTCGGTGGAAAATTGGCTTGCAGTTGGACGCTCGTTAATTCGAATTCGGTTAATTCGAGCTAATCCAAGGGCCCCTTATAACTTGTATTGGACTTGTTAAAAATATCTCATTAATTCAAACTAAATTTTAATCACTTCGGTTGATTCGAACTTAAAAATTGAGGAAAAAAACTATTTTCCCCCGCCTAATGGAGAAAATATACGCTATAGTGTCAAAAACATGTTTATCTATATAAATAAAATTAGACTTTTGTCTGTACATTTCTTGGAATTCAAAAATTTTGCGATTTCTATCCGTTTCAAGCACCGGGAATCCGATGCGACCCTCAAAAAAAAGTTTGTCTGTCTGTCATTCTGTCCTTCTGTCGTTCTGTCCGTGACGCTTTTTCTGTTCAAGCATCACGTAAAAACGACAGAAGCAAATGATATGAAATTGGGTGTCATGATAGGTGGTCACTCAACTTAAAACATAGGCTTCGAATTTTTAAAAAACCTTGATTGGATTTTGAGATTTTGCGAAAATCGTTTCAAACTGCGTAAATTTGTGTTCAAGCATCGCGTAAAAACGACTGAAGCGAATGATACGAAATTGGGTGTCATGATAGGTGGTCACTCAACTTAAAACATAGGCGTCCAATTTTTAAAAAATCTTGATTGGATTTTGAGATTTTGCGAAAATCCTGTCAAACTATGTAAATTTGTGTTCGAGCATCACATAAAAACGACTGAAGCGAATGATATGAAATTGGGTGTCATGATAGGTGGTCACTCAACTTAAAACATAGGCGTCGAATTTTTTAAAATTTTCAGATTTTGCGAAAATCGTTTCAAACTGCGTAAATTTGTGTTCGCACATCACGTAATAACTGCAAAGGTGAAAAAATGATATTTGGTGAAATGATAGGTGGTCACTCACCTTAAACTATAAGCATCTAATTTTAAAAAATCGATCCGATTTCGAGATTTTGCGAAAATCGTTTAAAACTGAGTGAATCTTTGTTCCCGCATTACGTAATAACAACTAAAGCGAATGATATGAAATTTGGTCACATGATAGATGGTTGCTCAACATAAACTATAGGTATCCAATTTTTTAAACATTTTCATTAGATTTTGAGATTTTGTGAAAATTCTCTCAAAATACGTTTATATTTCTTCAAACATCACGTAATAACAACTAATACGAATGATACGAAATTTAGTGATATGAT
The DNA here is from genome assembly GCA_038373885.1 of Cheiracanthium punctorium. NCBI lineage: Eukaryota > Metazoa > Arthropoda > Arachnida > Araneae > Cheiracanthiidae > Cheiracanthium > Cheiracanthium punctorium. The sequence goes on along the minus strand of JAWZYV010014973.1, from coordinate 1,116,045 downwards.
AGGTATTTGCTAATCTTAATTTATACGCGTTGAATTTTTAAAATATTTTGATTACATTTGGAGATTTTGCGAAAATCGTTTTAAAATGCTGAAATTTTGTTCCAGCATCACTAAATAAAGACTGCAGGGAATGAAACGAAATTGGGTGACATGATTTCTAGGCTTCCAATTTTTCAAAGATGTTGATTAGATTTTGAGATTTTGCGAAAATTATTTCTATATTCGTAAATATTCGTTCGCGCATCATATAATTACGACTAAAGCGAATGAAATGATATTACTTAGTGACTCTCTTAACCTGTAATATTTTAACAATACATAAAAATTATAACTTCGCTTTCTTTACTTTGGCAACATACTCCATCCATTCTGTGTACTCCTACAATGCTGACGAAAGTTCTTGCTTTTTGGAAATTTGCATTCACTAACCCGTCAAGGACGGGTACTTCAGCTAGTTATCTATACAAGCATAGCTATTATATTGTTGTATAGCTAATATTACTTATTATCTATACAACAATATAGTAATGATTAGCTTCTAATAAGAAAAGCTGGATTTTATTATTAGAAAAACCAATCTTTACTATAGATTCTAGGGAAAAAATGAATTGAAATACTTACTTCAAATCGAGAAGCTGGCTGAAGAGTGTAGGCATAATAAACAAAACCAAACATTCATTTCACAAATTTTCTTAAAAATTTAATTCATACAATTTTTAATTAAAGTTTACTTTCTGCTGCTTCATTTTATGATTACATTTTTTTTTCTTTTTTGGTCGTTAATCCGAAGCTACACGGGAAATATCAGCCAAAAAAGGGATGCATTAGGCAGAGGACATTTTAAGGAAATTGCTTTTTAATATGTACAATTTTAAATAACATAGTAAAACATATTTTCTTGGGTTATACGTTCTTGAAGATTTTTCTTCCCCAGTGATATATTTTAAAAGTTATATTTTCTCTTAACATCGGATAATTCAAACTTTTTCTGAGAACCTTCACGCTTTAAAAAAAAAAAAAAGAAGAAGAAGAAGAAGAAGAACTAAATTCGCTCCGAAGAAAACAAATTAGCTCCAAAAGATTTAAAATCGGGACAAACTTGTCCCGATTTCGTTTGAAATAAGGAACGTCAACTGTATATACTAAGTTAAGCTTTAGTAAGAAAATTCTGGGTACAACTTGTATTCATAAACTGTAAGCATTAGCATATGATACTGATGAATTAACGAAGACAAATTATTGCTGAGTGTGATGTCAAATGTATAATTCAGAGTGCCCTACAACAAATAAATATCATTTGAATAGTTATTTAGCTAAATAGTTTTGCATTTTTCATACAATTTACGTTCAAAATGCATCTCATGAAGCGCAATTCTCCGATTGTGTGATAAATTCATTTCTCTTTGAAGAACAAAATAAGATAGAACTTTATTCTCGCACGACTTATACGAATGCACTCTATACGATAAAAACTAAAGAATTTATCCCATGATAAGCAGACGATTAAATTTAATATTTTTAAAAATTCACGGACAATAAACTGTGTTAAGTTGGAGTACGGGAACTTTTACTAGAACACACTCTATTTTACAGCAGAGTTGCCTTTTTAGCCACTTTGTGGCCTAGATCTGGGCATTTAAGAAATTAACTAGCCACAAATTTTCGTGGAAGCTGTTCGTGGCATTTTTAGCCATATTCTTGGTTTTGAATCATTTCTAACCACTTTCAGCCTCGTTGATTCATATTGTCTTTTCCGCTCGTTCACTTCTAAGACATGCACATGCGCAAAAGTATGAAAATTCACCACTGTAGTTGTCTTTTTAAAAACGTAGACGATATGAGGCAGAAAAATAAAACTTCGCTGATAACTGTCTCGATGTCGAGTTACTGTGTGCATGACACAACATATTGTCTGTCTTGGGAAACAAAATGTAAGTAAAATAATAAGTTTAAGTAAAATAATAAGTAAGTCAAATAGTTGCTGTCAGTTTCTCATTATGAAGTTAAGTCAAGTGGAACAGTCTTAAGTTTTTAAATATGCATATGTTTTTATCTGCATAAACTAGTCAGTACTACATCTGAATATTATATTTTATATAGTTTTAGCAGTTTTGAAAATGTCAATAACCTCAGTATACCCAGTGTTACAGAACGGAGTGGGAAAATGTAGCAGTATTCAAAGATTAAATTCAGTCTGTTCCACCTGATAATACCAAAGTATTTTGTAAATCGGAAATAACAGCCAAAATGCTTTATTTGAAAACACTTGCACAGCACATAAATTAACATATTTCAGCAGCAAAGCCGTTTAGAAGTAAACGCCAAAATGAGTAATTCATTTTTCTCTCAGCTTGAAAACATTTTTATCCATTTTTGGCCAGTTTTAGCTTTTTCTCCACTAGAATTGGCAACATGGTTTTAGAGCCATCCACAATGTTGAGAGAATTGAGGATAACTCGTATTATTACCGACAGGATGTTACTTGAATCCTTAAAATAAATTATCACTATCATATTTATAACGTGATTCGTGAGTTTTTAGAACAAGATATAGCATCTTTATGAGACATGAGTTTTTGGGGTCTTCTTAGTCCACATCTAGCATAATATTTGAGTTTTAGAAAAAGTTAATACTGTCGTAAAAGCGTGCACAGAAGCTGTCAGAATAAGTTAAATGTGACACAAAATTTTTCAGAATAGGTTAGCATGGCCACGAAATATTTAGAAAATGCTAGTACTGTCATTTCTTGGGTGGCACACGAATTAAGAAGTCGTTATTGTCATTTATAGTTTGAAGATTTAATGATATAAAATGCTCTATTTAAGCAGTCTTAAACAAGAAAACGCGGTGCTTTCATGTAATTACTGTCCTTATAAATGCCTTAAAATTTATGAGCCAATTTACAGAAAAATAATTTCGTAACGTTAAACATCTGTTTTCGCACATTGTACTTTATTTGATAAATTATAGTTTCCTACAAGCTCTAAAACTTTTTTACTTATTAGTATAGCAAAAAAGTTAATATATTTTCTTGTCATAATTTAGTTTATTTCGGAAATCCTAGATTTGTGATCAAATGTTCAATATAGTTTTTCTTGTTGCATATTTTTAAAAACTTTTTTTTTCTTTGCTTAAAAGTATATTCTTCAATAAAAAGTAACATCTATAGTCTTTTTACAAACGCGCATGAAAAATTTCGATACGATACGGCAATTATTTGAAATGCATTTTAATGATGCTCTTCTATTTCAAATAAATGAAAGCAGCTTATTTTTTTTATAGTGAGGGATGAAATATTTACTCTCGAAAATCTTGTGTATGACATCGATAATTTTGCTAATTTCGGGATGGCGCAAAATAATCCTCATGCTTTGTAACAGCATAGGCTGTAAGTACCTGAAAGATACTTCAATGGTACTATAATTGATGTAAAATTACTGCTTAGTCTTTTATTTAAAATTAGCTTCCGTAATATTTGGCTAAATTACAAGTACGGAACAATTTTCATAGATGACACTCTACAGAGATAATTGAATAAAACTCATACGCATAAGTGAATTTTCTTTATTAATGACTATGTCATTTTATCTCTCACCCCCCTTGTCCGAAAAATGTGTCCCAAAAAAGCGACATAATTTCACATATATTTAAATACTTTTAGTTCACAACAGCTTTAGTCAATTGTTACAATATTTCGTAAGCTGTAGAATATGCATCATATGTATTTTTCTATAAATAGGTTACAATCATAAAAATTTCAACAAAGGTTACCAGGCGAAATACTCGAAAGATGAGAGATAAAATGACATAGTCAATTAATATCGTTTTAATATGGCAATAATGAAACTAAAAAATTAGGGGGGGTCTCCCCCTGACGAGGCTCGAACAGTTTTTTATATTAGCTTTATGTATTTGTATTGCTGTAGTGTATGCATAAATAAGATATGACATATGTGTCGTAAAAAGTTTTCAAATATTTTATTTAAAATTTTGAGTGATCATTGTTTGTTTTATCATACAACAGTTTTTTAAATGTATTTACAGTGCTAAACTTTCGAGAAAAAATGAACTCGAAACCTGTTAAAATGCCTTCAGTTAAATTTCTATGATCGTTACACGTTTTATATGTATAGATATGTGTATATGCATGTATGTACATATGTATATAATTTTGTAAACACTCCCCCACACATTTTTTGCAACAGTTGGCAGTTCATTAAACGAGAATAATACCTAAACAATTATCTATCGCTATTTCGAGCCTCTGCAGTCCTGATTATCGGATCTCCGAAAGCAGATGCTGTCAAATAGAATTAAAACAAAATTATAAAAAAAGGAGAGAGAAACCACCTCTTGCTCTGCTCGGCAGACGGTGGCTGAAAAGGAGAAACAGCTGGTGGCATCCCCCCAATGCAAAAGCTAGGTAGTGCTGCTTGCCTACTTATTGTGACGTCACGAAAGCGGCGTGCTGCCAGGTTTCCTTCCCCTCTTGGTACTTGCAGACCCCCAACATCATCTGCCCGGTGTTCTGCACGATCAGCTGCTTCTCGTAGTAGTAAAGTGTTCTACTCCAAAGGTCCGCCCGTATACGCTCGCGTAAACAGCTGATCCGGCAAGAGAAAAAAAAAAAAAAAAGCACGCACACACTTACAACAAAAAAAAGAGGGGGTCGAGGACAGAGGGGTCGTTCAGCAAGGAAGTGGGTGGAAGATGTGTAATAGAATGCATTCATGAGGGTAATATTAAGTCTGCCCTATGCAAATGTGCACTGGGTAGACGTATTCAGTTACGGACTTTCAGTTTCTAAATCTCTCTATTTGTAATGCCAGAGGAAAGAAATGGAGCCAGCTATTAGACAACCCTGTGGAGCTGCCTCGCCACATTTTAGGGCAAATTTCAGAATAATGCCTTCCCATGACTTTTTATATTCTCACCTAAAACGTATCGGTTTGGTAAACTCACCTAACTGTCCCCGTTGTTCGTCTGGGAAAACAATGTGAGTTTTAATCACCTCTTGACTTGTGCCTGTTCAAAGGACTACCATTTTAAAATCGACAACTGGATCAACAGAGCTGCTTTATATTGGGCTGCGCGTAGAGACCTGTGGTCTCTTAACTGTCTCACGACGTAGTAAAAAAAAAAAAGTTTCTAAATCTAAGATAGCAATGGGACGTGTGTGACATTCATCGCTGTAGTAGGACAATCTAATCCTATCGAGTATCGAAAATTTTCTATCCGCTATATTTTTTTTACGAGACTGTTTCACAAACGCATGTCACATTGTTCTTGGATAGTTTAAGAAGTGAAAAATTACTCCCGAAGACTCAAAATATTACAGAATAGATTTTTTCCCCCCTCCCACACAAACTGTACTCTACACTTTAATAGACAATAAACCTGTATAGCATATTGAATTTGCAGAAAATAAATGTTAAAGCATAGAACCGTACTGCAACTAGGGACGATTGTGAAACGACATAGAGGTTTGTAGTTGTCATGCCAGACGATACGAGACGAGACGAGACGGACCTCTCTCCTGTTACTTCGGTAGGGATTTTAAGAGGCGAGGCAGTCTTTTTTCTCGTCTCGCATCCATCCCGATTTGAAATTCTGAAAATCCACTCGTTCCCCGATTTTTAGCGACTTACCGCTGCAAAGAGCTTATACCTACTATTGGATAGAGCATTATTTTTACTTTCCGAACATGTACCATGTAAGGAAAGTATTGTAATCATGAAAAAATTCGAATTCGAGATTTTGGTGTATTTACACGTTTGGGGGTCTTCTGAATTCATTTATGCTAATTTTACGAGATGTGTGAGTGAACACGATAGCTCCTGAACGGAGCATTCGATTGAGCTCAAATTGGATATATATGTTATAAACCACCGTCGCAAGACCGGTATTGATTTTTGTGTGTATAGGACTTATAGTTTTTCTACGGGGCTACGACAAAGATTTCTTTTACATTATGGCCTATGGAAGGAAACTTGAAAGTGCGCTAGCGTTTAAACGATACATTCGATTGAGCTCAAATTGAGTATACATGTTAAAAACCACCGTCGCAAGACTGGTATTGATTTTGGTGTCTATAGAACTTATAGTTTTTCTACATGGCTACGATAAAGATTTCTTTTGCATTATGGCCTATGGGGAGAAATTCTTGAAAGTGCGCTAGCATTTAAACGGTACATTCGATTCAGCTTCAATTTGGTATATATGTTTGAATTATTCATCGATTAAAATTTATTTAAATGCTTGGTAATGACCTTAATCGTAAGTGTTCGGAAAGTCGAGTGGAGTCACTCCAGATTTTTTTATGTTTAATATATCATATTAAATGTCAACTTAAATTAATAATCTCTTAAGTAAAAGACAAATAATTTCTTTCTTTTTTAATTAGCGTGAAATACCTCTTTGAGATTATCATGATCATAGGCGTAACTTACTAGGGGCAAGAGGGTGCAATTGCCCCCCCCCCCCCCACACACACAAAGAAAAAGACAAAATTCAGATATCACTTATAGGGATGGACGCGAGAAATGTCACACCGTCTCGCAGTAGCGGATCCAGGGGAGGGGCTAGGGGGCTTCAGCCCCCCCCCAAAAGAGATTGCTCAAGGGTAACATTCTGCTGTATTATACACTTTAAATAGCTAAAGTGATCCTATTTTATTACTTAGCCCCTCCCAAAAGCTCAATACATTGGTTTAGAGTAAAATTTTGATTTATATTACATTTTAATTGGTTGAAATAATTTTTTTTAAAAATTTAGCCCCTCCCAAAAAAAATTTCTGGATCCGCCACTGCCGTCTCGCGTTCTCGTCTAGCGCGAGACGAGAAAGGATATATTGTGCGAGACTAGACAGTCTTGTCTCGCGCAAGATTTCTCGCGAGAATTTCTCGTCTCGCATAAATTTACAATGCGAATTACTTTTCAATCAGAATTGCAGTGCTGTATTTGAGGAGGTATGCCATCCTGAGAAGGGAAGGTACACTTTGCCTGAAGCCTCTACCGTTTAACTTGCGTCTCCTATGTTATCGTCCCTTGTATACTATTAGCACTCTACAATACACACAAGCACGTAACATTAAAAATTGGGACAGCAGGAGGGATATACAAAACATACAAAGAAGAGGATAAAGAAAGAAAATGGAAAAAAGAAAAAAAATAGAGAAGAGTAGAAGACAGAAACATAAAAAGTAAACAAAGGAAAGGCGGTACGATATGTTTAAAGCCTGATCATATTTAGATGGTGCCCAGGGGCACTAATTTTGGAGCCCCTTTTACGACCACAAGCATTTTAACCCATTTTTGATCGCTGTTGAGTTTTTCAATGCAAAGATTTTTTAAGATTTCCTAAATTGAATTTTAAAATTTTTACATATATATCTGAGCAAGCCACATTTAAAAATTATTTTTTTAATATTTTTAACTCATTTGTATCATTAGCACATATGGACGCTAAGTCAGCGATGACTATTATATGACACTCCTGTTCGTACTTTTGAAATTTCATTTTAATAAACTATAATATAATACGTCAATTATCCTTTATAAAAGAAATATGTTTATATTTTTTTATCATTTATGCTTAGTGCTTTTCCGTTTAAGACGTTTTCCACTTAAAATGTTTCCTCAAATCTGGGAAATGTTCTTATAGCACACACACAGTCACACGTGTGTGTATATTGTCGGTTGTATAAGTAGGTTCCACTGTATATATATTGTCTATCTAGATAATAATTTTATGGGGAAAAAACCTCCATGTATAAATTTGTATATAATAATTACGGAATGATTTTTTTAAAGAAACCATTCATTTATTAATTTGCGCAGAGTAATCGTTGCTTGTAAATAAAAACCAATGGAATTCAATCATCTTAGAGAACTGTTTTTTAGATTATTCTTTTAATTATCCTGCCCCCCCCCAACCCCCACCCCACCAAACTGATCACTGATGTCAACATTAATATTCGGTTTCATAGTTCTGATAATTGTGGGGGTTTTTTTTCTTTTTCTTTTTTTGTAAATATTCTGATAGCTTAAAATGAGGTTTGAATTGCAAGTGAGTTTTAATGTCTAATTCATAGTCACGCATAATCCAGAATTATGAATAAATTATTCAAGTATGCTATCATCATTTTTTCATGGAAAAAATTTCAAACTTATTTAGAATGTCTTTCTATAATTATTGCAAATAGTTGGTGCAAGTATGCTTACTTCGATATTTTATGCTCTAATTGTGTACTTAATAACTGTGATTTTTTGTTTACTTATAATATTGGCTACACATTTCATCAAAATGGATGAATACGTATGAAATTATAGACATTTATAGATATTTCATATTTTTCTCTTAAATAAATTAATATTTATACATAAAATGTTTCATCAGTTATTAAAAATGCTTCTTTCAGCATAAGCCAAGCTATGCGAACGTAAATGAATGATCTAATGAGCGATTTCGCTAATACAATGCTCGGTCTCAGCGGAGCATTCAAAGATCCATGTTAAGAAACAATCCTGGTCACAAGTGTGACGAAGTTCACATATTTTTCGCGTCTTAAAATAATGTTCCTATGTTTCGTCTTTCTAAATCAAAATTACGTATTCCGTATTAATCTCTCTCCACTTTGTTTTTTCGGCTCGATAAAATATTCTTTCTTTTGCGCGACGCTATGTCTGGGATTTTTCGGGGTTTCCCTTCTAAATTAATTTCGCTTTAGCATATACTGTGTTAGTTCTTAGCGCCTCCCGGTCTCCGTCGGTGTTTTCTCACAGGGTTGTAGCCTTTCGTATTGGCATCCGCCAAATTCTGGCACTTCTGTCTTGGCATAAATCATTTAATCCGTTTGTTTCAAATTTTTATATTGTTTACGCCTACCGGACGGTGGTTGTCACGTGGGGCAGTGGCTTATGAGTGCTCATATTTTACTCGCCAACCTGTAGAGAGCTGGCAGTTTTGTAGGAAGATTTGAAAAGACTTCTCGATTGCTCTCCGTCAGAGGAGGTTGTGTTCGTTTTTTTTATGGAACTCCGGCATGCCGTGTGGCCGGAACAATTAGATATGTTCCTGGTGTTCTTTTTATGAAGCAATGTGCGGTGCGTAATTGAACTTGTTTCTTTAATAACTGTTTTGTGAAGATACCTACAATAAAGTGCAGCTTTTTTGTGTATTCCAGTTGTCCGTCAGTTTTTCTCAAATACCTTTTGTACACTATACGTCATGTGAGCGGCCGAGGGAACGTTTCTCTTAATCGTCCTCCGACAACTCCCTCATAACAAGTCTTCTCTCTTGTCTTCTTTTTGATGGTGTAAATGAACAGGTTAAACCCGGGTTCCCGATTAAATATGAAAGCCGTATCTCATACACTAAAACGAAAAGGGGGGGGGGGGATAAGCAGGCTTCACTATAATTATCCCGTCCCCAATTGAAATTTTTAGGAATTCACCATTCCGCACATTGGAGCCGCTTAATTTAAATCTTATTTGCTCAACATGTCCCTAGTTCTGCATCATTTCTAACAAAATTCAAAGCTTTATATATTTTCAAAGCAAATGAACTCCTATTAACCATACATATTACATTTATGCAGTTCCAGAAATAAATAAATAAATAAATAAATACACGTATTTTTTCGGTGTCATGTCACATTCTATGTGCGGATTAAATCTGAATTTTTATCACTTCAAATGCATATATGAGTTAATATGGTACCAAATATATGTACTAATATGATAATATGTATAACTAATTTTTATTATTAATATTAATTTTCAATAAAATAGTATTAATGTTACTAAAAATATGGTAACAAAATCGCAGTCCATAATTTTGCGAGACTCGCGAGAGGTCTCGCGTGAGACGAGACAAGCAATTTCTCTGCGAGACGCGAGACGAGACAGAGGTTTACCACTGCGAGACGAGACGAGACAGCCCTGTTTCTCATCCCGCGGCCATCCCTAATCACTTATTTGTAAATATTTTCTACAATAGGGAACATTTTGCCCCGCAGTGCTACATGCCAATTTAAGCCAATGACCAAGATTGACCTTTTTCAAGAGTCTAGTAAATGAATGTTAAATAAGTGGTTTTTCATAAACCGCAGACATGAAATAATTTTCAGAAACACACTTTTGCACAAAATGTACAAAATTCTTTCGATTAGGAGTGTTTAAAGAGATTTATAGTATTTAGAAGAAAGAGATTTGTGGAATACACCTTTTACCAATACAATAAAAAAGTATAATATAACAATAAAAATTTATAAACTAAATTTTTCTAACACTTTCCAAATAGGTTAATAAGTTTATGATTTCGGTTTGTCTACCTGTCTGTCCGTCCGTCTATTACTCTATCTCTAACTGCCGTAAATATGCTTAAATTATTTTAAAGTTGGATAAGTTATTTCTATGTACTGTACCATTGTACCATATTGAAAATTGTGGAAGTAGAACTTATAGTTCTTTTACAGGAGCATCTAAAATAATTCCAATATATTATGCTCTGTTAGCAGTCATTCTTTAAAGCGTAACTTAGATACTCAGCTATTTCAAGCAAAATTAAATTTATATATGTTATTCAGGATTACAAAAACACTGCTCTTTTATCACAATAGTATCTGCAGCATTTATAGTTCTTCTCAGGAGTACTCAAAAGAATTTCAATACATTACTTCTATGGGCAGTCATTCTTTAAAACATATTTTAGAGATATTCGATTCGACTATTTGAAACAAAATAAGGTTTACATATGTTATAACGGTTTAGAAAATAATGCTCGTCATCGAAAACAGTGTCTGTAGCATTTACAGTTCTTCTTCAGGAACATTAAAAATATTTTACTGTCTATGGCAGTAGTCCATTTCAATCGCCATATATATTATGTATATAAATGCTTATATCAGTTTATTCTTCACTAAAAAAATAGAAATGGCATTTAACGCTCTTTTACAGTGCTTTGAAAAATTACATTAATAGTGATATACATCTTTTCTTGTCTCTGAAATCTTGCCAAGTTTGAGAACTGTACATCACGGAATTTGTCGCGAGAATATTATTATGTTTGAAAGTGTTTTATAATCTATGCGTTTGACATAATTTATTTGATTTTTTTTTTTGGGGGGGGGGGGGGGAGGGGGGTATTATGTTGCTGGTATCAAAAATTTGTGACTAAACTGAATCTGTTTCTCAAATACTAATTTATATTGTTTAGAAACTATAGTTATTAATATCATCCCATAAGAGTTTTTATTTTATGCTTGGTTAGTTGTTAACTAAATTTAAATTTCGAATATTTTGCAAACTACCAATTTTATAAGATTAATTTGGCGATATTCCATTGCAAGTAGATAAAAAAAGAAAATACAAATAACATTAAATAGAGTTTTTTTTACAGCATTCACTTTATTTTATTTTTTTAATAATTTCTCTCTGTTAAATTACTTTTTTCTCCAAATTTAGGTGTTTGATTTTTATTATGCTTTGAGCTAGTATCATAACTTGAAGCAATTGTGTTTTAACATGCCTGATAAAGAAATACTGGCTATGCTCTGAATGTTCTATTGCTCATACAACGGATGTGTTCATGTACTCGTGATCACGCGCCACTAGTTTTCATCCAAAAACTGGAAAAAACTGTAACAGGTGTGTGATTAGTGATCTTAGTTTCAATCGACTTTAAAAATGACTTCAGTTTGTTCAGTTTCGTTGCTTAGGTGATGCGTTTGTGTATCAGAAAACGTCCTACTAGAACCAGTCTGACAATCTACACACAGACAGGGAATACGCAGAAGAAAAAAAAAAAAAAAAAAAAACAGAAAACAGGTAGGATGCAATGAAAAAAGAATGCGCAGAATTTACATTTAAATGTGACCACGGCAGTTGAGATCAGATTTAGATCTACCATCAAAAGTTAAATGGCTGTCATGGTATCTCCATTTCAATGATTAATTTTCTTTGTTTCATTAATATGTAGAGAAACTTTAGCTTAACAGCAGATATTTTATTTGATTTTGCACATTCACAGCTGTGGAATTTACATAAATCAGAGATTTTGTTAGATACAGTTAACAACAATAAAGCATTTGCAAATTGCTACGTCTAAAGGTTGTAAACAGTTTTCGTTAAACATGTCAATTTTCTGCTTAAACTAATCTTTATTAGTTTATTAGCTACTAAATTTTGAAAATTTTAAAAAAATGAATGTTTTTATAATTAATTTTGAGCGCCAAGTCTTATCTCTCTCCTGTGATTTTCTTTCTTTTTTTGACATCGTTTCAGTTGCCCAAATTCTACACTTTTCGCCGTATACCAAGTAATATAATAATTTTTTTTCAGTATTTGTGTATGAGGTAAGAGAGCTATCATTTCTTAAAATCTCTTACAATGAAAATTTATAAAAACTGTATTAAATTATTTGATTTTAATAAAATTATCATTTTTACTTCCTTTATACAAAGTAAAGAAATTAATGTAATCGCAAAAAATTTGTTTACTTAAAAAAGCGGCATTCTATAAGCTAAAGAACGGCATATTTTATGTTGTTGTTACATATGGCTAACTGGAATTCAATCCATAGAGATCAGGCAAACCAGTGTTCTACAAAAGGGGATCATGGGACAAAAATACTATTAAAAAAATGTTTCTAAATGGCTAACTGGAATTCAATCCATAGAGATCAGGCAAACCAGTGTTGTACAAAAAGGGATCATGGGACAAAAATACTATTAAAAAAATGTTTCTAGATGTTTCTAATTTTATGAATGGCACTACATATCAGAGTTCAAGCTTGTTTAAAAAAAAAAAAAAAAAAATTCTACTTCCTAATCTCTAACGCAGTTTGTTTACATTTTCTATTCGTAAGAAGAAAATCATTTCAAAAGGGCAACCTAATATTAATGATTTCGTACTTAGTTTTCATGACTCTGATTCTCGAAAAATCATATAGTAACTCCTCTCTCCATCTCTCTCTCTCTCTCCCCAAGTTCAGTTCGTGATAAATTTTGCGTGCTATTGCATAAATCAAACCATTTCACTGCACTTACGACCGAAAGTGGGAATTAAGTATCCGGGCACGCGCCCTGTGTCTCGCAGAGGACTTCCGATAGGATGCAACACGTGCCGGGGGGGATTTTATTCAAAATCATCTGTCCCTGTTGCGGCAGATGAGCGGCGAAGTTTTAGAACATAACAAGTTGTTCCTACTACTTCTACTACCCCCTTCAGTATTTTTGTCGCGCAGATGCTTCCGCACAAGCAGTAAATTCTAGGTTTTGTTCCAACCCCTTTCCGATCTTCTTACTCCTTTTCTTATCTTTTCCTCTTATTTTGTGAGGTTTTTTTTTTTTTTTTTCGTTCTTCCCCGAAAAGAGGAAGAGATCAACTACTATGCAATAACCACTGAATTCGTTTTGCATTTACAAGTTCATTGATGTGTGTGTGTGGCGACGAAATTTGGATTGTTGACCAGGAAATGTAGACTAAGGCGATCGATACAATTTGCAGAGATTTTTGTAGCTGTACAGTCGTTGTTTGAGTCACTCAAAAATATACTTGTCAGTGTTTTTTAAATCATTATTATTATTATTATTAGTGAGAAACGTTTTATTTGTAGCCACTCGTGTGGCTATTGCTTTCTCATACGATGGGTCCCGCGAAAGAAGAGGGGTCCTTTCTTAGTATAAAATTTGATTGACAAATATTTTACTAAAACTATCTAGTAAAAATTTTCCAATAGCACTAAAATTTTTAAATTCTTTTTCATAAATTGTGTTTGTAACGCACTAAATTATAAAATTTACAAAATCAATATAATTTTTTTAATTTTAACAAAGTTTTCAAAACATGTGAAATTTAATATTTTTTTTTTTTTTTTTTTTTTTTTTTTTACCGTATACTGTTTTGGGCGATGAATTCAAAGGGTCATTATTTGGTTATAATTAGTGTTTGTGCGTAGCCTGACAGTCGCACGCCACGTTTTTACTTCAACTTAGCGTCCAGTCTCTATGGGTGTGAATCTATTCAATCACACATTTAGGGAGTAAAAAAGATTCCATTTAAATAAATTATTTTGAAATAATATAATAGGTTGGGGGGGATGTCAGACTCCCTAAACACCCTTATATACGTCCGTGTTTGTAGCAATTATAAAATAACGTTTTTGTGGATTTTACTTCACAACGAGATATTTTACCGAACATTCCTGATGATTCCCATTTCTTTTTAGGTATTATTTTGAAAGGGAAAATAAATAAAAATTGTGGGGAGAAAATTCTTCTAACTTATTGGCAGCGAAGTTTTAACTATGGGGCAGATAATATGCAATGGAACTGCACGGTCGATCAATAAAATTTGTAGTGGGTTTTGTAATTTTACTATCGTTGTTTGAATTACTCAAAAGTAAAAATCAGATGCGAGAAGTGACCACCATATGACTCTCTTGTACGTCTATAAAATTAAAAATTAACAAAATGTTGAATCACTTCCTTTAAACTTATTTCACTTGAAAGTAATACGATAACCCAATAACATTAAGGTGTCGGAAATTTTTCACCAGATATAGGAGATATGCAGAAGCAGATTTCGAAACCTATTTTTGTTGCCCATTTCGTATTGAAAGTGTTTGGGTGGGTCAAGTAGATAAACTATCCAGTCAATTGCAATCGAAAAGGGAGGTGCATAACTAAAGGCTGAGAGGCCGTGCTGGAAATAACAATAATATAAATGTTTCCCGACTGAAAAATCAGGTTTGTACTTGAACTTGGCAACTGCTCATAATGCCTTTGTACTGCTCGTAATGTCTCTCATTATTTTACACAAAGTAATTTTTCGAAATTTCATGAACATCATACTGTGTTCTTATTTTTATGCTTACAAAAATACATTTCATATGTTCGAAGCGGATGTATAATTCTGGGAGACTAATTTGGGGTTAAGACAACGAAGGAATCATAGAAGGGTCCTATTATTACACTTGTACATTTGGAAGAACCTACGTAAAACATGTGTAAGAGTTACCGAGGACGAAGTTACGATCACCGAAAAGACTTTTTACACGCCACTGTTTAAATATTTTAAAATTTAAATTGTACCTCAAAAATATGCCCAAAAGCTTCCAGTCTCTACAGGTGTGAACATATTCAATCACACAATTAGGAAGAAAAAAAGATTCTATTTAAAGGAATTATTTTGAAATAAGTCATTATTCACTTTACCTAGGTGTAAGTTTAACTTGACAAAAGATTGAATATTTACTTCTTTAGGTGCTTAAATACCTAGTCTTCCATTTCATTTCGCTCCTTAGGTTTCGTTCTTTAAGTTTTTTTGTTTGTCGTACTCACTCTTAGTGCAGTTCTTTTCTTTTTTTTTTTTTTTTCCTTTCTTCTTTTTCCCCAATTTCCATTTATTTAATTTCATTTGTTTTGAAGGGGAAGTATTAAGTTTCCTACTTAATTATGATTACTTAAATATTAATACTTATTTTTTGCAATCCCGTGAAGAAACTATCAACTCTACACACACCAAAATCGATAGAGATCATGTCACCATGACCTTTTATATACATGCCTAATTTGTGCTCAATCGAATGAACCGTTTGGACGCCAGCGCACTTTCGAGATTTTCCGCTCATTGGCCAGTAAAAGGAATATTTTTCGTAGCCCCGTAAAAAACTATGAGTCCTACACGCACCAAAATCAATATCGGGCTTGCGACGGTGGTTTATAACATATATACCAAATTTGAGCTCAATCGAATGCACCGTTTGGGAGCTATCATGTTCACTCACATACACACAAAAACGCATACATACAACTCTTACGAGTTGTATGTATGATAAATGAATTCAGAAGACCTCAAAATGTGTAAGTACACCAAAATCTCAAATCCATTTTCATATTTTCAAGGGGACGATCAAACTTCTTTTTACAATATCAAAAGTTTCATTTTGTAATTTTGCGTCCGAAATGTTAAATAATGAAAACATATGCTTAGGAATAGAATAGAAATGTCGTCTTGTGAAACACACTCTTTGTCAAAGAGTGTCTTTCCCAAATGGTTTGGGGGGGGGGGGGGTGATTAGCCAGCATGGAGTCAAGTACAAATAAAATAAATAAATAATAATCCAGTCATTTTGACATTAGGTTTTTGTTGGCAGTGGTAGATTAAAAAATTGTTTTTCTTGAGGCATTGTTAATCAAAATTACATTGCTTTAACAATAAAAATTTAATTAATTACACAAAAAAGCTAGAGATTAATTAATAAATAATTAAAATTGATGATCTGATTAATTATAAGTAGCAATACTTACATTTAACTAATTACCTATATTTTAAGTTTAATTAATCAAAAACGAGCGTCTCCTCTCCCCACTATTTTTCTCAAGACTACATCACTGCCCTTAAATACTTTACACTCCTAAGGAGGGTGGGGGGGGGGGGGGGGAAGAATATGCATAGTGCAGGTTGAAAACTCTTGGTTAACGTTACTCATTGCAAAATTTACATGTAACTTATTCGTCATTGCTAAAACGAAGTAGACTAACGTGCATGTCTTCTACTTTCCTTTACAACTAGTTTCCCTGCAATGTTACTATCATGAAAAGAAAATCACCGATATAGCTTACGAACATGTGAATTTCAGTGTTGAATTGTGACTCATATTCTCGCCTAATAAACATATTTTCTTAAGAATAATGTCCCGTAATATGTTAGAGATTTTATGCGTATTTTCTTTCTCTCAAGAACCATAAATATTTATTTGGGATTTTTAAAAATTGGGTCTTTTAAAATCATCTTTCATTTGGAAATGAAATTATTATTCTAGTTTCAATAAATGTCTTGTTTCTCCATTATAGGTATAATGACAAGAAAATTCCTAAGAAACGATAATAGCATGTTCTCCCGTCGCAATAACTTCTAGTGCGGCCTTTCTAAAATAATAAACTAAATAATGTCTAAAATAATAAACTTAAAAAGTGTATGGGAAAATTGGTAGCTCGAACCGAGATTATATAAAGCTGTGTACTGTCGTTACGTACAGTGCTCAAAAATTCCAAACCAAAAAGGTTTTTGTGTCTAACTTCTGCAAGAATAGAAGAAAATTATCGTTTTACTTCCATAAATGTTCTATATTATTCTATAATGTATTTTTGTCTTACGTCATCTGCATATTAAAACAGAATGTTTTGAAATTTCAATGGTAACTCCACCTCTTTACTTTTTACTTGATACATCTAAAAAAAGAAAAAGAAACAATCGTAAACTATAGTAGGAGTTACAAATCAATAAAAAAATGACCGTTAAAACGTAATTTTAAATTTTAAGCCATAGCTCCAAAAATATTGAATGTATTTCCTTGCACCTTGTTCTGAAGAAAACCGCATAAAATAAAATACAATGCGACGCGATATAACGTGAATACACAATAGAACCCCTTAAAAAGACTTCCGATCAAGACATTCCCCCTTAGGCATATAGCCCTCGTGTAGCTTTCCCTTAACAAAAAAATTTCAAAATATTATTTATAAAAGCTAAGATAGAGATGACGACTTTTTTATTATAAGGTTTTTTTATATTAATTATGAATTACTACTGTGTTTACTCCCGTAATAGTCGCCCATGCATTCTAGTTCCGTTTTGAAGGGAAAAAAATTGCTTTTGAGTTACAATATTATGGAGTAGATTTCCCCGAATAATAGTCGCACCTAACTTTCACCATGAAAAATTAGAACAAAGGTGCGACGATTAAAGGAGTAAACACGGTAAGTCATATTTCAAAAAATCATCAATAAAAACATACATAAATTTTATTTCGCATTAGTATATACCTCAAAAATAAAGAAAATGCATTTCCGTTCTATTTGGACGAATAGCTTTGAAAATATTGGGTTGGCAACAAAGTAATTGCGTTTTTCCGTATGTCAATATTTCGCCTGGCCAAAACTACTGAAGTTAATTATGCGAAATTTGGCACGTACGTGAGTTCTTCAACATAGGTGCTAGATCAGAGAGCATTTTCCAAAATTCGTAATCTTAGGGGGGGTAAGGGGCCAAAAAGTTCTTTTCACATATCCCGCGTGATCTCAAATAAAAATAGAGATATCCGTGAAATTCTTTCTGTAAAATACAGCAGTCACGAATACCTAAAAATTAATTTCAGGACATTTTTAATATTGTCCTCTAAGGAGGATAGAAGCGAAAAAAGGGGGAGGGTGGACATCTTTTATGGACGAAAAAAAAATACTGCCAGTGAAATTCTTACTTTAAAATGTAACAAATATGAATCGTATGTTCAGGCACAGCTTACCTGTAATTAAAAACTTGTTGAAAACTTATTTGCTTTAATTTTATACAAGAAAACGCAATTACTTTGTTGCCAACCCAATAGTTAAAAGCTAACATTAAAGGACCGTAGCCAGGAGAGAGTTGTTGCCATCACAGAATGCATCATTTAGAGCTATATTTATGCCCTTCCCGGAGATTCCAACAACAATTTAGATCCTTAGAGTGACTTCTGAATGCTGGCACTCTTCAGCAAGTACATGCGACTGCAGAGAGGATTTTCGGAACCACACGTTTAAGATACGCGTACACCGCATGCTCACGGTGGTCTTTTTACACATGGTCTTAATAATTAATATTTATCTACAAATTTATCAAGTGAGAAATCGAGAATGTTTTTCGAATGCTTTAGTTAAACTGTGTATGTTAGTAGCGTAACCATCAATCGCAGAAAAAAAGCACTTGATAAAACATATAAAACAAAATATAAAAGGTAAATGCCAGCATATTTTACACAAATTTTTAAAAGGGGTATCTTATAATACTTTTTCAAAATTATATTCGCTCGAAGTTACTGTTTCAAAAAAATTCAACAGATATCATCAGCCATATTACCCAATAAAATAAGAAAACTTAAAACTGTGTCAGCTTTCCCTTAAATGTTTTTAACTTTTAACCACACACACACATATTTTGATAAATCTCTCTCAAACCTTCCCTTAAATGTTTTTAACTTTTAACCATTTTGATATCTCTCTCTCTCTCTCTCTCTTAGAAACATATTATAAAATCCGAAACAGAAAATGAAGCTACAAAATTTGAGTAACTATATTCTATTCAACCACTGATATCATTAACCCGTTGTGCGGATATACAACGGATGCTAAAGCCTTAGCCGAATCATACCCACCTAACCCTTGTACATAACTTGATAAACTATTTTAGGAAATTTTTAGTTTTAGCATTGTGCTTTACTGACAAAGAAATAGTAATAAAACATTGTATTTTATTGAGAGTTAAGCCATGATAAAGGAACTCCAAAATTTTACATTCATTTTTTTTTTTAATTTAGCAATGCATTAGGCTTTTGGATTCTTCGATAAGAAAATCCTGTTTAAGCAGCATAGTAAAATTGCAAAAGTGTTCATCGCACGTACGTACAATCTTGCTAAAAAATATGGTGCAATTAAGGTAAACAAAATAGAAAAATTGAGCCTATAGTACACAACAAATTTTCATAGTAACACGAACCTGGCGATTAGTTTGGACACTTTATTATTTTATTTTTTTCCCCTTCCATACCAAACTTCAATGTAATGTTACATAGTTTCCCTGCGTTGAGTTTTTGATAGCAGATAAATATTGAAGCACTTTTATACATTTTATAAACATCTCGTACTTTTTAAAGAGTGGAGAGAATTTACTCATCAATCTGCATTTTCCTTTCACTCTCCCCTCCACATGATGCGTAAAATTTTTATCCGAAAACGCTGTCAAAGGAAACCAAAAAATTTGCCACTCTTTACATCCTTTCTGCAACACCCTTAAAAAAAAAAAAAAAAACAACTACACGACAAATCATTCGTAGAGTTCTTACTTTTTTTTTTAAATACTATAAGCATAGAACCCCCATCTTTTTCAATTTTTACTCCAACTTTCAAGACGCTCCGAAACATCTGCAACAACCGAAGAACGGAAACTCTTCCGTCCCCCCGAGTAAAGCATTAAATCCTTATCCCCCGACCATATCTTTTTTTTTTTTAATATCGGGCCACGTGCCGTATGTTTGCCATCAGCTAGGCAGAAGTTGTTAGCGGACGCGTGGCCTGCTGCTAGCTGGAAGGCAGATGGCACACGCCACATGTCGACTTTGAATGGCGAAAGGCAGGGCGGGCGCGTGGCCCTATCCTATATATACCGGCCGCGTCCCGGAGGAGGGCATAATGATCTCTAGTCTCTCTCTGCGTTCGTATAGAGCTTTGAGCTCTCTCTCTCTTGGATTACTTTCGTGCATTTATAGTTGTGGTGTTTATATATTGTTACAGTGAATACAATCAGGATGGGTCAACGCAGCAGTTGCATTCAGGGACAGCCGGTAAGTGCATTCATTCATAATGTTCCGAATTTGAAATATATCGCTGTATTAGCATTATTTTGTTTATAATTAAGTTTGATAGTATTGTTGAATTTTCTCGGGCGATCTACCAATATTGAATGTAGAAAAGAAGATCTTTTATTTATTTTTCTTTTCCATTTCTAAAAGATACTATTATTTGCAAAATACAGTCAGATGACTTACTTTTCTTACTGTCAATAGTTTCTTAGCATTTCAAAATCTACCATTTAAAAAAAAACTAATAAATTTGAAATTGTTTACGTTAAAAAAAAGTATTTTCAAAAGTTAAATACAAACTGTCTCAATTATTATAAATTATAACTTCATTTTTGCTCATAAAAATAGTAAACAGAACATTTTTTTAAGCAGCAAATTTAACTTTTAAAAAAATATACATTAAGCAATGAACTAATAAAACAATAACCTTTCAGGTTTAAAACTACCTTGTTATCAATTAAAAATTCTTTTAAAAAAAATTCTTTTTCTCTTTCTTTTGTAGGATTGGCTTGGTCCTTACACAAAAGCTTCTAAAACACAGGAGTCTGACATCTATGAACAAATCAGGAAGTTGACTTCTGCTGGCTCTAATGCTAAAGATTTTTATGACTTGGAAAATTTATTCAAAAACCAAGTTTATAGAGCTTCACAAAAGAGTTCGACAAAAAGTTCTACACTGTCATCCAAAACAAGCATTGGTTCATCCGTCTCCACTAAAGATGCCCCACATAAAATTAAGGAACTTTTCTATAAAGAAAGTCACTGCAAAGATGTCAATTTTATCCATGAGGATAAAGAGAACAAAGTTCCCAGTATCAAGCCCATTATTGTGAACAAAAAAACATGTGCAGTTCATGGAAGTAGCAGGCATTCTAACAGCAGCACAGTCACGACATCTTCCACATGCAAAGTACATGGTCACCAAACTGCAGTTGTTGTGAAAGACAGCCTGGACCAGGAAAACAGGAAAGTCCTCCAAGCAAAGCAATCACCACCAGCTTACAAATTTCCTCCTAAAGTCAATCTGAAGTCAAATCCTGATGAGCAAGAAATCCCATATGTGCACGCTCAAGCTGATGATACTGAATCGCTGCCTGAGAATGAAATGCCAAGCAATACTTTTACCTGCCCCGAATTCCTGACCAATTTAATACTTCCAACCGACGAGCCAGAAACTGAGGATATCTTAGCAGCAGTTGGTGTTCAGTCAGCAAAAGGTAAGAATTTTAAATTTTCTACAGAAACTGTAGTTATTTAAAATGCAAATTAATGTAAACTAATATACTTAAGGCACATTCAGCTAAAATATTTCCTTTTTTTTTCCCTTTAGAAACTATACAAAAACTAGAAGACCGTGCTGAATGTATAGTAGAAACTTTTGGTGTAGTCTTGAAACACTTGGAGCATGGAGACTGGTCAACATTCTGTATTAGTACCAGCAGACTTTGTGATGACATACGACGAGTGATGAAAGATTACCATATTCATTCAGAATCAAAGGATCTTGATGAAGTTAAGGTAAGTTGAATAATCGTTATTTTGCTCATTTAAAAACAAAAAAATTTACGCTAAATAATTTAATGCATGTTTATAAATAATGTGATTTGTGAAATACTTTAATAAGGTCATTTGCAGCTTGTTTGACATAGATTTTTTTTTTTCCTCACACAGATTAAAAACCATGTCACCGGAGCAATGAATCAGCTAACCATGAACATCTTAAGCTCTAATCAGAACTCTAACAATGAAGCAAGTCAAACCTTACTACCTTCATTTAAGAATCTTGGTGAAGTCTTGCATGAAATGATGGAGTATCTAATCAGCAAAGAATTGAAGGTAATTAAACATTTTAACTTTCATAAATGCATTTTTAATATAATAACATAATGCCCTTATATATCATAATTTTAAAAAAATTATAAATCTATCTTAGTATCATTAAATAAAGAACTTTACCAAAAATTTTATTTTTATTTAAATATAAAAAAATAAATTACACCTTCATAATTATTGTTTCATAATAATTAGACTTTACTTTAAAGTTTAATAAATATTTCAAAACTTTTAAATCTGTAATCAACTGCTTTTGAAATTTTAACATAAAATTGAACAAAACTAATTTTACTTTTTTATTAATGCAGGTGCTGATAGATTGCGTACATAATGGATCAAACAATTTCTGTACTAGAATGGCAGTGTGTGCACTGGCTGAGATGTCGCTGTCTGGTGAATTAATGTGCAAATTAATTGTGCAGGTAAATTTCCTCAAATTTTAAAAACATTTATTTAATGATTACCAACGTTTTAAGATTTAGAATTGCACTTAGTATATTATAGTATATATGTGTATTAAGTATTTGTCTTTTCATTTACAGGAAGGTGCTATTCTTCCATTGCTAAATGTCTGCAAGGTTCGCAAATACAACTATTTACGTCCACTTGCATTACGCACATTGACAGTTATATGCTCTGTCCACAAGGCCCTTGAAGAGTTTGAAAAGGTAAAATTTCATATCTTTTTACTCAAAATATATTCTAAATGTTAAAAAAACTAAATATTCAAAGGCTAAGTTTAAAAAAAAATATTAATTATAGTTAACAGTATTATCATTAACATCTGCTTTTTGCAAAGATAAAGCTTGGTAAATTAACATATATATATTTTTCTCTTTGCAGTTGTTTGGCTTTGATATTATAATGACAATCCTAAAGGAAGAGCCAGAAGAAAAAGTTGCATGTGAAACAGTTGGTCTCATAGCCCAAATACTCAAGCAGTGGAGCGAAAGTAATTCATCTCTGTCTCAGAAAATAGGCCATCATCTAAGCCAGCTGGTCAAACATTTAGCTGGTAAGTTGATTTCTCGTACCTGTCTACACAGACCCACACCCACACACACAAAAAAAGTTATTTTTCAGTCACTTAACTAAACTTCTACCTGAGAACTTAGAAATAAATATTTTTTTTTAAATTAACTTTTTAATTGTCAATTTTGATATAATGCATTTATATTGATAATGTTACTTTATAAATGTAATTACGGAACTCACCCACACTAATTAAACAAATTTTGCGTTATGAGTATTTCTAATTTGCTTAATTCTGAAAGATAAGTACCTTTTACCTACTAATTAAAAATACAGTAATTGTAAGGAAATTAATGAATACTAATTACTACATTAAGATAACCCCACCTTCCCCTTATAAAAGAAAAGGAAAAAATCTAAGTTAACTATTAGATTTAGAAGAAAGATCAGCATTAAATGTATTTGACTAAATATTACTGAAATCTTTGCATGCTTTATTTGAAAGCTTTTTTTAGTTATAAATGACTATTTCGTTTTATCTCTCAACACCCTTTATTGAAGAATGTGTCCCAAAAATGAGACATAAAAGTATGCAACGTAATTTTACATGTATTTAAATACTATTAGTTCACAACAGCTTTAATCTATTGCTACAATATTTCTTAAGCTGTAGAATATGCTTCACATGTATTTTTCTATAAATAGGTTACACTCAAAAATTTCAACATATGGTTACCAGGCAAAATATGCGAAAGATGAGCGATAAAATAATGAAGTCAATTAATATCGTTTTAATATGACAATAATGAAACTAAAAAATTAGGGGGGTTCAGGGGGATCTCATCGTAACGAAGCTTGAACAGCCGAGTTTTTTTAATACCACTTCAATTTTTAGTTTCAGAGAGAAAAAAAGTAAATTCCACATTTTCTTTGCATTACTTCCATAAACATTTTAACAAGGGAAAAAAAATTAAATATATTCATACTATTGAGTAACATTTCTAGCTGTTCAAAAACACTATACTTCAAATTAAAAAAGAAATGGGGGTAATAGATTTTAAAACCTACCCTTCACTTCATACAAACATTTTATAACTGTCATTCAACACTTTTTATAATACCTAACAAAGGAATAAATTAATAATAATGTCTAAATGAAAAATATAATATATTCTTCTGTTATTAAGATATAAAACAATTTTTTTTTAATCCAAAATTTCATAAATCTACCTATTTCCAAAATAAATTACCCAAAGTAGCTCAAAATTTAAGTTTTTGGGGAACTGTTTGCATAGAATAAATGACTTAAAATCTACATACTTAAAACTACATCTAAATTAAATTTGCCAAATCTTTATTTGCCAAATATAATATTTTGAATAAGATTTCTAAATATCCCAAAATTAAATCTAAATTTTTCTTCTTTTTATTCTAGGAACAGCACAAAAAGCTCTTTCTCCAGAGATGTTCTTACTATCTGCTGCTTGTTTAGCCACTCTTTCTTGCTGCAGTGCTGAAGCCATTGCTTGGATCCATCAACATGGACAAGAAATGAAACTTCTAGCGAGTAACACTAGACAAGAAAGTTATGTCTGAGAGCTGGAAGTATACCGAATGCATTTACTAGTCCAATACCAATGTCTTTCATCAGATGTTAAATCTAGTCACTATTCATGCTGGTCATTGAATACATAAACACAGAACTCTAATAGAGGAACAAAAACCAGTCAAGACTGCCAGATTCTGATATTGTATATAATAAACTGTCCATTATCTTGTCATGTATATATATAGGTATCCATTAAGTTTTAAAATGCTTTTATATGGTATTGATTTTATACATTTTATATTATAACTTATTAGATATTTATCAGTGTATATACTAAGTCATTTAGAAATATAACATTTAAGTGTAATATTGCATTAGTCAGCAATGTGAATATAGCCCTGTGAATATTTTTAGGATTTCTACAAATTATTAAATGTCAAAATGCTAGGTAATAAATAGGAATGCTTTAAAAATGCAGTTTTGTTTAAGGTTAAATAAAATTTCAAACATTTCTTTTGAAAAATATGAAATAATTTAATTCATTTTTTTAAGGGCAAAGCATTTTTTTAATTTAATAATTTCTATATTAGTAAGTACAATTTATTTATTTTCATTGGACAGTTAAATGAGAATAAAATTTTAGCACTTATTTTTTTTTCCTTTTCACACTCTAAGATTGAAACATAAAAATTTAAATAAAACTATTTTACAATCAGGATTAAGTACAATTCAAATTACAGCATCATGTATTGCAAATGTGCAAAACAGTCTGACTTGTAGGAATCCTAAATAGATTTTTTTTTTTAACATCAAAAACAATGTCTTTCATTTCTATTGCATAGCTGTACAGACTGCATTAGAAAAACCACTGATTTCTAGTCATCATTGAAAAGTAATTCAGTCATCTTATTTGTATAAATGTGTAGTTTGTTTTGAATATTCATGTATTCAGTACATTGAACATTCAGCTAGTATAACCAAAGTATTTAATAAATAGTTCATGCATTGTAATGCACAAGAACTCACACAAGACTGTATGTACATAGCACAAATTTTAATCATTTTGTATAAATTTTTGCAATAAATAATTATTACTTAAAATGTTTCTTCTTTACTTACCTTAATCAATAACTGCTATCAATAATTTTCTCCAAATTAAAATAAGGCTTATTTATTATAATATTAAAATACATTATGCTGCAAGAAAAATTGACATTGCAAATCTTGTGAGATAATTTTACATAAAAATGTTTGAACGTAAAAATATCAGTTTTGGATTACATAAACAAGTGTTTCTCAATGTGGGATTAAAAGCAATGACTTAAGAGAAATAAAAACTTTTTATTTGGCTAAAATAAAATCCTTTTTTAATAAATACATCACTTTCAGGAGAGGAAGAATGTTTGCAAAACAAATATAAACCTGTCTATTTTACAAAGGTATCTACATAAATAAGAATCTAATTTTGGAGTGAACAGTGAAATACTATCTTTTTCTTTTAAGAAAAAAAAATGTATAAATAAACATTACATCACTTTTAGTTGTTTTTCAGAAAAACTGTTTTTAAAAATTACATTAAGTTCAAAGCAAAAACTTAAGTATGCAATTGAAACACTGAAAAATTATATAATTAAACATTAAAAAAAATGTTCATTTTTCATATGAATTACTGCAAGAGAAAACATCCGAATGTGTAAATTTTGGTTCTGAAGGATTGTGAACCATTGACAGGGGGAGAAAAAAAAAAAAAAAAAAAAAAAAAAGAATTTAAGATTATCAGAAAAAATTAACTACAATTTCACATATTTTGACCTGAATTCTATACAATTAAAAGACAGTAATAAAAATTATATTAACAAATTATCAACAAAAACAAAATACAATATAACAATGAATTTTACAATATCGCTCAGTTATTGTAGCAAACATACAGAATTGCCACTGAACTTTTTTTTAAATTTGTCTCAATTTTTTTAGATTCTTCTCTCTTACACACATACAAATTTTACCATACTATTTTGTTACAATATTAAGATATAACATTTATTTATGTAATTCACAATAAAATGGTTCAGAGATGGTCAAGAACAAATTTCTAGGAATACTACCTTAAAACTTTTGTTTGTACCCACAAAGTCTACAGGCGAATAAGCATCATACTATGCTCCCCCCCCCCCCCAAAAAAAAAAAAAAATAATTAATTAAAAAGACTGCTTGGCTGAGAATTTGTCATTCTAAATTTAATTTTACAAATACTTGAAAGTATGAGTAACAAAAAAGGCTTTAAATCAAAAAGAAAGTGGAAAGTGGGGGAGGGGTACTCCTGGTTAGAACAGAAATTGAAAATAGTGTAGCTTTCTCTAATTTCCAGATTAAAGTTTTATATAATTCTCCACATTAGGTATATTTTCAATTATTCTGTGTTTCTCTTACATAAAAGATGAAATTTTATGATATTCTCTAGGTTCTTTTTGACCAGTGGCAATCCTGGCACAAATGATAAAGCCATACTCTGCATTAATAACAAAACAGAAAGCAAACTGAAAAGACAGGAAGAAAAAAAACTTTAAATGTTCTACCTGAATTATCGAGCAACAACTTGTAGCTCAAACCAAAGAGCAGTGAATTTTTGTTTTAGCACATTAAACTTGTCTAACTTAAAATACATGCAAGATCAAAATATTTTGCATTGTTCCAATATATCAATAATGAGGTTGCACATATTTTCAGCAGTAGACAAAATTAAATTCCAACCATGCATTTTTGGCAAAAGCACATGTCAGCCTTGCACAGGTGGGAGTGAAAAAAAGAAGCCACACACCTGTGGCTTCAAGTATTTCAAAAGCACCATTCTGGGTGTGAACTTGATGAACAATGATATTGGCAAACTTCTAAACAATCAGAAGTGCACTTTTTAAAATCTTATGTGAAAAGATTCAATGCAAGACATGTTTTAGAAGGTACTTATATACATGTATTTTGTACAAAAATTTACAATAACAAAAAACAATATGATTGTTTACATAAATATTTTTAACATATAAAATTATTTATAAATGACTACATACTAAAACAGAACCTATGCTCTCTTAAGGAAACTCACACCTTTTAAAACCAAACAAGTGAGGCTGAAGCAAAACATTAATACTTTTCTATTTCTATGTATTACAATCTACAAACATTGCTTTTAATCTTAAGTTGAAGGTGGAGGGAAGGGGGTAAGAAGTGAAAAATTGCAAAATTAATAATAAGAAAGAAAGATTATGCATTCAAATAATGACAGATCATTTTTAGAACTGCATATCAACTAATGATTGATTTTTTAAAGAATGATTTTTTTTTTTTAAGTAAATATCACTTTATATAAAAATTAAGTGATTTTATTTTTTAAACGGATTCCAAATTCAGCAGCAAAAAGTAAAGTTAAAAAAAAAAAAATTCTATTATGTCATACTGAAAAAGAAGCAGTAATTATTTGTAATATGTCCCCTTTTGTAACTGGAATTTGAAGGGGGGGGGGGGCAAAATCAAACTATACAGGGCAATCCAAGTAATAATTTAAAGAAAAAGCAACAAATAGAGAGGAGGGGATGAAATTTTATGCATTCTAAATGTTACTTCAACATTACATATAAATTTAGAATTTTTAGAGTCGCAATTAAGAATTTGAAGCATAACTATGAATTTTTTTTAAACAAATAAAACAATTTTATCGCACATGTATTCCTATAGCTGCTTCTGTAAATACATATTGCGCTGCCAGCTTACCATGAAAACTAAGGAACTAAATTATGTAATTTATGTTTTTCATACAAAAGTTATTTACAATTATATTAAAAGGTATGATTTCCATTTTCTTAAACATCTCTTGCACTCCCAACTTTGTACATTGAATTGTGCTTAATTACAGCACTAAAACTTATAAATCAAGTCCATGAATGGGGCTTTTTACAATTACAGAACCAATGCAAGTAACATCAGGCAAATGCAAAATCACAGGATTTGTAATGTTTTCAATTAATGATTGGCCTCAGAGGTGGATTTCAGATCACAGAAAAAAAATATTTCGTAATAGTGCTCTTTCAATAGGTTGCTTTGTCAGACATTAATCTTTTGAGCTTCATTTTTAGAACTTAATTCAAAAAGCATTAATTTCTCTTTCAAAATTTCGTACTTATTCTTCTCAATAGCAAACCTCTGGAAATGCTTTAACAATCCAAATGAAGGCAAAAGAGGCAAAGTTAAAGATGTATTCTCGAAGCTACACACAATATCCACAATGTACAGGATGATGCTGGCCCTTTTAAGTAAAGACAAAAATTAACACATATACTTTAAAAGTAATAATTAACATATTCAAAGTCCTTAAATTTGAAGTATATATAACAGAGTAACCGTAGTAACTGTCGGATATTCTAAATAGAAAAGATGAGTCAAGTTAAAATTATTCCTGATATGTGTATACTAGTAGATGAGTCCAAATATTATTTGTGGAGGCAATTACAAGGTGTGCTAGAAAAAAAGTATTTGACTAAAAAGCAGGGCTTCAAACTGAAACTTAACCAAAAACCGGAAAAAACTTATTTTGGTCAGAATAAAAAACAGAACTGAACTGAAAAAAAAATCTTTATTTTTGTTCGATATATCTTAGGTCATTTTGTTACTGTAACCAACTTATCAATATTTTCTAACTTAATGTCAACCATATAATTATCATCATTACATGTACAGCTGCGGGAAAAAAAAGTCCCACTTGTAATTTTTTCGGCCGTCGTTCGTCGTACAGCAAAGTTACAGATACCAATCGTTTACGGTTGACGTACACTTTAATTTGCTGTGCATGAAAATTGCATAAGGGGCCATCTACATATTAAAATTAACACCAACTTTTTTTTCCTCAATAGCAACCCCTAGATTTCACTTCATAATTCAAAAATTTAGCTCATTTTAATCCCAGAAACCAATTTTCAATAAATTTGGACAGAAAATGAGTGAGTTATGATCACCCAAAATCCCCCTCCCCCTATGTTAAAATATTTTTTCATACTTCAATTCATATCTCATATAATATTGGTAGTAAGAAGCTGATTTTTATTCGTACTATTAGAACTAAACGACCCAAACATAATTTAATGTTATTATGATTCTTAATAAATTATTAATATGAATTATTAAATTAATATTCAAAAAAATTATGAATAGCGACCTAGCCAAATTTCGATGAAAATAGATGCAGAAATTAATATTACATGGCTGTGCAAAATTTCAAATTTTTACGTTCAGTAGTTTAATTTAATTAAATAAAATGTGTTATTTTCATGAGTTAAGGGACCATACATAAATTTATTAAGTGAAAATTTTTTGAAAATTGCATAAAATAAACGTAAATTAGATTTATTTTGTGCAAAAACACAGTAAAAGATACCAGTAATAAAAATATCAAATTTTGAAGCAAATAAATTAGAGGTTTCTACAGTTTGATAGGGATTCTATAAAGCGTGTATTGTTGTGTCTGCTACCATGTTCCCCCAAATAAAATATTTTCCAGCATTAGAATTAGATGCAGTAGATGTATGACTTCTATTACAACGTCCTATTTCTGAAAAACTAACATCCTCAACTTTCCAGGCGTGAATGTGACCTATTTTAATATCGGAAACATTAGGTCTTTGGACTTCCCCAAACTTTATCAAACATTCAAAATCACATTTTTCTGTCTAAATTTTCATCTAACTATAAATTAAAATACCGCCAAAAGTCTTAAGAATATTGCACATTGCAGACGATACAGTATTAAATGAAGAAAGTGAAATAACAAATGCAGTGATAATATTGGGTCGGCAAAAAAGTAATTGCGTTTTTTATATGAAATTCAAATAAATTTTCTATCAGGAAATCATTCTTCAAGTTCGACCATAGCTGAGTAACATTCAAGCTTGTAGTCAGAAGAGCAGAGAGCAGCCTCTAACTCCTGCCAACATTTCACCTGTCTAAGAGAACCATCAACGGAAATACTCAATAACAATTTCAAAATTACAAAGATTTTCAAAATCCTGAGCAATCATTTTGCATTTTCCCCTTAAATCATGTGAAACACTGAAGGGAAACACTGAATCAAGGGACACACATCAAGGGAAACACTGAATAACAATTTCAAAATCCTTAGCAGTCATTTTGCATTTTTCCCTTAAATCATGTGTACGAACCAAGGAAGTTATGAACTCACGGGTCATTTGGACCACAGACTAAATATTCTATTCTACCCTTGATATTCTCAGTACAAAAAACTTTAAGAGAGTTGGGAACAATATTTTCCTTGAAAATAATATTAATTTCTTTTAATTCTCGTGAGCGAAATAAATGAAAGTCGAAAAGTTCGGAACCTACAAATAGCGGTTTTCAATTTGCAGAAAGTCCCTTAAAAACGCGCAAAAATGAATTCGCAATATCTCCGGAAATTATCGTAGAAAATTGGTGAAAATTTATATTTAGGGTAATTTGAAGGTTTTCTTTCGTTTAATAAAGTCAAAATATGGGGTTGCCATTGAGAAAAATGAAGTTGATGCAGAATTAAATATGAAGACGGCTCCTGGTGCAAATTAAATTAATAGTAAATTAAAGTACGCACTATTTGCAAACGAATGGTATATATAACTTTACTGTACGCCGAACGACGGTGAAATAAAGAGCAAGTGGGCCTTTTTTTTTTTTTTCGCAGCTGTACAGTCTGTTTTTGTTTCTCAGAGCCTTCCTCCCATTTACGCATGCATCAGTTCTGATTCAATTTCATCAAAATAGGGGTTGGTCTGATTCAATTTCATCAAATTATGGTTGGAACATCAAAACAGTTCATCATACATTTTTATAGAGACATGGCAGATTGGCATATTTAGCACCATCAAACATTTCATCTCTCTGTGGTGGCAAATATCCAAACTGTAGAATAAATAATTTCATATTCTATTTTGAATATAATAGTTACCAGAGCAACATTGCTCCCAATGTTATTTTCATTGTTCATGATCGAACTATAGTCTGACAAAGTCAGGCCAGATCCATGAATTTACTGACTGACTGACAAGTGACTTACTGCCACTTAAGTTGTTAAATTAATTCTAAATTCAAGGAAACATGCAAATGAAAATCTGGATAATCTCAAGAAGCTATAGCAAATGCACCACAATTGCAAAAATTATGAATGAGTACATTTGACAATAAAGCTATCATGCAGATGTAATAGTTTTTTACTTTTGTATCCAAATAAAGCTATTTCCTAAAGTTAAAAATTCCGAAAAATTTCTAAAAATCAGGGATTATGTGAATTTTCTGATTTTTAATGAAGCACAGATTTTTTTTTTCTCGTTATTTATTATACACAATTACAGAAATTTTCAAGCCAATCGCACTATCAGTGTGGAAGTTTATTACTCCCCCGTCCTTGGAAGTAATGGAAGTTTTTTTTTGTTTTTTTTTTGGCACGACAGGAAGCATGCTAGAGTCTCAGTGATCAGTGAAACTATATATTAGGGTTTTATTTATAATTTTATGTACATCCTCACTAATATTATAAATGCGAAAGTGAGTTTGTTTGTTTATGACGCTTTCACGCCTAAACCGCTGAACCGATTAGGATGTATTTCGGTTTAGATATAGATGAGACCCTGGAGTTGGTTATAGGCTACTTAGAATTTTAAATTTTTAATTACTTTTTTAATTATTAATTAAAAACCGTTTTTACGTTGCCATGCTTGGCGAGTTTCGCCCTTATCAAATTATTCATGTTTTGAGCTAACAAGAATGCTATTACTTCAATAAAGAAGCACGCGAATCTGAAAAACATTAAATAATACTGAAATTATGCCAGTTTTATGCCAAATATATCTATCTCTAATAATAAAAATGAATGTTCTCCAGACAAATCTACAGAAAGCAGAGCTTTGAAAATTTGAGCATGCCTGGACCCATGACTTCGGTAAAGTGTACCTGAGGCTCGGAAATTTTAATTACTTTTCTAACTATTAATTAAAAACCGTTTTATCGCCCGCAGAAAATGATTTAAGCTTTTGAAATAAAGCAGAAATTCTATTTGCAAAATCACATGCATTTGAAAAACATAAATAAGTATGGAAATTATGTTGATTTTACGCCAAATTAAAAAGCATACATAAAGAAAGGTGTACTTACGTATTATCCCGGCGGTCCGCCAAGACGAGCGATTTTTTGCCGAGATAAATGCCGGGCACATGAAATTATTAATGGTTTTGAATACGATTGGCAACAGTTTGGCAACTCATTTGACGAAAAAACAGTTTGGCGGGAATGACCGCCGGGATAATAGGCAAGTACCAAGAAAAGTCCAGATGTGTTTCACTAACTAAAGTTCGTAAATTTCCAGATTCTACAAATAATATAAATGTGTACGTTTATGTGTTTGGATGTTTTTGACTGAATCACACAAAAATGGTTGGAAAAATTTGTAATGAAGATAGCTTATGCCCTGGATTAACATACGGCAATGTTTCAAGCATATAGCATAAATAATTCTTTTACAAAGACACTCAAAATAATGCTAATTCATTGCGCTCTATGAAAATTTTGTAGCAACTAAACCGATTTCAAAAGTTTCTTCACTGATTGAAAGTCCTAGGCCTATATGGTCCTAGGCCTATATGGAGAATTCCTCTGTGTGGAATTTTCTAAGGGATCCTAGCCCGTATTTTCGCGAGGTTTTTGAAAAAAACACTGAAAACTGCGAGGGGCTAGGTCGACAGGCGCAACCAGTGTTTGAACCTGGCACCTCCCGCCTTCCAGGTTTGAGAGCAGACCCTCTTAGACACTGGGGGGACCCTTAGTGTTATAGGCTACCTTTTATGCATATATCACAAATAGTTCTTTTACAGGGATACTCATAAGAATTACATTACGCTCTATGTGTATCTCTGTAAGTACTGAACCGTTTCCAAAACTTTTTTCACTGATAGTAAGCTACACTATTCTTGAGTATTATAGGCTAAAATTAATGCATGTAGCGCAAATAGTTCCTTTACAGGAACACTCAAAATAATTCTAATACATTACGCTCTATGGGTATCTCTGTAACTATAGAACCGATTCCAAAACTTTTTCGCTAATAGAAAGCTGCACTATTCCTGATTAACATAGACTAAAATTCATGCATATAGCATAAATATTTCTTTTACAAGAACACTCAAAACAGTTTGCAAATACTGTCGTAACTGTCTCTATTCGCCAAATGCCTGAGAAAAATCTAAATTTAGTAATTTTACGTACTCTGTTATTTTAAATGAAGTATACTACCATGAAGTATACTACCATGCATTATACTTCATTTAAAATAAGTAAAAAGCAAATAACATTTAAATGCTGTTTCTTTAGTTGCAAACATATTTGTTATTCACACATGCTTCGTTTCTCTCGAGACCTAATTCTAAAGCCAACGCGGACGAAGTCGCGGGTAGCCGCTAGTAATATATATAAATACACAGTTGTACCTTGAAATTTGAATGCCCTAATAAAACCTTTTGAGATATGAGCCATCTTGAAAACCAGTATTGCCTAAAAATTTTACATTATTGGTATAAAATAACATCATTTACAATAAAAAATAAATAAAATGCTGCATGGGCTAACGTGTCTATATTCTAAATTGTTTCATTTGCAATTTGTGAAGCAAATTATAATCTATCGATAAATTAACTAATGCTGGATAACATTACAACATGTTATTTTTTAAATAATGTAAGCAGAGCAAACTGAAATTTATTCGACTGAAGTTTAACTATCGTAATGCAAATGACATGTTATGAATGAAACAATTTTACAGCATTGAAAAGTATAGTTCCAATTGGATTAATTACAGTTAGGTATGTTTAAAAAAAGTCTTCTCACATAACAATGAACAAGTACTCAGCATGTGATTTAAAAAACTTCTTTCATAACTTTGTATGTGTTTAGAAGATGCAATTGGACACTTCACTCATATTCAATTTTAAAGTACAGGAAAAAAATATTTTGATTATACTACAAACAAGTGTCAGTGCATATTTCATCTTCAAATATAAAATGAAACATGATAAATAATAATACCAAGTTAATGATTAGAAAAAGAAAGTACACTGAATTAAACTCTTCTTGTCCAAGTTAAAATAATTTCACATTATTAATATGCATTGATCATGCATTTGATTGCTATCCCTTCAAAATTTCTAAAAGAAATTGAGTTGGTTTTAGAAAACAAAATCATAAAATTCAAAACAAAAGTAACAATTTTATACATACCATTGAGTTTGGATATCACTTTCAAAAAGCTCATACCCAGAATACAAGTCTTCTGCTCTCTTAATCATCGAACATATCACAGTTGAGCCAAACTGAGGAAAGGGGAAATTATTATGTAATCAAACATTTAAAAGATGTTTTAAGAATACAGGAAGAACTTTAAAAGTGTCACACATCACTTAATATTTCAATTTGAGGACATTACAGACTAGATTGGGTCTGTTTTGTAGCCCCTTCACTAAAATATAATCGTTTAAAATGTCCCCTTCACAAAAATACAACTGAATGAAATGATCTTCATCAGCATTTTACTGCACATTTTAATTTGTTTTGTAAATTATTTTAACACTAGCCGCAAATCCGTTCATCACACAGAAAGAAGTGAATATTTTCCTAAAATAGGATCATAAATGCCTGTGACAAAATAAAATTGAAAAAAAAAGTTCAGAAAGTCCCTTCTGTTACTAACTATTACTGCGGGATATATTAACCCAACGTTGAATTATAGTTTGGTTAGTTGTAAGACGACCGTTAATAAAATGATGAATAGAACACTTTTAATTTCTCTAAATATTTATTAACATGGTATATTGTGCTTTAATCCATATTATCCTAACAAATCTACTTATATTACCTATTACTTATGCTGTTTATTATTTATATTAATACTATCTATCTTTGTTTCTCCTTCTTTAATGCTCAATTTAAAGAAACAATCTTTGCAATTTACGCATCAGCATGAACGATTACCATTTCTCATAATGGTTGCAATTAAAACAACCCTCCATGCACAATTCTTGTCAGATTGGCATATTTAGCACTGCAAAATATTTCATCTCATTGTGGTGGGAAATATCCAAGCTGTACCAATTTATCCTCCATGGTTCAGTCTCGTGAAAAACATTAAACTCTGTTATCACAAGAAACTATTTAGAATCACTAAAATTGCTAATACCGTGTTAAATTGTGTTGCAGAGTTCCTTAATTTTCTGCAATTTTTAATTTGCAATGTCACATTTTGACTGACATAAAAGATACCCCAGGTAGTTGAGTCAGTTAATCTAATTATTTCGCACAGTAGTTTTCAAACCGAGTCATATTGAAACTTACCAGGACATTAAAAAACTTTTTCTTTACTCAAGACCATTATGGAGGAACATAATCCTATGTTAAAATAAAACTATATTGGCAACATGCATATATGCTAGGAGCATATTCCCAAAACCCACGTTTTGGGTGAAGTTTTGTATGGTATGAAGTTTGGTATGGTATGAAGTTT
Organism: Cheiracanthium punctorium; assembly: GCA_038373885.1. Taxonomy (NCBI): domain Eukaryota; kingdom Metazoa; phylum Arthropoda; class Arachnida; order Araneae; family Cheiracanthiidae; genus Cheiracanthium; species Cheiracanthium punctorium. Next base: position 1,079,715 of record JAWZYV010014973.1, on the reverse strand, counting down.
GGTATGAAGTTTTGTATGTAAATTATGGAATAATCTGTCAATGCACTTACTGTGCATTATCATTGGTCCTTTAAAATGCTCATTTTTACAAATATTTTAAGCTGCCAATTTTTTTCATGCATGTACTACAGGGTGGTCAAAAAGAAAGTTTCCCCAACATAATGACCTCTAGCGGCCGTTCTATTCAACCTAGCGACATGAATTTTCAGATATAGCTTTTTGAAAGTATGCGCTCGAGATCCTGTGAGCGGCAAGTTAATAGCACTAATAGTCATGGGCGTCGGCAGAATATTTCCTGGGGGGGGGAAGGACTACTTGCACGTATGGTTACCATGTTGGAAAGAGCAAAAAAGCAAGGAAAAACATTGCATACAAAAATCCAGGGGAGGGGGGCCATTGCCTTATGCTGCTGGCGCCCATGCTAATGGTTACAGTTAAAGTGATTAGAAACTCAAGATTTTCTATTGGCAATACCCAGTTTTTTTTTGTCTCAAAGTGTTCAGTGCACTCCAAAACCCCTAAAAACACTTTGAATGGAAATTCAGACCCAAAAAATGGAGTCGTAATCGCCGAGCTGGGCGCTGGGCATGAGCGATGGAAGTTGGGCACCAATCGCCGAGATCATAGAAAGGGCCGAAACAGTTTCATTTTTCACGTGTGCCATCGCATGCAATGACACATTGCATTCGATAGACAGTGGACAGTGTAGACGAATGCAGCATTTCTCGCAGAATGTTTGCAATCTCTCTTGCACATATAAACTCTCGATTTCAAATAACCCCAGAACCAGAAATCCATGGGGGTAAGGTCGGGTGATCGCAGAGGCCACGCAAATGAGAAATGGCGGGAAATAACGCGATGACTGAAATGTTGAGTGAGGACCTCACGGACGGACGTCGCGGAAGTGTGCTGTCTTGCATGAAAGTGATTTCGTTTAAGAGATTCCGCTGCAAAAGCTTGGGGATAACGTAATCGTTTAACAAGGCTGCATACCGAGGCCCTGTCACAGAGCATGTGGTAAAACCTCTCTGTGTCATGGATTAAAAAAAGTACAGGCCAAGAATCAGCATACTAGTGATCTCACATCATACGGTAACTTTGGCATCGTACAAAGGTTGTTGGGTCACAGCATGCGGATTTTTTTCAGCTCAGTAGACACAATTTTTTGTGTTAACTTTCTCAGATAAGTTGAAATGTGCCTCGTGAGACCATAATATGCAAACAGGCCAATTATTATTGGCATTATACCGAATAAGAAATTCATTCGCAAAGTCTATGCGTTGCTGATAGTCGCACTCCTCCAACATCTGGATGCGCTGGAACCGGTAGGGAAAAAGATGAAGCACTGATCTCAGTAGCTTCAAGACAGTCGTTTTTGCCAAATCGGGGACACGAGCTGTGCCTCTGGCAGATTGTTTAACATCTGAAGTGTGGTGCACTCAGGTGCTATTCCTTCCTGATCTCGGTCTATTGCAAGTGCAGTCAGTCTTTTTGAACTTCTTCACCAACTTCAGTAAAGCCGGGCAGGAGCATGGGCCACGTCTTTGGCCATGTCTATGACGGCAAATTCATATGGCTTCGGCAGCATTCATTCCATTCTGATAAAACAATTTTACCAGTTCACCTCAAACTTTCCCTTCCAAAGGCATGTTTTCAGCATGAAAGCGAACTTACAATTCCTGCACAACATTCCCATCCTGCTTTAAACCGGTTTCTTAAGTTAAAGAGCTGGTGAATGTTCTTCTATAATTGGCCGATTGGTCAATGCCCTGTAAATGCAAATTTGGATTTCAACCAATTAAAAATTGCCACATGATGTTCTTGGAGGGACGTGCCCGGCTTCCATCGCTCACGCTCAGCGCGACTGCGGGAGGTGCAGGGAAACTTCTTTCTCCCAGGCACGAGTCCTCTCTCTCCTGTAGGGATTAATTATTATGAAACTGAAATTAATTTCTTCTAACTTAAATTACTTAATTCTTATTTTCAATAGCATAAATAAAACGTAACTAAAATTTAAACAAAAACCTTTCCCAGTTTCAAAACAATAATCCATTCTCCCGTCGTCGCAAAAAGATTTAATAGCTGCTCGAGTTGGAGCAGCAGCATCGTTTGTAAATGGCCACATGAGCTCCGGTTTAAAATCAAAACAAGTTTCATCGGCAAAGTTGAGCAGCGCTTGTGCTGCTGGCCGTAATCTCTTTACCGCGATATTCTTTTCTGTGCTGATCTAGCTCGCGAGTCATTCTTTCGCCACGTGCGAATCGTATGCAAATGTTTCAAGATTTCGCCATATGCTAATATCTTCGCTCCCGTGCGCGGCGGTCTCTGATTGGACGCCACATCCGCTAGCAGTATTCTACCATTGTATAAAAGCTCTCAATCTTAGTTGCTTGCCCAGCAGCAGAGAGGGAGCCGGGTGCGTAGGGCGAAGTTCAGCCAGCGACTGTAAGCCGCGTTTAAAGTAATGTATGTAATTTAATTTATACTGCGACTTGCAGACATCCTTTGATTATATGGAACTTTAGGTTAAATCCTTTTTACCGTAGTATCGGCCTGTTACGCTAGTTGCGTGAGCTTTGCAGAAATGTAAATGTTAGTTTTGAATTTAGCTAAATATCTTTTAAAATGCTTTAAAATGTTTTCTTGCTGATGAGACCGTAGAAATGTTTTGTATCCTGTGTCCCGTAAAATGTCATAATTATTGTCGTGACTTGTAAGTAGAACTTGTTACTTAATAAAAATATTTTAGCCTACTTATGGCTTTTTTTTTTTTTTTTTTTCAAATTTAACTCTGGTAAGCAGACGTAGGACCTCATGATGTTTTGTTCCCCCAGGAACATCTCTACCATTATCGCTCTCCATGGGCGCCGGCAGAATTTTTTACAGGGGCGGGGCAAAGACTACTCAAGGGGGGAAAGCGACCGCTGAAGGCCAATCAGTTCTAGAGTTAAAACACTTCCAGAGACAATACTTCGCGCCGAGACGATTTAGAGGTGCACGATAAATAAGATGATATATTGCAAGACTAAAAAGATAATATCAAATATTCAACAAACAATGGGTTAAAAGGTGACAATAGCAGACTGGCTAACCATGACCAACTCACCTGATTAATATTTTTTATTTTATTTTATTTTTATTTATTTATTTTTATTTTTTGCTATTAACACAGGGGTTCCCAATTACACTGTATAACAGAGGTCCTTGACACAAAGTGCCAAAATTGTAATATCAAAAAAGTACCTACTTTAGATATATAGTTAGGTATACCGAACCACCAATAAAAAATCACCAGTTTTAAAATCCAAAATTGAAACCAAGCCAGGTTTATTAGTCAGTAGCCCGTCGGCTTTACAAAGTTGTGACAAAAGATTTGTGATTAAAGCCACTATTAGTCCAACTATTAGATTAAAAACTGTATTTACAATTTAAAAAGATAACATCAATATAAATATCACAGTAGGCCCGACAAGAAGTTAAAACAAGCCAATCTTGGTAAATTTAAAAGTTAAAACACACAAGAGTCTAAAATAGTTTAGTTAGTAAAATTTGATTAGTAACAACCTTTCACTTAAAATTCAATTATTCATAAAACTTATATTTTATAAAAATACAATAGCCTTAATTAAGAACATTCTAATTTAAAAACCCATTTAAAAGCAGTAGTTACAGTTTAAGAGACACCGATATAGATATCACAACAGGTCCACCGCCCGACAATAGCAGGAAGATACTGGTTCCAAATAGATTTAGTGATAAGAGCCCGCAGTGGCTCTGAGAAACTGACTCAGTGATATTATCTATATTTTTAAATTTCAACTATTCAGAAAATTCAGCTATTCATAAAATTCATAAAATAATTTTTATAAAAATACATAAGCTTTGATTAAAACATACCATTTCATATTTAAAATATGACTATAATTAAAATCATTTGTAAAGTTTAAAAATTGGCCTTATATTAATTAAATTTGCGCGAAGATTGCCCTGGTATTTTGATCTTAATGTCAAATAGATATTTTTGAGGTTCTCAATAGTTCGGGATTTGCTGAGTATATTAAGTAGGCGAGCCTCCACATTCGCGGGACATTTGATATTAAGGATATTATAACCATGATCACAGGGTCCAAAGATGTAGTGGTTTGATGTTCCTTCAGAGCCACAATCACACATGCCGTCATTGTGTTTGCCCAGACGGAAGAGATAAGCAGGGTAAAAACCCTATCATGTGACAAATGGCAGCATTGCGTTATCTTTAATAACATTATCCAGACCCACTTTCTTTTTATATTTAAAAGTCTCCCTGCCGGTTTCTTATTAGCTCCACTCAGTCTGCCACTCACATAAAATTTCTTGATTAATCACCCGCTTTAGGGCCGAGATCAGAATGGGAATTTGACTATTTTTCTCTGGCCAGTCCTCCAGGATCGGACAATTTGCCAGCGTGTCTGCCCACTCGTTGCCAAGAATACCAACATGAGCCTTCACCCAAATTATCTGAAAAAGTTTATATTTAAGGCTATTTCAAGAAATAAACACATTGTCTAAAAGGGTGTCGTTAGCGAATCCATTTTTTAGTTCAGTGGCGGTCGAGAGACTGTCTGTAAATATGTAAAATGTTATATGTGCTATTTTCCGACCATTCCACTGTTTTCAATATTGCTAAATGTTCAGCCTGATACATGGTACTAAGGTCTCCCAACCCCTTGGAATAATCGTAAATAAAATCGTCCCCTATTTTGACGGTGAAGGCGAATGCTGTCCCAGAGCTCATCCTGGATCCATCCGTGTAGACATTTATGGCACCTATTATTTCGGTTTGGCCACCCTTGTCTTTTATTATTAGGTTCTTGAGGTTATGATTAAAGTTTATTTTATGTTCAGGAATGGGTTTTAATATATTACTATGGTAAAAATTAGTGTTATTTATCACAAGATTCATTTTTTGGTTTATAATCATGGTTTTTTTTACTAAAGAATTTAAATATATATTTATTGGTGGTATGCCATATAAAGCGTTTAATTCAGCTGTGGATGTCCTTTTGATAGCTACTGAGATGGCTATTAAGGCATTTCTTTGTATTGATTTTAGTTGAGATTTGCAGGTGTTATTTAAATTTGGGTACCATATGTCAGCGACATAATCGATCTGTTTCAAGGTGACTGCGCTGTACCATGTCTTGAGGTGCTCCACACTTACACCCCAGCCCGAGCCCCTGATTCTGTAGAATGCATTTGTAAAGAGTGCCACTTTTTCTTTTAAATATTTTATATGATGCTGCCAGGCCAGATCCTCATCAACCACCAAACCAAGATAAGTGAGATACTTCTCAATTTTTATGGTTCTTCCCTGTAATTTGAAAATGGGTTTACGGGTGATGAGTTTCCGGCCTGGCAGTTTTTTGTAAAATAATATTGCGTGGGTTTTTTCTACAGAAATGTTTAATTTGTTTTTTGTACAGATGTTTTCAAAAAGTTCTATGTTTTCATTTACGATATTCTCAAGCTGGGGAAGCGAGCCAGAGGCACTTAACATTACGAAGTCATCTGCGTATGCATATACAGTGCAGTCAACTCTACTATTCAAGGTGGGGCACAGACTACTTTAATGTATGGTTACCATGTTGGAAAGAGCAAAAAAGCAAGGGAAAACACTGTATACAAAAATCCAAATGGGCCATGGCCCCCCCTTGCCCTATGCTGCCGGCACCCATGGTGCTCTCTCTACCTTTTTCGCCCGCTCCCTAAGCTGTTTCGGAAGCTCATTACAGCTCCGTTTTTTGGGTCAGAATTTCCATTCCAAAGTGTTTTTAGGGGTTTTGGAATGCGCTGAACACTTTGAGACCAGAAAAACTGGGTGTTGCCAATGGAAAATCTAGAGTTTCTACTCACTTTAACTGTAACCGTTAGCGATATTAACTTGTCACTTTCAAAAAGCTATATCTGAAAATTCATGTCAATAGGTTAAATAGAACAGCTGCTAGAGGACATTATGTTGGGAAACTTTCTTTTTGACCACCCTGTATTTCACTATTTATAGAACCTTACTTATCCAGATGTCAGCAGAAAAAGTAAATGTAGGGCTATCAATACAATGTCATGCAAATACAAATCTGTTAAGTCTGCCACTCAAGTGTCTGTTAAGTCTGCCACTCAACAGACATTTGCACTTGCATGTCTGCATAGATAAGAAAGACCTGCCACATTGAACTACACACAATGCATGCATATTAAGTTGCAAAGCTTCATTTATTCAGTACTTTAAGAATGTTTAGTTCTATAAACAATTGACACATTTTATGAAATTCAGCTTTAATAAGAATACAAAAGTATGAAATGATAAAACACTAGTGATTAGAATTTTAAATGCAAGCCAACAGTTGAATTTACTCTTTTGCTTTGCACACATTTATTTTATTTAATTTTCAAGTCTTTTTTTGGAGACAGGGGAAAATAAAATACACCTACCCAAAAAAAAATCAAACTATCAATGAAAAATTTATATTTAAGTTTCAAAAGTACACTGTGTTAACTTTCATAAACACATAGCAAATAAATACTTACTTTATTTTTCAAAGCAGCAACAACATTGTTTTTCTCTTTTGGAAATTCTGCACTCATACCATTTTCCAGTGCTTCACCTAGGGACACTAATTCAGGTAGGGAACATTTTTCTGTTAAATCTATAAATACCTCAAAATTTTTCACTAAAATTAAATCATTCTGGTCTTTTTTTAAGATAAGAGATAAGGATCGGCACAAACAAATAAGACACTGCAGCTGTTGTTCCTAGAAAGAAAAAATAAAGAGAATTCACAAATAAACTTCCTATAAATCACAACAGTATATATGAGCATAATCATTATTAATCATGTCTAGAATAATTAAACTGCTTTTTTGAGAAATTCACTATTCTGATGAAAAGTCTGCATCGAAACCTATAATTTGTGGGTAACTCATGGGACTTCTCAGTAAAACAGTAACTTCAAGCAGTTCTCAAGAGATCAACGCAATGAAGTGGAGCCTAGCTCCGTCTAGGCTATGCCTGTCTCATCTCTAATATGTGCCATTTAGGAAAGTGGTATTCAAGCTTTTTAGCAATGTAATCATACTTTCAATGCAAAGGTACCATCAACTTAATTACATTCAGAAACCAAATTTAAAAAAAATTAAGTGTTTACTGATCAAGTACATTAATTATATACATAAACAATGTGATTGAGCATTAAAATATATGAAAATATTAAGTTCAAACATAGTTAAAAACCTTAAAACTCCATTGAAATGTTTAAAAACAACTATTGAACAACTTTCACAAGAAGCTGATTACCCCAGAAATATTATCCCCTGCTTAATTAAAGAAAGGAAAAAGAAACAAAACCTCATTAACGATGCATAGAAAGAAAAACCCATTTTTTCTCATCCTATCCCATACTGTTGCAGTCTCGCCGTAAAATTCTCCAACCTTGCTCGTAAAATGAACATCAGAATCCCAATAAAACCTAAACGCAATATCTTTAAAAGAATTCGATCCGACAAAGACAAAATAAACCCCTTAGAAACAGCTGGCGTCTATAAAATAAATTTTACTTATAAAGAATCTAACCTTCCCGGCCACTACATTGGAGTAACAAAAAGGAAAATTAAAGATAGGATTAACAAGCACATTAGCGACATAAAATATAATAGACAAAGTACTGCCGTCTCCCGCCTTGCATTAAAAGAAACTATTGATATAGACTTCACCAATGTTAAGAAAATAGCCAACTACAACAACCATAGTTATAGTTTAAAATGGGAAGTTTTAGAAATAACACAAGGGGGAGCCATCAACAATACGACGCATTGTTAAATAGATGATACATGGTCCCAAATGCTGAAGCTGAGAACGAGCTCACCAGTTCTGAGGATGGCAGCGGCCTAGTGCTGCCGAAAGCACTAATGGTTTGTTTTTAAACATTTTAACGGAGTTTTAAGGCTTATAATTATGTTTTAACTTTATACTAAGGTATCTGTGTGCAAGATTTTAACTAAATATATGAAAATATTTTAACTATGTTTGATAAGGTAATCTATTTTAATAATATTTTCATCTGTTTGCCAACTAATTTGATTCCTGGTTTTAAAAAGGTTTCTAAAATTATATGAAACTTAAAAGACAAACTTATCTAAAATACACAAGAATGAAAAAATACAAAAAAAAAAGAAAAAATATTATAAATTGAACTTGCTATATATTTTAACAAATTTAGTATTTTGCTACAAAACAATGTTTTTAGCACTTTATTTTACAAACAGAAAAAAAGTATTAAAAATCATCAACCTAATAAAAACCCCATGCATCTTTTAAATGTTGTATGATAAAAATAAAGATCACATCATAAGGATATTTTCATAAAGTTAAAAATGGACTAAAATGTATGGGGTAGTTTGATGATGATGTTTGATGATATGCTGTTGGATGCATAATGCATGATACATAAGCTCTTAGATTTGAAGAGAACATCATGCTGGATGCACTTTAAATGAAAAGGCAACAGCTAAATATTTTTGAAAAATAAAAAGTAACTAGTTTTTCAACTAAACGTAGTGACTTTTGCCAAAAAACATTTGGTAATTATGTCTCTCCATTGTGAGAGTATCTAATATCATGGATCAATAACTTAAAGAAGGAAATCATTTATAAGGCTAAAGCTCTCAAAACAGTCAAAAAATCTGACATCAGACATCTCTGATCTACACAGGGGGCAAAAGCTTGTGCAGCTCCAGATGATCTGCAGCTCTCTGCAACTAATAAGCATCATGGAAACTGTGCCACAAGTGAAAGAAAATAAAACCCAAAATACCGTATTGACCCAAATATAATACGGTGTTTTTTGACTGATCACTGCTTGTAAAAACCTGACTTGCACTAAATTTGAGGCCGAAATATAGGATTTTTCTAATTATCTTGATGAAAAAGTTTGGTATGGAGTTAAATTCGGGCCGCGTTATATTCTAGCCAATACAGTAGCAAGAAGTGCATTAAAATTCTCAAATATTTTTGAAACACCAGTAAATTAATGTTCTATTAGTCTTGTATTTATGTATTTTCATTTTCCAAATCTAAAAACCGTAGAAAGTGAATTCTGTTTCATTTGATTGTCGAACAGAACACTTAAGTGGAAACAATGGATCATTACTAAGGATACTGTAGTGCAGTAATGTTAAAAACAGAATATTATAAAATTATTCATTTTTAAGTGGACAAAAATTAAATATATTAAGTGTTATTTTCATTCAAAGAAATAAGAATTATTTTTCTACCAGGAGATTGTTTTTAGCACTTGCAGATCCCAAAACACAGCAACGCATGCACATTTGCATTTGGCCCCTGCATGGATCAGAGTCCTTTGTTGTTGGATATTTTTAGATCACTTTTTTACTATTGAGATTTGCACCCTTAAGTTTTGATCAATGTTAAACATTTTTCATAAATATACATACATATAATGAGTGCTTAAAACAAACCTAACTTAGCCAACAAGCAAAGTAACAAAAAATGTAACTAAATTATTCCTTAGTTATTTTGCTATTTAGTTAGTAAGTTAGATTGTTGATTTGTCACTTAGTTTATATGTTTGTTTTTTAGTTTGTCAGCTAGTTTGACTGCTAGTTCATGAGGGACAAGACATCTCCCACTTTGAAAAATAAACAAATCTGAAATTTTGCAGACAACACATGCTTAATTACAGTTTAAAATACTGTCTAATCAACTCTTGATTTTTCTACATTACTAAATTCTCCAATTTTTCCAGAAACTTTAAATTCCTTTAGGTGCAGACAGGTAGCTACAATATTTGTTTCCCAAGGAAAGAATGTATTCAGAGAAAACTGAATTTTAGGTTAAGATCAATTGATTTGAATTGATTTTGAAGCTCTGAAAGAACTCTATCCATAATTTGCAGGAGTGATACTCAAAATGCATCATCTTCCGAGAGCTCACAGATTTCATCATCACATTCTTCAATTTTATTTATTATTTTTTTTCTTTTGTAATAGCATCAGCAATTAAATTCTGTAACTTATTGTAATAGGTCGACTAGACCGTGAATATGTTGAACATACATAGTAATATCCTCTTTCTGGAGTAATTTATTAATTCAATCGATTCGACTCAATATGCCAAAAAACAGACATCACGATGAATCCAAATTTTTTTATATTTCTCGAAAGAGAAGCAGCTTCTGATTTGGTTTCTACATTAATTCCAGGTCTGTTGGTTAAATCCTCTAAATGCATTTATTATCTTTTATGTGCAGCTTCAATTTCTGCAGACTACCTTTTTTCACTGGGGATTTTAAAGTAATGCATACATGCTTCTGTAAAATTTCCCATCTGAAAGTGGAGACTTCAAAAAATTAATATAAACATTGCAAAGTCCCAAAATATTTTTCTGAGCTACCAGAAAAACAGTAGCACAATTCACTCAAACTAAATTCAGTGAGGGAGCTGCACAAGGAACAAAATATGGCAAGGGATTTTCTTCGAGTATCAGTGATTGAACGCCTTTATATTTTCCTGCCATTGGCACCATTATCATAAGATTGCCCTCTGCAGTTTTTAATATTCAAGCAATCTTCTTCTAGTTTAAATAATTCAGCTAGAGAGCAGATCCTGTTTTTTTGTTGGCAGTTGAAAAATCAATAAAACTCTCCACTATTTCAGGACCGTATTCGTTAAACTTCACATATCTAATTACTTGGAACATTTGTTTCAAGTGGCTAACATCTGGTGTACAGTCAAACATTATGGAAAAATAAGTTGCTTCTGATGTCATTCAATATTTGATCCCTTATTTTTCCAGCAATTATATCTAAAAATTAATTTTGAATCTCAGGCAAAAAGTAGCTTACTTGGCCTTTTTTGTGACGTTCTAGATGTTCATGCAAAGGAAGATGATAGTGAGAGACTAGCTTAATTGTATTTAAAAAGTTTCCTTTTATTGTTGGTAGTATCAAAACTTTAGTTTGAACCACACATAGAGGACTACCCTGCTTGGCCAAGTGTAAAATTACATTTATCAAATGCAAAACAACTCTCCAATTATTTTCTTCTTGTTTTATTTGGTCTTGCAATTCTTGATCAATTCCAAACTTGCCTAAGGATGATTGTAATATTTTCTATGAACAGACGTTTTCTTTTTGTCGTTTACAGAATTTTCATGTTCTGGAATTCTCTCACTAAATTTTTTCCATTGTGTAAAGCCTTCTTTCTTTGCTAAACAAAATAAATTTGTATTTTGCACTGCAAGCATTCTGCATGATAAGGAGTAAAGAGCATTCTTTAATTTACTGTAAACTAACCAAGACCGTCAAACTCTGTTCATTTGGCATCTGCTTTTAAAGCCAATCTTTTGTGTGCTTTCTTCTGTCTCTAAGAGTATTACTAATGTCAGGTTCTTAGGAATCACTTTCTCTCATACATATAACAAAGCACCTTTGAGCATCTTAAAGTTCATTTTGGCAGGAACCTGGATCTCTGAAATCAAAATCCAAATTTTCTTTACTAAATAATCCATTTGTTTCCAGGCTCATGTATTTCTTTGCCTGATACATCTTCATTTTCAGCATTTGTTTCAGGCTCTGAGGCAGCTTCATGTGCTTGGCTGCTTGGTTTTATTTCACTACTTACATCATTGTTTATAATGGGTTCAGTTTGGCCTGCTGTTCAATTATTCAGCCATGATGTCATTAGTGATGACGACTGTTGAGCTTTTTCTTTTGCTTGCTTACGGTAGTCGCTACCTGAAGGTTTCTTCGACATTGCCCCAAAACACAAATTAATAAAACAAATAGTTTAAAGAAACATAATTATAAACAGCTACTGATTTTACTGTCCGAAATACAAATCAAAGGGGCGACAATTAACACCCAAGCAGCCAAACCTGGAAGTGAGCCTGGACCCAAGGCATGATAGGATGGTTTCTAAGCCCCTACAATACCTGGGCAGCTATGAAAGTAATACGTACAGTTCTTTTGAATGCTAAACAATCATATAAAAGTGATTTCAAATAATAATTTTAACACCAATTTTGATCAAAATATAAATTTGCTTTAGCAAGTTCCTAATAAGTAATAAAGCTGTAGGTGTAAAAAAAAAGTAAGTATAAACAAGATAAGAGTAATACAAAAACACCAGGTATATCTATCTGCCAATAAGTGAGTTATAGGGGGTGCCCAAAGCAAGCTTTTCTGTCTGGTTTTTGCTGGTATGAGACTCTTCTAGAATTCCAGCTCATGGAAACTCCAGGTATGGTGGGGGGAAAAAAGCAGCATGGGAGCAGCAATTTTATATTTTTCTCCATGCGACATTTGATTGTTATTTTTCATTTTTTAACTGTACACACAAAATAACAGTTTTTATGAATCTCATATTAATCAAATTATCAAATAGTATTTTAATTGGCATATACACAGTAAATATTTCAAACAAATGTATTTCTAAAGAGCACAGTCAGGTTTTTTTATTATTTCCTTTTTCAGAAAATATGAACTGAAAATCTTATTTTTTCTGACAAATTTCAAAATTTATTCACATTTAAAAGGAAATAAAGGAAGAAAAAAACATTACTCTTGCATACAACAATTTTAACAAACATATAAATTCTCCTTTTTTTGGGGGGTGGGGGGTGTAACTGATAATTTTCTCAAGTTTTGAAGATTCACACTTGCCAACTTTTGAAATTCCCAAGGTGCAAAATAGCATGCAAACAACATACTGCACTATTGGCAGCTCAATATACAACTATTTGGCAGAAATCAGTTTTGGTGAGTTCTGCTGAAAAATGTGGGAATGAAATTTTAAAGTTTTTCATTAAATAAACACTTGGAGTTTCATCCATTTTTATAGTTTAAATAGTATAAAATATTAAAATTTACATAACACACAATTAATATATATTTCTTAACAAAAAACAAACAAAAAAAAATTTAGTTGCTTTCACCAAAAATAAACATTCATACTGGACACAAAATTTAAATGATCTTAAACACATTAGAGAAGGAAAAAAGTAATTCTGTTATTCATAAAAAAGAACTGTAAAATTACACCTGAAAAGGAATTAAGGAAAGAAAATCTCACAAACATACACCTAGTTGTTTGATGTCACATTTTTCCCCCCTACCAAGATATCCTTTGTTTCAATTTTATTATCACTACTATTATTTTGTATTATTTTCATTCATATTTGAACCTGCTGTCTTCAATGAAATTTAATTTACTATTTTACATTTTTAAAAGTGATTAAAAAATAAATGCTATTGGAGGTTCAAATAAAAATACACTAAAGGGAAAATATTAGTTCTCAATACGGATGAAAAAGGATTGAAATTGGGATGCTGGTGCATACTCAACAAAATTTTTCCTACCAGAATTTCAATGAACAAACAGTTGATTTAGTCGATTCTTTTTTAAAATTTAATTAAGTAATCTTAAAATAAACAATACTGCAGGAAAATTTCATGAATGCTAAGTTTTAAGAGATTATTTTTTAAAACAAAATGTAAAATCAAGACCCACTAAAATAAAAAAAGAGCTTCAAAATTCATTAAAAAGCGTAAAAAGGGGAAGTTTTGCATAAAATCGTAGGAGAAGAGTTTTAAAAAATTGGGAGTTTTGTGTAAAATCATAAAAATCTGTGAAAAGTGTAGACTTTAAAACTGAAAGCAGACAAATTGGCAAGTATGAATTGTCAATGATTTTACTCTATGCGTTGAATATTAAAAAGTGAGGTGGAATTTGTATTTTAAAATACCAAATTTTTGCATTTAAACGGGTATTTAATAAAATCTACTACACTTTGCAAAAGTTGTGTGAGAATGTCATTATGCTTTATTTCAACAAAAACATGAAAAATTCAAGTTTTGTAATCACTAAAAACAGGAATCTATCGTTTTACTATAGATTCCAGTTTGGTGTTTTTTTTTTTTTTTTTTTTTTTTTTTTTTTTTGTTGTTGTCGATTACTGGCAATCAAGTAATTTTAAAATTAAGAAAACTGGAGAAAAATTGCATGAATGGTAAATTTCAAGAAATTATTTTTGAAAACAAAATATGGCCTATGATTTATTAAAATAAAAAGAACTTGAAAATTCATTAAAAAGCGTAAAAAATGGGAGATTCGCATAAAATTTGTGAAAAAAAAAAAAACCTGGTGTTTCCCGTAAAAACGTAAAAATCTGTAAAAAAAGGGAGGGTTGGTGTAAAACCAGTGAAAAACGGGTGTTTCCTGTAAAATCATAAAAATTGGCAAGTATGAATAGGTATATTTAATCTGTCGAATGATTTTAATCTTTCTTCATGCGTTGAAAATTCAAAAGTGTGGTGGAATTTGTATTTTAAAGTAATAAGATTTTTTCATTTAATAAAATCTACACTTTTACTAAATTTTTTAAAGACTGTTATACTTTATTTCAACAAAAACACAAAAAATTCTAGTTTATTAATCAGAAAATAACAGGAATCAATCAGTTTGTCAACAAATTTTCCAAAATCATGCAAATTTTCAGACCCGAAAATGACCAAAAACATTTCTTTTTAGATTCAACTTTTTACTGTATTTGGTGCCATCTGCAATTTTTCTCAATATGCATGCAGAGGAATCTAACAAGGGGAGGGATGGCAACATGCCCCCAGGTATCGTGCTGTTACGTCAAAATAGTAAGATGGGGGAAGACATGGGGAGACATAAAAGGCAAAGAGTCTTAATAATTATTGTTGTGTAGTAGTTTTTAATTACATAAACGCAACTCAAAACACTTCAGGGATCACAAAGAATTTGCCTCAGCCCCTCTTGCCAAATTTTGAATTTCCCAATTGATTAATTCAAAATAATCTCAACGGCTCCGGAATAATACCGGCCATTTTTACACAGTCAATTGGGCTTTTGCTGAGCATGTAGTACAGTGAAAATAAACATCTCAGGGGCGCATGTAGGTGACTTGCCTTCTCACAATCGCCGATTTCAATTCTGTGGAGCGGCTGCAAAACAGGCACAAATTTTGTTTGTATCGACAGTTTCGACCTCTTTCTCCACCTGAAAAAATTGTTCTATAGTAGAGCTGTTGACCATTTGGCCATGTTCTTTGGTGGAAGAGATTTTCTGATGCTGAACGAAAATTCTATATTTTGAAGTATAATTTCCGATTTGAAAAAACTCAAGTAGATTTCCCAACTTCTCGACATCCTGCAAAATCTGATTTTCAAATTAGTCACCTAGAATAAAGGTACAAGTAGCCAAAAACTTGAAAATAGGATGAAAATGACGTTTATCATTCAAAAAAGTTGCCTTATCTTTAAATTAGTGGCAAAAGTCACCTTTTCAGTCACCAGTGGACACCCTGTTCTTGGGAATAGTTTTAACCTTTGACCTGGTCCCTGTCCAAGAATGGAACTGTTCAAGGTCAAATGAACGTACTAATCAAGGGTCGAAGAATAGAGAGCGCTAAGAATTGTATCATATGGCAACTATACCAGGCATCCTCCCCACCCACTTCCAGAAACACCCCAGAAGATAACATCTTCCTGAATAGAGAAAAGTATTCCGTCCCGAAAGGCAAAAATCTACATGCTTTCGGTTTTATACTACAGTACATTTTGGGTGCGAGTGCAACAATTTTGAGAATCTACTTTAAATGTAAGAGCTAAAATGAAAAATCTAATTCTGTAGCAAGCAAGGTATGTGTGCTAAAACCAAAAGTGAACTTAAAAATCATCGCACTCAGAGGTTTGATTTGAAAACATTTTTAAAAAAGGAATTACCTTGCTAAATAATGGAAAAACTCTCACTACAAGATTTCTGCCTTTCCTTATTGTCATGATATTTTGAAAATGGTCATCCAATGAATTTTCAGAACATAGTCCATTGTATATCTTTAAGGTGAGTTTAGCAATATTTTGCCGATGAGGAGCTTCACCAGTATCTGGTTTGGCAAGAATTCTCTTTTCTTCATCTTCTAACTCCAAGAAGCATGTATATAATTTTTCAATATCTAGTAGAAGACGCCGATATTTCATAAGAGACTGATTAGTTACTATCCTTCCTTCATCATCTTCAAGAGGTCGAGCAACTTTGATGTCAAGTACTTTTCTAGGGAAATTTACACTAACAGCTTGGAGTTTTCCCAAAGAGCCTTCAAATTGGGCTAAAACATAAACAAACGAAAAATTATTAACATCAAATTATTGCAAATAATGATTATCAGAAACCAATTATAGAAAACAGCACATAACAAATTCAAATATTTATTACCAACTACATGCTTTTATCAAAAATTAATCAGTTACTTACAAAATTAATATAGTAAATTTCTTTCATACTCAAATACTTTTTGAGTGCATGTACTAAATATTTTATTTCTAGAAAAATGCATGCATTAACCCTTTCGCTACAACTGGGACATATAAGTCCCACAAGTAGTTTCGAATGACCCTATGAGATAAATATGCTCAGTGGGACCTTGTATTACCATGACCAGTGGGACCTTGTATTACTCAGTGGCATTCTTTGTATTAACATGAATGCATGTCCCACTGGCATTCCTTGATATAACAGACAATTCACAGTAATTTTTCATTTTTTCAGCATTTCATTAATCTTTGTATTGAAACTGGTATATTTCAGTTTTTCTCAGATAAAAAATTGGTGATGAAAGGGCTAAATTTTTGGAGGGGCTAAATATGCCACTGACTCATTGGTTATGGTTTATCATCTGCCAACACTATCTTCAGTTTAAAACCATCAGTATTTAAAGGGAACTTTCAATTTACCACCATATTCTCGGCTATCTCTTTGTGCAGGCAAGCGACTGATTAATTTTCTCCTCTCCCTATTTTTAAGTATGCAGCAGAGCGCATTCAGAAGAAAACTTTTTAAAATGGCAATGGTGAATTTTTAGATAAGGTGAAAATAATACAAATTTAGTGAAAATTCATATTTTTTTCTGTAACTTAGCTTAGAGGAAAAGGCAAGTTTCAGTACAGGTCTAGCAACCATTTGGATAGCAGAAAAATCCCTGCTAAATATTTACTCTTATTTCTAAAACATGAATAATAACTCACAATCAATGAGAAAATAAAACCTACAATGAGAAAAAGGTAAGAATAAACTTACTGGGTACATAAGTTTTATTTTCAAGTTTAGGAGTCTCTGGAAGAATAAGGTCTGGTGCATCACCACCTCCTTTCTTTGCATTTTCAGAAAATCTCTTTTTAAATTTTCTAGCAACTTGAGTCTAGAAAACACAATTTCAAATGTTATTTTTACTGTATTTTGCATAATATACAAGCTGGTAAGAAAAATCAATAGGCAGGTATAAAATATGCAAAACTTACAACTCCTAAACACATATCTTCTAAAAGTGACTTATTTCTAAATTATTGGCAGTGGTAGTAAAAATTAGGGATGTAACAAATATTGATTTTGCCGGATACCGGATATGGATATCCGGCACTAAATGTGTATTTAAAGTTTTTAAAAATTTGCTTAAATGACAATCAAAAAACAAACAAAAATTCAGGCATGAAAAAAAAACCACTTGTTTTATTTTTTTAAAATACTCACTGTGTAATAATAGTCTTCTACATATGGATTATCAGATTTCAAGAGCATCATTTGTATTTTACAAAGCCAATCCTTCTCTTTTTGTGACATTAAACCTGCATATTCATCCTCTATATGTTGTGTTTCATTTCTATGATTCTCATTATCATATTGTTTGTCATGCAAAACTTGAGGTTTATAGTTCCTAAAGAAAAAAAAAAAATTCTGATGCAACATTACATGACAGCCTTGAATATCTACAGTACAGGGAAGGATGGGGAGTTTTTATTTTAACAGGGGCAGTAATATTGTAGAATATTAAATTGTGCTCCATGAAAACCTACAGCATTTTTTAATGGAAATGTGGGTGTAGATAATGATCATGATATTCTTCTGATTGCTAGGAGGTTTCTTTGGGTGTATTCATATTCAGGGTTGAAAATGCCCTAAATATGATTAGATATGGGTGTGCAACTGGCATGGTGGATATAGATTTTTTTTTTTTTTTTTTTTTTTTTAAGAAGACCTAGTTTTTTAAGAAAGAAAGAAAGAAAATAGTGCTTTAGGACAATATTTTGCTTTATTACACATTCTGTATCAGTTGAATAAGCTTTCTGTTCTTTTTTAAACTAGGCTCTCCCCAAAAACTACTATATCTGCCAATTGTGTGCAACTATGCCGCATCATTTTTTTTTTTTTTTTTTTTACGGGAATTGGGCAAATGTAAAATTTAGATCCAGACTTCAAATAATTTTCAAAATAACACTTCAAGATTTTCCAGGTTTATAGCCAAAATTTGCAATTTTCTGAATTTTTTTGTTATATTAAATCGTTTTACCACTTCAGGTTTTTTTTTAGTTTTTCTTGATCACTGGCAACCTTATGTATGCCAAAAAAACCTCCCAGTATTTCACAAATTAAGAGCATCATCATTACATATAAAAATATTTTAAGTCATAGTGCAAGCTCATTGCATACATTGTGTATACATACAGGGTGTCCAGAAAATAACACCCTGATTTCAAAATTAAAATCTCAAAAACAATGGTCAATAGAAGAATGCAGCAAACGACATGTTTATTATGTAACCTGTAAAAATTTTAATACAGAAGTTTTGAAATAGTTACAATAGCTGCTAACAGACAGTGGTGTAAGCAGATTTTCTTTAAGGGGAGAGGGAGTTATGGACGTAATACTAATGTTAAATGGCATATTCTTAAGTTGAAAATTAAAAATTTAGGGACTTAATGCTAAAAAATCTTCAAAAAGAAGGGTTAGAAGCCGAAACACCCCCTTCTGTATGCCACTGCTAGCTGATTGAGCTGCACGTCAAAATCGTACCGATGACCATCATGTATAAATATAAACTCATTCTTTGCATGCAGTCACAACACAATCTTCTCAAAACATCCATTGTTCGACACAGAGAGGTCTCGCAAATGAATAATGAAATTTATCATCACAGCCTGTAATGTGTCAACAGAAACGGATTCGCATGCCACACAAATTGATGATTTAAGCTCATCCAGTGTGTCTGGATGGTTCTGGTATAGACAGTATCTTTCAATAAGCCTTAAATATAGTAGTTGCAAAGAGTCAGATCGGGAGAATATGGAGACCTGAGATTACAATGCCATCTATCAGCGGTTTTTGTAGCTACTGCTTTAAAACCTCTATATAAAATTTTTACAAGTTACGTAATAAGCATACCATTCATTCGCTGTACCCTTTTATTGATCTTTGTTTTTGAGATTTTAAACTTTAAAATCAGGGTCTTTTTTGCTGGACACCCTGAATATATATGTATACACATGTTCAAATATGCACTGTGTAATCATCTGTTGACACAGGCTATTATGAGTTTGCAAATAGTTTTAGATTATGTGTACAGATAATTTTTTTTTTAATCCGACAATACTTTCAGCATAATCTTGCACAAGTTTATGATTTAGCTAAAATTCGGATGCGAAAATTATTTTTAAGATTCTACAAAAAATGTTGTGCTTAGGGCCCCCAAAAAGCATTAGAGCCCTATGTCCCTAACTGTAAATCAGTCCCTGATTACATTTATCCTGCAATAAACTAATTTAGCACTTGCTTTTTACATATTTTATTAGCTGTCAGAGTTTGAGGAAAAAAGATGAAAAAATAAAGCTTAAATGAAGACTATGGCAATAATTGGTTCATAATGAGTTGTATGAGTTAATGAGGCAATATTGTTGATCTCCATTCAAAAGTTGATATTTGATTAGTTTTGAAAAAATTAAAAAGCGTGAAAAATATAGTATTTCTTCCAAAACACTTGGCTTCTTTTACAAAATGTTTTATCCACATTTATCATTTTAATGTAACATTCCTTTTGTCATCGAGAAAATAAAAAACAGCAGACTTATTAATGTTTTTATCAGTTTAATGTAAAATTCGTTCAAAATTTTAAATTGTTCATAAATTTCTAAAATTTAAACTCTGAGTTTCAGTACAAAAATTTGAAATTTTAATAGCTGTCTTTTTTTAAGGTTATAGAACGAAATGGAAACTGGAAATTTAAAGGCGATTTTTAAGGACATCCCTACTATACATCATTGATCAACAAAGAAAAACAAAATAACTTACTGCATTAGAGGATGGTTAATTTGTCTTGGCAAGCCAAGAAATGGATTTATAACCCTAGAAAAATAATTGTAGAGTTTCAATACATCTAAATGCAAACTATCCAAATGACTAACATCCATATGCATTTAATAAATGTTTCATACACACAAACATAAGTAAAATTAGTACAAAATATCAGGTTGAACCTGGAATTTTATAAATTAGTGGACAAGCATTCTATAAACTTCTTTATTGATTAGAAAAAATGTCATGATACACATCATTAAATAAACAGGAAGCTTAGCATTTTTGTTTTAATCTGAATTAATATTTTATCCATAAAGTACTACAAAAATTTCATACATAGAATATAATTTGTAATACAGGATTATTAACAAACTCAAGATTACAGAAAATAAATATTTTTAGGATATCTTAACCCAGGTGGGTGGCCGCAATTTCAGATACACAAGTTCGGTGTTAAATTATGGGAGAAATATTTAACATAGAAAAAAATACGGATTAAGGTATTCAGTTTCTCTCTTTAATGTTTCTACTGGTAACATCAATATAACATTCAGAGCTATTGGATTCTTCATACTTTAGGTTAATTTTATAAATGCCTCCTGTATTTTCATGGTGTGCTCTGATTCTGTTGAAAATATTTTTATTTGGTTTGATGGGGATGTGGATCCCTTTTTTTGGTGGCTACATTTGCAATTTTTGTGGCTACTCCCATACAGTATGGTATTGCATTAGTGAAACGTTGGTTTGTCTTTTGACAAAATCCCTCAAAGTTTGATGGAGATACGTGGATGATGTTATTGCTATTGTTGAAAAGAAAAAAAAAAATTACAGGAGGCATTTATAAAATTAATCTAAGTATGAAGAATATCTAATAGCTCCGGATGTTACATTGGTGTTACTGAAAGAAAAATTAAGGATAGAAAGAAAGAACATAACCCTCCAAGCAGTTGTGAAATAAAATCCCGTCCACTTCAGTCCAGTTTTCACTGCAATGCACCTGCAACTTACATTATAACACTCAGGTATCATAAAATATGTTCAGATATTAAGGTTTATAAGTAATTTAAGTGCTTATCATTTCATAATTATATAGCTTTCTACCAAACTTTTATCTTTTTTATAATTTTAAAGCTGCATGAAAATTTTACTGTGAGAACAACTTTACATTATTTGCTCATTTCCAAGACGCTCAAAGTGTTAATGATTTAAAATTCGAAAACATAGTAATGCACAAGACTTGCCCAATCCACCCCCTCACCATTGACTTCAATAATATCAAGAAAATAGCCAATTTTAAAAATAAAAGTTCGCCTTAAATCAGAAGCTATTGATATAATTAAAGACATCATGGAGTTCACCTGTGCACATCGGCACGACTGCTGCACACATCGACGAAAGTTGGTAGGCGTGGCTCAAGCAAAAAAAAGAAGAGACGAGGAAAACTACAGTCAATAAGCATCTGAAGATTGTCACGAACATGACTGAAAGTGCTAATGTTATGGATTAAGGTATTCTGTTATATGTGAAATATGATCAAAGGATCCATGTTTTCATCTAATTTATATTATGGGAGAAATTTCCTCCCTCTGAAAAAGAATACATTCAATTGTTTTAATAAAAAAATTAATATAGGTTGTTCAGCAGACAATTGCCTATCTTTACATTTTCAAAATAATAATTTTTACAAGGGCAGATTAAAAGGGGGGGGTGGAGGGGGTGACTGCCCCCTCCAAGAAAAAAGAAATTAATGTAAAAGATCCTATTTTACTTCCATAAAATGGATGTATATGTCAATCTTCCAACTAACCGCCCCCACCGACAAACCAACCGCCCCCTAGAGGTCAAAATTCAGAAAATTTGCAGGTGGCCAGTGGCCACTGAGCTTAAAATTTTAAGCGGCCACTCGAATCAGGGGTGTAGCCAAAGGGGTGGGGTGTTAGGGGGGTCATAACCCCCCCAATGAGGAATTTTTTGCCATACAAAATGTATGTTCTTCACTCCCTTATCACACACATGTATGCATATATGCGAGTTGCAGTAGTCGTAACCCCCCCCCTCCCATGAAAAATTTCTGGCTACGCCCCTGACTCGCATGTTTTTTAATATTGTACAACGAACATACAATATAGTTTAATAAACATGCACAGTTAATATAAGTAATAAGGAAAGATTTCTTAAAATATACATCTAAATCTTCTACTAATTTAAAAAAAAAAAAAAAAAAATATTACCTGCCAGTATATACAGAGTGCCCCAAACACACTGACCTAGTCTTTTATTCCTTAAATATGGATCATAGACATGTACTATAACTCAAAGTTATATAAGGGACACAATTTTATAGTGTTGATTAACATTTTCAGAACATTAAATACAATTAAATAAAAATTTTTAATTTTTATGCAGACCCCATACAAAAATATTCCCAGTTAGTATAATTACCCCTTACATTAAATGGTTGATGTACAAAATTTCAACCTTTTTTTTTCAGAATTTCAACCTTTTCAGCCTTTCATCCTTTTTTTTTTCCCGCTTTCTGGCTACGACTTTGTAGTGCCCCCCTACTACCACTCTTTAAAAAGCATGGCGCCCGACAACCTTTCAGCAATCGGCAGCCCTTTTTATACCCCCTTTGCCCTGGTATGTCCATGTTTTCACTCGAAAACTTGCCATTTCCCCTTCCGTTACAGTGATCATCGCAGTCAAGATTACGATTGTTTTACGAGCCCCTTTATGAAACACTTTCTATTAAAATGATACTATAACAAAAATACGATCGATTGAAACGACCCTTAACTAAACACGATGTATAACTGTTCCTTCACAAAATTCCAAACAACGCAATCAGACATTCACTGTAAATGAAACCCGATAAAATTTCCTTTTAAAAATAAGTAAATTTTTTCCTAATTGAGATGCTTATCAGAATCAGTGACAGTCATTGCTTTTTCATTTCATCTGTTTTCTTTTGTTCGCATAACTCAAAAAGAGGCACCTCTGAGATGTTTATTTTACCTAATGTAGCAATAAAAAACTGCAATCTCTGGAACATAACACTTTCAGTTCGGGGTAAGAAAGGGATTCAAAATAACTTCACCGTCGATCCTATAATGTGGGATTCAAATTGTGTTATATTTGATAATTATTTCACAATCATAATTCTAGACTTCAGCTTTTTAGTGAAAACTGTGAGTATAAATAATGGCAGCTTCTGTAGTTTATAACTGGCTGTTTTGCACACTTGCAAGTTTATGTTTTTAATGACTGCTTAGTATAATCATTATCTGACCTTCCTACTTCAAATTATCTATAGTTATTAAAGATATTTACTAAGCATTAGAGAGTTACGGATTCATTTAGAAATGAAAAGTGCCTTTTTGTGAGTTAAATTGCACGACTTCATAATGTCCATTAATCTGAATTTATGCGTCGGACTATAAGAAATGAACACTTAGGAATAAACTTTAATCATTTTGAGATTGCACCAAACCAGTTCTGAATATTTTCTATAGGGTACACTAAATTGCCTTTTTGCGAGAACAAAGTATCACTATTTTTAAATCCTCCGTGGCTGCATTTGCGTACTCCATTGGTCTTTATTCATGACGAACATTGTTAATTTTCCGCGACGGACAGCTGTCATCCACTTCATGCTGGCCATAAGCCTTATTATGCAGGAATAAATCTTGAAATATTTATTTATTTTGTGTTTTTGGTATTAATAGATCACAAGAAAAAAGTTTATAAATGAATGCTCGCCACACTTCGGATTTTTGTTCTCAGAAAGAGAGCCCTTGCAAAAACAAACAAGTGCAGGTGTCGGCTTCAAACCACAATCTTACGCATTGTGGTACGTAATCCCCGTTTGCAAATTTCCAGAACAGATGATTACTTTTGCTAATTGGTCAAGTGGTACTAATACCCTTTATCAATGATCCAGCTCCCCCCCCCCCCTCCTCCCCACCATGCCGACATCGATCTTGGGAGTTTAGTTGACTTCTGTCAACAACATCTGCTTTAACACCCCGTTTCTGTTTTACTTTCAATTCATAAAAACTTTGTGAAAAAAAAAGGAAAGAGAGTGGGGAAATAAACTGTGGCGACTGGTACATAAATTTTCAGTCTCCACTTTGAAAAATACAGTCGACACGTGGCGAGTGGCGACCGTTAATTTTGACCTTTACACCCCCCCCCCCCCAAACTTGCAATAATCTGCCACTGGATTTTTATTGGGTTGAATTTTAGTTAAAATTTAAAAAATCCAGGAAACTGGAGATATAAATATAGTACAGTCATTTGGTAGTTTTACCTGGAAAGTTTTCCGGAAGTTTTGAAAATGGGTAATTTTATAAATTTCGATGTGCTCTTTCCAAATTTCTTTATTACCTCTTTGTATCTTTACCGCTCGTGCCACCATATTGGGAAAATGGTGCCTAACAGCAGTTTTTGGACAATATTGAAAAATATTATATTAAACTATTCAACAAACAAGTTAAATTACAAATTGAAAGTCATTGACTGAAATTGAATAGTTACTTGATTTTGTCTGTAGAATAAATTTTTAAGCAGAGTTGAAATTCATTCCATTTAAATGCACAGTAGAAGTCTTTGGTTTGAATATGTGTTTAGACAAGAAAGACAAAGTAGGTACCTTTTCTGTAGTTTATTGAAACAGAGATGACGGTGATAGACTTGCACAAGGCACATGAGATGAAGACACAACACAATAAACAGCATTCACTTAGTAGCACAAAAAATAAGCTTTCTAGAAGACAAGTCGCCAGCGGCGATCTTTTCAGATTCAAAAAAACACATCACACTGAATCGCCTGGATACATCAGCACGGATCCCAGATCTGGTTCTAGTTGAATCACATCTGTTGAACCATACGGTTCATGGCTCAATCTCTTAACACACACATCACAGCAGTAGTAGCTTTTGGAGAGACAGACCGCGACTGAAAAGTGACTTTGTGATGCCTTTTTATATCTGCCAGTTAGTGCGAGACTACGATAGATATTTGCATAGGAAAAAAAAGAGTTCTTATTTTATGCAAATTAGAAACAGCGCCATCTATCGGCGAGAAATGTAAACTTTTTATTACGGCATTAAAGATATGACGATGTTTACACCGCCATTTTCAAATGTTAGTAAACTTACGTTTTCACTTAGAAAACTCTTAAAGGAGTTTACAAAAGTTTCGTTTTTCACTTTAGCAAATTTACATGGTTCAGACTCTTTTCGGAGCAAAAAAAATAAGAACTTTTTAAGGACCCCCAAAATTTTCTTAAGTAGGGTCTATCCACAAATGATGTCACGCTTGGAGGAAAGGAGGGCTGTGAAATTGTGACGAGGGGGGAGGGGGGGACAAGATGTGTGACATTATACATTTACATTAAAATAAAAACATTTAAAATCAGAAAATTAAATTTGATTTCTAGCATTTAAATTTGATTTCTAGCATAGTGCTTTGTTTTTAAACTGTAAGTATATGTAAATGTAATACAGCATGACATGTGCCAAGGGTGGTATGGTGAAGTGTGAGCAGGAGGCAAAGAATATTTTTTAAAAAGCGTGACATCATTTATGGACAGCCCCTTATTACTTTCGTTATTACCAAACTTTAGATTTTCTTATTGTAAAGTTGGCAGGTTGTTGCTTTAAGTGCAAATGTGCCAATTTTCCAAAATTGAAAAGCCCACAATTTCTTGCACATGTATGTACAAGCAATTAATACAGACAAAATAATTCCTTTTTTTCTCTCAAGTAACATGTATGTCCATATACTGTAATTTATGGCAGAAACGCTGCACCCATCGCACCCACGAAAATGAGCTTAATTAACTAGAAAATTATCAGAAATGCCGCACCCGCGATCCCCTCCCTCCGAAAAAAAAAAAGAAAGAAGAAACATCGCACTGGGATGTATTTCGGGGGGGAGGGGGGGGGGAATAAGCGGTAAAAATATCTCCTTTCCCATATGTTTTAAAGTATTTACCGCTATTTTACGAAACTTACAATTTCCATTTT
This sequence comes from Cheiracanthium punctorium, assembly GCA_038373885.1. Taxonomy (NCBI): domain Eukaryota; kingdom Metazoa; phylum Arthropoda; class Arachnida; order Araneae; family Cheiracanthiidae; genus Cheiracanthium; species Cheiracanthium punctorium. Next base: position 1,053,486 of record JAWZYV010014973.1, on the reverse strand, counting down.
CAAATAATCAGTGTCCGATTTTATATAAAACATCAGTTTTTATATTCACAAAGGCGAATTTATAGAAATAAATAAATAACTTGTAAAAACTTCTTGCATTCGCAAAAAGTTCGGACAGTATAGCACATGCTGATAAAGTGAAACAGCGATCCGATGAGCAGGCTCCAGTCAAAAGTAAACATTTTTTTTTTTCTCCGCGGACGGCCAGCTGTTGATTACGTAATGAGTGTGCTTCAGCGAATTGTTTGTTTTAAGCTTTGAATGTTGTGTGTTGTTGATATTTCTATTCATTTATTACTTTTGATATTTATAACATTGGGGTTTATTTTAAAAGCACTCAGCGTTTCCTGAGCTTGCCAATTACTTGTAGTGTAGTCGAGTTTTTACTTTAATAATAGCGTAAGGCAGTGTTTATTCGGTACAGTGCTCCTTCACAGGGCGCAAAGCCGCACGGCGAAAAAACAGAAATAACTTATAGATAAACTTTTAGATGAACTTTTTTTTGGGGGGGGCGGGGGGTAGAATGGTTAAACTCGCACCGGGCGCAACAGACTAGTTTTGGTTTAGTATTTTAGGAACAATCAGGCCCGGGACTGGCTCCTAAGGGGGCCCTTGGCTATTGAAAAGGGGCTCCAACGTATGACGTCATCGCGTTACGTTACGATCAATATGAACGCAGCTTGAGGCTGGAAAAGGGGAACGAAAAGTTTCGATGCCAGATGATTTTACGGTCGATTACCACTAGAAATTAAGCAACTTGCGGCTATACTGAGAAACTTTAAGGATATAGGTAAAAAATTAAGTACTTTTTAAAGGCCTTAAAAATGAAAAAAAAAAGTAAGTACTTTTTAAGGTATTTTAAGCACCGTCCGAACCATGATTTAGAGATAAAATGTCATGGAAATAAAAGATAAGTAAAGAAATAGCATTTTTTCCTAACAAATATCTCCTTTCGACTCATTTCACGATAAAAACATAACATGCATTTTGGCCAAAAAGCTCATTTCCACACCACCTTGAGGTACAGTAAGTGGTGCGTTTTTGTTTTATCGTGGTATCCCCAGTAGGCTTATCCACATGCAATTCACTATTCCAAAATGAAGAGCATTTTCATTCGCTTTGCCATTCTTGATGGGCCAAGTGTTGTAAGTTCATTTAGTACTGATCAAAATTTCTTCCACATCGCCTGCAATGGAATTATCAGCTTCATCCCAATCATCGTTCTTGATTTCATCATACGTTTGCTCGAAAATAGTATTCGTTTCTTTTTCTTCATTGCTATCTTGTAATGGAACTTGCTAGTTATGACAGGAACTTTACAATTCGCGCATATAACGGAGCACTTTAACCCAGCCTTTCTGCCATCTCTATTTGCATTTGCAAGAAATAAGTTTTAACAAGCTTTCCAGAGCTGGGGGCTTAAGTATGGTGACAGGAATTAACCCATTCTTGTTTCTTTTCCATCCCCATTGCTCTGCATTTTGTTCATACCCATTGACTATTTTGTCCCATTCCCATTAAAGGCCCTGATTCGCTGGGAAAAGATCATTAGAGTACCTGGATGTTTTTCACTTTGGAATGAGCTTAGTCAAGAATCGGGTGGATTTTCTTCAGGGAGTCATTCAGCTTAAAAATTCAGTCGGTTTAAATTTTGCACCAGAATCCCTTGTTGCTCCACAAAGTCTAATAAACTTGAATCCTGTACAAATTAATCTAGACTTGTGATAACTGTAACTAAAAGAACTTAGATCCTTCTATTTTGCAATCCTTAGCACTCAAAGCATTAAATATCTCCTATCCTGAACCAGAGTGGCTATGGATTTATACCAATGGATCCCTTTTATCTGATAGCCCTAACACAGGTGCTGGAGTTTTCTCAGAAATGTTTTCCTTTTATGTCTCTGTAGGTCAAGGTACTGTGTTTGATAGTGAAGTTGCTGCTATTCGCACACCTCTTTCCCAGCGACACTGTCATCTGGATGAATTCACAAGAACTGTTATCTTCTGCGATTCCAACGCTGCCCTGCTAGCCATCATATCGCCATCAACGCTGCCCTGCTAGCCATGATGATAATCTCTTAATGCAGCACATACTGGACTTTCATCATTAACTTGAGAACTTGACATCTCTTATTATTGTCCTCCAATGGGTTCCTGCCCACTGTGGCATCCCACGTAATGAGAATGCAGATTACATGGTAAAAAAGAGGGCTTTGATCATGCAGACTTCTCATCAAATGCCTTTCTGTACTATTAAACATCTTGTTAAAAAATGCATCAATGCCTGTGCCCAGGAAGACCTTATTAACTGCATATCCCATAAAACTTGCAAGAATGCTGTCCCAAATTTGCATAATGGTCCAAGAAGTACAGCAGTTACTGAATTCCGCTTGGCCAATGGACATGACTGTTTACTTAATCATCTTTTTAGATTCACCAACATGCACTCTGTGCAGCTATGGAGAAGTTATAGACTCTGCTTACTTCATTGTCCCGCACTTCACAAGACTTCTGTCGCCGAGTGATACTGGGAGGTTAGAGACTTATTAGATTAATGAACTTTGTTGCCGCATTTTTATTTATTTACTTTTCTGTTCTTATTCACTGTAACTGTTCATAATCTGCCATTAGGGAGTAGAGATGAGTTCGGGCTCATTTTTTGAAGCCCAAGCCCGAGGACTTTTAATCCAAGCCCGAGCAATATTATTTAAGTCAGAGCCCGAGCACGAAATTTCAGCTAAAGATAAATTAAATTAAATTACTTCATTGATAGAATACAATAAATTTTGCAGTTTGTGCAAATGAAAGACAAATATAGTTGTAAACTCTCAATGTATTTTCTGATTCTTTATATCCATGTTTATAAAAAAATGTTGGATCTCATGAATAACTAAGCAATATAAGCCGCCGTTCTGAAATACCCAAAGAGCTCCACGCACCTTATAGGCGTCTGTGCCGCTATTTTTTTTTTTTTTTTTTTTTTAAATAAGTACTTTTATTTTCCTCATGAATCACTTTTTTAAATTTGTTTCAAGCAGTATGTTCAATAAAGGAGAAATTTTTCAAGAGCCCGAGCCCTCCCGAGCCTGAACGCAATTGTGAATTACAGAGCCCGTCTCATCTCTATTAGGGAGGGGAAGGAGATGATGAAACATGTGCCAAAACTATTGATTTTAGGTGGAGGGGGGGGGGAGGTAATTGGATATATAGTAGGAAATTTTCTCTAATTTCATTTTATACAAATTTTTTTTATCATGAAATGAGTCTGAAAGGAGATATTGTCAAATAACTGCTTTAGCACCATTTTTCCCTCTATGGCAGCACAATCGACAAACATACGAGTTGAAATTTGTTGTTAAAGCTGAAATTCAGAAAGAGCACATCGAAATCTATAAAATTGCCCATTTTTCAAACTCCCAGAAAGCTTTCCAGGTAACCTTTTTTTTTTTTTTTTTTTAAGAACCAAATGACTGCACTAATAGTCAAAAATACTTTTAAAATTCAATATATTAAAAAAATGATAAGATTTTACATAGATAATACAAGAGCCTTAACTCTTTCTCGAAAATCACGGCCAAAAATGATTTCCTAAAAGTCGGGCAAGACAGGACTTCAGCCATTTTAACTTTCATGCCTAACCATGTTGATTTTTTAAGAATCTGATATCAATGCACGTGACTTCCTTGTAGGTCTATTAAATCAAATATTTTTGTCAATTCTTATTTCACTAGAAATATATATAATATTGCAATAATACTAAGGTTTAGCGATTTGTAGTCAAATATTGGAATATCACAATTCTCTGTTCAATTTGAAAGAATTATTTTTGGCACTTGTTGAAATATCGCCAGATTAAATTAAAAACTAAAACCTTGAGATAGTTATCGCTAATTTGCAAGATTTTGGGCACATGCGAAATAGTGATTGACTACAGGCTTTTAATGAACTGAAGGTATCAATAAACCTTAATGCATAGCTGCCAACCTTGGAGAATGAAAATTAGGGAGATTTTTCGAAAAAATTAGGGAGATTTTTAAAAAATTAGGGAGACTTTAAAAAACCCTTGTTATCGATGAAAAAAACTCCATGTACACATGCGTAATATATCAGTAACCAAGAAAATTACATATACAAGAAAAATTTATAGCTTAAAACATTTATTAAAACAGCTAATTTTAAAAGGCGATACTTTTTTAAAGAAATAAACAATTTTTTAAACAGTAAATACTTTTGAACTATTTGCATTCATGGGCGCCGGCAACATAGGGCAAGGGGGGGGGGCAAATGCCCCCCCTGGATTTTTGTATGCAGTGTTTTCCCTTGCTTTTTTGTTCTTTTCAACATGGTAACCATACTTTTAAGTAATCTTTGCCCCCCCCCCCTGGGAAATATTCTGACGGCGCCGATCTTTTCATTACAAATGAATTAAAATACCGAGAACGTTTTGTACGTTTCGAGCCGTATTTTTTGGCTATATCGGAATCCGGGAACATCTTTTAATAATGCTCCTGCGTGATCTGAGCAACTTAGTGGCAAGTTATGCTCATAGATGAACTTAGTAAATAAGCACTCTGCTGTTATCACGCTTAGATCCTGGGATGTAGCAAATGAGAAGTCAATCTTAAACTCTTTGCACACGCTTTAGTGTTAGTTTGATGCTTTTTCGATTTAGCGTGAGTCACAATGTCATTTCTCCCCCCGTGCACGATAGCAATATCGAATGTACTATATGTGCAAAATGCAAAGTTTGTACCTTTATTTGATGGTTTGATAAATTTAAAGTCCTTGAAATAATCGGATTTAAATTGCATTAAATACTTCTTTCCAGACTTATTTTTAACGCTCACTCAACTACGAACACCACAATCTAGCATGCTGGATCGCAAAATACATAAACAAAACCATGGATTTAGAGACTAACTCTATGAACAAAACATACACGTGAAGAGTGGAGTGGAGTGGAGGGGGAAAGCTCTGTAATTCGATTCTGCGGGTGTTATCCATAATCCCAACCGTCGTCTTTCGGAAATTCATGTGGAATCGGCGAGAAAGCTTGCTACGTTCGACGTGCTATGACGTCATTACGAAATATCAGATTCGGCCAATAGCGAAGTTTCTTCAGTTTCTGTCGTTAGCATTTAACAAGTTCTGTAATTTTTTTTCAAAAATTGATAAGTACATAAAACATGGGAATAATTTGGAAAAATTCGGGAGATTTATAAACTTTTCGGGAGTTCGGGAGATCGTTCTGAAATTCGGGAGTCTCCCGGAAAAATCGGGAGGTATGACAGCTATGTTAATGTATTTTGGGTGACCCTTGTAAATAAATGACCCAGTTGGTTGAACTCAAATTAAAAAAAAAAAAAAGAATTAAAGATGCACAATTAGACATTTCAATTTAATTACAAAACCTGAGCATTCTACAGTTAAAGAGTTATGCTAAATATGCAATTATTTTTGGCACCAAATTTGGCAAAACTTGCCAAGTTCGGTATCTGTTCAAGAGGTTTTGGGCATGACCCAAACCATGGCTCACTTGGATAAATACAGGCTGTCCGAAAACCAGTTTCTCCTATGGGATTTTGCGTACGAGAAAATTTTCGCTTCTTCGCCGATTTGTCGCTTTTACCCAACGTATCACTGTTGCCAACTCTGCCGAGAAAATGTGCCTAAAATCAAAGCTAAAAGTATCCAGGAATGGATAACAATGACACATTCAAATATAACAATCGTGTCTACACAAAAACCATGCTCGAGAGAAATAGCACTCAAGTGCTAAAAAAGGCGCCAAACGCGGCTTTTTTTTTTTTTTCTCGGCTTGAAAACATTAGCTGCATTTGTAAACGATAAACTCGTTGCACGAGTGCAACTTGTTTGGCGTTTACGAATGCGGCCATTGTTATCCATATACTGAAGATGTCCATCCCAAACAATGACTGACTATAGACATAATATACTGAAGATGTCCAAAGACCTTAATGTATTAAAATCCTTTTGGTGGTCCAGTAAATAAACTATCCAGTAGATTGTAACTAGAAAGAGAGGTGCACAACTAGATGTTTCAACAAGAGCCTAAATAAAATATTTCAACACTCTATAACTAGTTTTTGAGAAATGCGAGTTACATACATACAAACGTCAGGAAAAAACAAAATGGATGTGCACTTGGTCAAACGCATATATACAAACATGCATGTGTAAGTTGAAGCATCTTGCAAAATCTCTTCAAAGTAAACTTAGTCAAAATCGATTTTTTCATCGAAATCTCCATACAAAAATTTTTAACTATCACTGTACTTCCTGTCTGATAGTCTACTGTATTTTGCTCAGATAGCTCTTATTGATACATATTAAATTGGTCATTGATGTCTATTGTACTAATGTCTGAATTGATTAGGGATTAACAAGCATTTCCCAAATACAGAGTACAGAGGGTGGCCTTGGGTAGTGGAGAAGTATTATTTTCTAATTTACCAATTTCATGGAGATATGGTGCAAAATAACCACTGGCAGTAATAAAATGTGTTAACAGTTGTGCTTTCAACAATAAGATCTTTTTTTTAAATTGTATGTATACCTTCCAATTACTCCAGTGTCTCTGAAAGTTTCCTGCAATTTCTTGTTTTATTCATAAGTTTATTTTTGATAAAGGATATAAATATTTATTAATTATCAAAATGTTGTTAATTATTGGAAATTTTGCTAAAACACCAGGCCTTTTATTTCTTTTAACCATATTATTTTATAAGGACTTTTGACCATAGAGAGAACAACTTCTGCTTTTCATTTCCTTTCAGAGAGTTTACATTTATCATTGTATTGTGCTGGAGTGAGCTGCTCCAAGTTAATTTATTATAAATTTGTTATCTATATAAACTATTATTTTTTGGATTTGTGGTCTACAGCCCATTCTATTGCTTTACATATCACCACCAATAGGGGGTAATGCTGCAATGAAGGTTTCAGAAACTACAAATTATGTCAGTGAAATACAAGCACAATTGCTAGCAACATACCAAAGTCCAAACACAATTTTAGAAATCTTTCCAGAAAGCATCTGGACTGGAATGTTCTCGCACACAGCAGAGATATATTCTTTCAGTGGCTCGATTATCTGTAGTTTTGGTGATCAACTGAATCTTTTAAGAGCTCCCAATAATTTATCAGCTGTAGCTGTTATATTATTATTATTATTATTGGAAGAGCTAGTTATTTTGGACGCATTGCTTACTAGTTTTTGAAACAGTCACAGCAGCATTTCCATTCCATTTTTTTTTTCTTTGCGCAGCACCCTATACTGATAACCTTTGGAATTAATTTTGAAAATTGAAGATATAAAATTTCCTGGTGACTGATGAATAATTATGTTTACTGACTTTTAAAAAGTGTCGAACTTAATGCATCCTATAAATATAAATAAAATATTTACCCTCCACGCATCATATATTCAGGCCTTTGCAATTGGTGATTAAGCATATCTGTATAAAATAAATAAAAATTAGCTATGGATACATTATATAAACACTTAAGTTATTCTCAAAAAAAGAAAAAAAGAAAAAATAAACATGTAAGATTTAAAATCAAATTAACTTCTAACACACAAAACAGAAGGAAAAGAAATATTGGCTTTTGAACAGCATACAGAATATAAAATAAACACAACAAAGAGTAAAATATAAATCGCAGAAAGACAAAAGTGTTAAATATGAGAAATACAGTTATAGTAGCAATGGTAAAGAACTTCTGTCTTATTGCTACATCATTTTAGCAAAAACAATTACTAGTGATGTACCGAGTGGAGTAGCATTTTGGCTGAGTAACCGAGTACTCTGCCATTCACTACTTGGCCCAGTACCAAGTAGTAGTATATACAAAGGATCACTGGCTAGCAAATGAAGGATTTTTCTTCTTTTGAAATGAAAACATGTGTAATTGCCTTTTAAACTAATAAAAATTCAATAAAATGTAACATTAGTTATATTAAATTTGTGCATACATTGTGGATATAATTGTATTATTTTATATTTTATTGTTTAATTTGTCTAACATAATATGTTCAGATGATATCTTATTTATATAAACTTTATCATTAAAGCTTCTATTTTATAATATCGTTAGATGAAAAACTGCATAAAGGTATATTTTTTCAGGTGAAGTGTGTCAAAAATTTTGCAATAACATGTATGTAGACTGTCAATAATTAATCGAGAATTAGTTTCAGATAACTAGTGAGATCAAACTCACTGCTTCACTTGATCAAGCTTAGCAAATTACTTAAAACATAACCACCAACTAATTTTTTGAATATATAATAAAATTTTGCTATGACAAACTTCAATTTTAGGAAGATTTTAGATTAACAATAAAATATTTCTATTTAAGAAAATAATGTAGTTCAAATTCAATATAATATATTTCAGATACATTATACAATTATTAAAGAGCAAAGCTGCATAACTATTCAATGTAGCTGACACGAGATGAATATCCTCCATAACCCACCAAAAAAATTGAAAAAGTAACCAATTTAACATTAATAATCCAAACCCTGAGACACTAGAATAAAATTCTACAGTTTGCAAATGTTTTCATGAAGTAGTAAACACATGTGAGATCTTCAGCTTCATCAACAAAGCATTACTTGTTTTAATGATAGAGGTAAAAAAGGAAAAGGTCTTTCTGTGAAGGAAAAATAAACAATTAAAATACTAACAGTCTATTGTCTGGTGGAAATGCAATAAAAACTTTCAACTTTGCCCAAAATTGCTAAGAAGTTCTTGTGTACAATGTGTAACTCTGCTTACAGCAAACAGGCTTCCTCTGAAGCACGCTACATATGCAATTTAAAAAAAAAAAAAAAAATTGCATGTCACCTCAAAATATAGAACAATTGGTGTTTTACACCATAATTTGCAATTTATAAAATTATTTATTAAAATCTTGCTTCAATAACATTTCAGTGTACTTTTTTATCAATTTCTTTGTCAAAGGTTAATCTTTTCCTACAGCTTTAAAAGGGACTAACTTTTATTTTTATATTTTTATTCTAGAATGAATTATTATATATTAAGATATTTTTCTTATTTATTGTATGTATTATTTATATTTGAATATTTTTTTACAAATCCGTTTTAATGTTTGACAAAATTATTTTAATAATGTTTAAAAATACTAAAACTTTTACAACTACTAGGTATTAGCCGAGTACTCGGCCAACCGAGTAATTACTGAGTACTCTGTACATCTCTAGCAATTACTAAAAACATTAACTTATTAAGAAAAAAAAAAATTGGTTGCATATATATTTATTAAACAAAAAGTCAACAAGCTATTTTTTCACTCCTATAAATTGTTGTTGCTGATAGTAGTTTCACAATATGAAGAGAAAATGCACAAATTTGCCAGCAACCTTTCAAAAAAATTATCCAAAGTTTGAAGAATGGCTCAATATCTAACATTTAGCTGCTTAATTTTTAATAGATTTGTAAAAACGTACATAATTTTTACCTTATACCAATTGCTTAATTTATAACTAATGCAAATGTTTAAGCTACAAGATTTTTTTCTATTTTTCACTGCAGTTTTCACAATATTACTATTCTAAAAACAGGGCAGAATATTTAAAATTTGGTAATGTAACCAATACTCTTAAATTTCTAAGAATTCATATTACTCAGTATTCACTAAAATGTAATCCTAACGTATATTAAAAAAAAAAAAAGCTGAAGATATGCTAAATGCTGATTTACATAAAAACTACAAACTTTTTTTGTGTGTGTTAAGGTAAATATAACAAAAGTTGAAGCAATTTGATAGAGAAAACTACTAGCAATTTGAATTAGATTACTAAACCACCATAAAATTCTAAAATGACTGACAAGCATCACAGAATCTTTAATTTGCATAGCAACAAAAAGTTTTAAATTTTCAGAATTTCTCAAAAAAAAAACTTGTAAATTAAATATATGTTTTACAACAGGTGGCCACAGAATTTAAAATCTAAATCAGCATGCATACCTGCAACCCTAAAACTGTGTAAGTAATATAATCTTCATAATTTTTATCAAAAGCAGTTTTAAAATTAAATACTAAGCATGAACAAAGAAACACTCAACAAAAAAATGTATTAGAATGTCAAACTAATAAAAATTTAATGTATAACACACATATATAACACACTTTCTATAATAACACACATAAATATACTAATCAAAATCATGATCATTTCAGCCAGTTAAAATCTGTTCTATGTTTTTGTTCGTTAGTCGGCCCTGTGCATTTCATTTTTATTATTATTATTTATTACTATTATTTTATGTTTTGATATTTTTTGTCTATTTTACAATTTTATTTTTATATACTTTTTAATTATACTTTATTAGTAGTATTTTTACTTTCCGAACATGTACTATGTAAGGACAGTATTATAATGATGAAAAAAATCTAACTTATAGATTAACATGTTTTGCAGTCTTCTGAATTCATTAATGCTATTTTTACGGTGACATATGTATGTGTGTGCATGTGAGTGAATAACACAATAGCACCTAAATGGTGCATTTAATTGAAATCAAATTTGGTATATATATATATATATATATATATATATATATATATATAATATATAATAGCTTACTTACGTAAAGTGAAATCCCAAGATAATCCAATGACAAAGTGAAAAAAATATAAAAAAATAAAAAAGTAAATAGCACATGGTGCCAATTAACGAGCTTATACCGGATAAGTGTTTAAAAATAGCCTTTTAAGGCAATGAAAGAGTGGAGAAATTGAATATAAAGCGCCAAATTAGAACTGGTGTGCTTTTAAGCCTAATCACATGTAATCAGAAATAGTCGGAAAATGGAATTAATATTGAAATGGTGTGCTCTATCATCAGGCGTCACCGCACACACATTTCAATTTAATCGAAAAAAACAATAATAGCTAGGTTTCTGCAAGTTACCTGACCAAAATTAGGGTCCTTTTGTAACTTGGGGGCGCGACCGTAGCTATTAGAAATAAACAACGAGGAAGTGGACCGACACGAAGATCAAAGCTCAGTAATGGAGGCAGTATTAGTACATGTTGCCATCAGAGAAGGCTTAATGCAATCAATAGACAAGTAATGCCATGGAGTGTGAATAAAAAATGATATATTACTAATACTTTGGAAGTATGGAAAGGAAAAGAATATTATAGACCACCCTCACACAACCGCTATTGATTTTGGTATGCATAGGACCACACCTGCGAAGGGGCCCGGACCTTAGGGGGCCTGGGCTTGGAGGACATATGCTATGAATTTTTAGCATACAAATCCCACAGGAAAATGAAATATTTTTGTCTCCCAAAACCTTTGATAAAGAAGGTAACTCTGCTCTAACACAGAAAAAACAAGGTTAGCAAACACTAATAACATTTAATGCCGCAAATTGTTTTTGGTAAATATGACTTACCATCATCAGTGCGAGGATACATTCTTGCACTGATGTTTTTAAAGTCATATCACCAAAATTGGTCGGTGGCATTGCCTATCATTGGTATTTGCTAGCGTTTTCCTTTCTGCATTATTCATTTGGCTATGAATTTTATAATAATTTTGCTGTAGTTTTGAAATAGCGAGTACAATTAAATATTTTAAAAAGTCTGAGAATGAATTGTATCAAGTGATTCTTTGCATACAGAAAGAATTTCAGAATTATATATACATTAATTTAAAATAATTCTGATAAAATACTTGTAATTGTTTATGGAAGTTTTATCATGTACAGGGTTTTGTATTTGTATGGTCTACGGTAAATTTAAAGTGTGTTAATTTTAAAGTGTTTTAAAAACTTTTCTAAATTTAAAAAAAAAAGAAATCTTTTTTTTTTTAAGGCGAGGGGAGGGGGCCTGTCGTAAATACCTGTCCTGGGGCCTGAAAATCCTGTCGGCGGCCCTGATAGGACTTATGACTTTTTTACAGTGCTATGAAAAAGAATTCTTTTACATTAAGCCCCATGAGCAGGAATTCTTGAAAGTGTGCTAATGTCTAAACATTGCAATCGATTCAGAACGAATCGGGTATGCGTACTATAGGTCAGAATCATATGACCTGCATAGAGTTTGGTGCATGTCAAGCAGATAGTTTATTCACAGGGTTGGGGGGAAAATGATTCTTATTCATTATGGCCTAGGGACACAAATCATTTAAAGTGTGCTAGTATCTAAATGGTGCATTCGAATAAGTTCAAATTAGATGTATATACTATAGGTCACCGTCACAAAACCCGTATAGATTTTTTTGTGTGTATGGCTTAGTTTTTGAACATGGCTACAAAAGAGGATTTTATACATTATGGCACTAGTGACCAACCTTTTGCATATCATGCACCAATTTTTTTTATAGACAAGTGCTATATATAACTCAAGCACCATTTTACTTTCTTGCTGCAACCCAGCTTCCTGTCAGAAAGACTAGTTTGCAAATTCCCCTGGCGTCATCTCTGCCCCACCCATGTAATGGCATCATTATCCTATTTTCTCTGCTTATGTACAGACTTGCTTTTGTTATTTTCCTTTCAGCTCAGTATAAATGTTCAATCGAATTCATTCAAGGTGAATATTATGACAATATCTGTGTCAGTTACCATGACATTCGTCTGATGAAAAGCCATTTGTAAAACTAAGTATTTGTCTCCTTCTGAATAAGTCTGATAAGCATGATATGTGAACATGGTCTGCTTGTTTATTTATTTGCTTTCACTTGCAAGTTTCATATGGGCACAAAATTATTTTGGAAGTCTTCGATCTGTCTCAAAACAGTAAGTATGCACAGGAATGAGATGCACCACATGAAATCATCCAGTGTGCCAAGTTTGGCACATGCACCATGATTTGGCAACCCCAGCATTATGCCCAGTAGATGGAAAATTGTTGAATGTGTGTTAACATCTACATGGTGCATTCAACTGAGCTCAAATTAGTTATGAATATTATTATAGGTCTTATATTCAGTGTAGAATTGTGTGTATAGGGCTTACAGTTTTTTTTATAAGACTACAAAAAAGCATTCTTATAAATTGCGGCCTATGCACTCAAATTATTTGAAGTGCACTAGCGTCCGAACACTACATCCAATTGAGTTGAATCAAATTTATTTAAACATTTGGTAAAGATCAAGTGTTTGGAAAGTTGAGTGGCATCACTACAGAGTATTTTGTTTTATTTGTTTAACACACTCTCCTATTTTTGCTCTATTTCCTTTCTCTCCCTCCCCCATCTCCATTAATTCATTTTTATTTTCTCTAGTTTCTTATTTTTATCTTCTTATGAATGGTAACTGTCTTAATTTTGCTTATTTCAGTTCCAGGCTTTCTGCTCTTGTAGTTGCTTGCACTTATTTACAATCAAGGAAGGCCAGACCTTTTGTACCGGTCGAAATGATCTATTGTTAATAAGCACATTTATGTGTTATCATAAAAAGTTTTAATTTGTTTTATTATACATGAACTTTTCTATTAAAAAGTAATAAAAATTAATTATACTGATCTTATGAAAATATTCTGATATTTAAGTTAGAACCTAATTTATAGATAAAATATATTTTTGCTTTAAGATGATTAAGCTTAGATACTTATGCAATAAAAGGACTCATTTTGGCACAGAAATGTGTATAAAATTCTTTTAACATACTTACTTCGAGGATGAAGATTAGCTGGAAATGGAAAAGGGTGCTCAAGAGGGCGTGCTGAAACATTAAACATTTTACAGTACATTTTAAAAATAAATAATAAAATTATTCATAAAAAACTAACACTAATACAACTAGAACAATCATTAGAAATCCACAAAAAAAAATGTGTCTAAAAAAATTTAAATTATATTACTAATAATATTGCATGTTTTCTTTAACACAGGAAACATTCATAGAACAAAATCAAAATGGTATCCCTAAATCTGCTTCACAGTTTTGAAATACAAATCTATAATAGCTTTATTGAATATTATTTTCCATTTTTAAATTTAACTGCTAAGACATTTCCAACTTGCAGATTTTTAAGCAACATTTAAGATTTAATTTTAAAACAGGATAACCAACTAATGGTAAGAATAAATACAACAATAGTGGAGGAAGGGGACATGATAATTCAACTTGTATTTAAAGAACTGAGAATTGACTCAATTTTTGTTGAGACTACAAAATTTTCAAATTTTGATTAATGCAGTTCATCTGGCAATTGTAGAAAGTGGAAAACAATGCTTTAAGCATAACAATCTCTCAAAGAAAGTATTGTTTTATTATATATGTCACATGTACACATAACGTGTTAAATGAAATAAAAATCCTTAAGGTTTGTGTTTTGTACTTTTTGCACTATTGTATCAAAGCGATTTGGCAAAAAGAATAGTGATGCCAAACTATTCTTGGCTTCCCTTCACTCGCCATATTCTGTCTGTGTGTTCTTTATCACTTTGAGTCAAAAAAAAAAAAAAAATTATAGAAAATTTTTTCACGACTTTAGATAAAGCAATATTTTTCTGAAATCATAGCTCTTAGAAAAATATTTACTCGTTTTATTTATACTCTGTTTATTTTTAGCACTATGTAGCAGTTATTCAGCTGTTTGAATTTGCACTAGAGATGAGACGGGCTCAGCCCGAGCCTAGCTTGGGCCCTGTAATTCGCATTCAGGCTCGGGCTCATGGAAAATGTGTCCTTTATTGAGCATACTCATTGAAACGGATTTTAAAAAGCGATTCATCGTAAAAATAAACGTACTGATGTGATGCAAGGACTTGCAACAAAATAATTGGTGGATAAAAAGCTAGCTTTTTCACTAGCTTACTAAAGGGTGTGTTGTGCTATTTCATTTGCGCATGTGTGTTAAAATGCTGTTAATTCAAAATTTTGGCCTCATTATTTACTGGTCTATCTTAGTTAAATGTATATATTCACATTGTATCATAAAATATTTTTTAAAAGTAATTTTGTTCTTATCAACTAATTCTTATGCAATAATATATCCTTATGCAATTCTATGCAAATATGCAAATTTCTTAAATTTATCAAGCAAAATCTCTTTTCTGGACGTGTTTTAAATATAACATTTGTTAATGTTACTATACGATATTTATAACTTATTTTTACTGTAGCTAATATATCTAAGTACATAGGAATGTTTAACACTGATGTGAGTACTCAACGGAATTTTAACATAAATTGAAGCATTATTGTTATTATTTGATAAACATGGATATAAAGAATTAGAAAGTGCATTAAGAGTTTGCAATTATATTGTTTGCTATCTATCTTTGCTTCACCCCCCCTTAACTGCACAATTTAAATATTTAATTGCTCCATGGTTCAGCAGAAGGAAATAGTTTATTTTAATCTTGCATCTTTAGCAAATTCACTTCGATCTGACAAATTTTACAGTATAGTTTATGGAGGAGCTATGGAATTATGGAGGAACATGCATTTAAGTCCTGAAAATCCTTTTGGCAGTCACTAGCAGTTTCTAACGGGAACTCCAGGAATAATGTATGTAGCTCTAAACTACACATTTGGCCACTCCACTCCCAGCAAACAAACTCTTCAGTTTATCGGCAACTGTGTAATCATATGCTAATTAAGTACATTAAAAGCTGTATAATTTTTACCTTCCTCGAAAGTTTACCAATGAATGAATGTAAAGCCTCGAAAGTTTACCAATGAATGAATGCAAAGCACATTGTGTTTATGATATACATGGTATCCCTTGAATTCATCTATATTCAGTCATAAAATAAACATTAAATTTAAACTATTTTTGAAACTTCAGTTAAATAATCACGGAAAGGATACATATAATGAGTAGAAATAAAAAACAAAAAATAAAAACACTCCAACTTTGCAAGCAACTGCCAAAAGACGAAAAATAGGT
The DNA here is from genome assembly GCA_038373885.1 of Cheiracanthium punctorium. Lineage (NCBI taxonomy): Eukaryota > Metazoa > Arthropoda > Arachnida > Araneae > Cheiracanthiidae > Cheiracanthium > Cheiracanthium punctorium. Next base: position 1,037,581 of record JAWZYV010014973.1, on the reverse strand, counting down.
TGGCAGAGTATGGATGATTTTTTTCTAAGGATAAACTTCTAAGCATGCTTCTAGCTGCATCTCTCATTCAAGAGTCTATGCTGCAACAATGAATTGTGCAATATCTTGGCAATAAATAAAAACTGAAATTACTTATGGGGAATTTCCCTGCTATTTTCCCAATTGATGAAATTGCCTGACATTTTCATATTTTAATTATCTTTACACAAATGTTACTTTAAATTGAATTAAAATATTTAAATAATGATACAGAAAAATATTAACTAACAAACTGTACAACACGATACAGCGACAATAATTCATTCATCTACAAATTCTTCATGGAAGCATGACAATATTTTATCAAAAACAAAAACACGCTTCTAAATGAAGCACTTCATCTATCCCCTTAGAATGGAATCTGTTGTTGATTCTTCAGAAAATATGTGCCACCACAAAAACAAAATTAATGTGCACAAATGTGGAGAAGGTAAGAGAAAGGAGATGAATGGCTCTAGCAGACACTCATTCAGGGTGGCTACAGAAATTGAGAAAAAAAGTTCCCTGATTTCCCTGACTATCTTTATCAAATTTCCAGAACTAATTATATACATACCATAATCTTTCATGTAAATCACCATTGTGTATCATGCACCAACAGGTGAAAGCTTCATATAGGGAAATAAATAATAGAAAACCACAAAAATACTTAATATTAATAAAATGGTAGTTCAGTTTCATAAATCCAAACATAAAATTTAGTTGAACACTAAAAGACAATATGTAGCAGAAGGTTTCATCGTTTTATAGTGTTCAGTTTTAAGCGTAAGGATGACTGATCAAAATAAACTGGCCACCTAGTCAACTTATTTAATTTCAATCAATGTATCGTTGCAAATTTTTAAAAATATGTAAAAAGGCTTAAAAATGAGCACTATCTAAAAAAAAAAAAAATCGTCTTGCGGTGGAGCTTTGCAGGCATCACTCAAATGTCCCATCACTTTAAAAAACACAACGGCGCAGTAGAAGACTAAATCATCTTTTACCATTCATTTTACCTATGACTTTATTCACGAATCATGCCGATATGATTTTGCATATCCGGTTTCTTGTATGATCCGCATCTTAGAACGAGTCCGAATACATGCGCTTTTTCAGATTCGTATAGTGTTAGTGCCTACATCACTTGAGTCTCGGATTCATTCTTCTATGTTCTCGAATGGTCTGTATTCTGGTTTCGGATTTGTAAAATGTCTGTATCTGTGCATCAGTTGAGTATCATGTGATCCAGAACGGAGCTACACATCAGATTGACAATTAAAAATGACCTAGTTCACTAGGCAAAAATGAAAGTTTCCTGATTTTTAAATATTTTTGCAAAATTCCCCGATATTTCCATGATTTTTCCAGATTGATAAAGCACCCTGATTTTTCTATGATTTCCCTGATCTGTCCACACCCTGTCATTATATGACAAGTCTGCATCTGAGAATCAATCGTTTAAGTTTGAATGTTGAGCAACAACTTTCATTTTTTATTTTTTTAGGGTGATGACTTAAGGAGTTTTTAAGGGTTATTTTGCTTTTTTATGTAGTTTCAAGGACCTTGGAAACTGCTTTTCATTTCTAAGGATTTCAAGGAGATGTGTGCAGCCTGTAAAATAACTAGGCACAAAAAAAGTAATCAGAATTTCTTCTGAAAAAATGTACTCAATTAACAGATTACACATGAAATTTGTTATTTCCTCACTTATTAAAAATCAACTTTTCTTATTTAAATAAAATGTTCACATATATTAATTTAAATATTAAAAAAGGCTTATAAAAAAACATCCTCCCAATCAAAAATAATAATAATAATAATTAAATTAATATTGAAACTTACGTATGGTTGGTCCTGGTCCTCTCATCGGATGAGGAACAATAAGTGATGATGGTACAGAAGCATTTAAATTATTACCCTATAAGACAAATATAGCAAATTGTACTATACATCACTGATATAGCATAGCAAGCTTTCATAATTTAAAATTTCCATGCTCATACACTTTGAATGTTTATTATCAATTGCTGAATTATACTTTCATGAACTTTGATAAGAATACCATTTTTACCAGTAGCCACAGATTTATGGTGAAAATCTTTGCTTCACAAGCTGCAAAGCATAATCTACCTCTAAAAACATGAAAACAGCTTTTATTCTAGTATGTATTTGCCACTGTCATCAATAAAATGCTGACATTTCAAAACACATAGGATTAAGAGCATAATCCATTCATGCGAGTCTGAACCTACTGTATAGTGCTGTAAAAGTAACGACAAAATGAGTATCCGTATGTATTTGTTACTTAGATGTTCGCTATTCGTTACTAAGTATTCGTTACTCGTTACTTTCGTTACTACTAATAGAATCGGTAATAGGGTGTTATATGTGCCCCATAACAACACATCCGGGACAGTGTTGTTATGGGTATATGCCGCCCATACATAAACCCATAACAAAACCTAACCAAAAAGAATTTTTTTTAGCGAAGTTGTACAAAGTTGTATTTAGAGCTTATTTTCTCTGATTTACAGATTGTTTTTATACACATTTATGGTTTTATACAATGCTAAATTATCCGAATTACTGAGTACACATAGAAATCTTCCAAAGACATACGCCATTCTTTTTTTTCTCAACCCCCCCTTTTTTAAATTCTGAACGCTGGTTTAACCTGTTCACTCTTATCATAAAAAGTGTAAAGGAAAGCTTGTGACTCGTGTTTTTTTTCTGGGAGCGGGTTCTCGAATACTGAGATCCAGGGATTGGGCCATATATATTAAATTCACAGGGCAGGGGATCTCAGTATGATATCAACTACTTTGCGTCTCTACAAGCATAATATCTTTATTATTTGTGAGTTCTTATTTCATATCAAAAACTTCTTTTGCTGGACGATTTTTCGAAGTAAATTAAAAATTACCATATTTTAAATTAAAATTGTTTAATTCAGTGAGAATTATCTATTTTTAAGATATTTCCAGTTCTATTTCTGCACTTTTGGGATGAAAGGGGTTAGCCCCTTCTGTGGGTGCATATATGAGAGCATTCTTTAAACAAAAATTATCACTCCTTTCATACAGAAAGAATGGTTGCACCGGACTATGCGTATTCCATGAGTTCAAGGAATAAAATGTACCATAAAATAGGGCAGATGGCCCCCTAAATGCCGACATTTTAGAAACATACTGAACTTTATTGAATTATTTTAATACCAGTGGCTTACGCAGGAGTGGGCATAGAAATCCCGGGTAGCTCCCAATTTTTTATATATTTTTTAAACAATTACTTAAAAAATGTGTTTAGGTTTCCATGCTAAATATTTTTTTTAGTTCCAAATAATATTTTAAATAATAAAAATGTGTGAATTCGTTTACTTTATAAAAAAATATTTTTTTAAAGGTGTATTTAAATAATTTGTTATTTATTACTCATATTTCGATTCTAGCTAAAAAAAAAAAAAGAAAAAGTTAAGTTCGCAATCCTGCTTCGGAACCACCCTGAAAGAAAGAATTCTGATTGCACCACTATTTAGTACTAAAATGTTAGAAAGCCCGAAATTAGCACCCCTTACTAACATGCTTCTCTTATATGTATTGCTCCTCTACAATTATAAGAACACCCCCCTTCTCTCCCTGCAAAAAAAAGTTCAACTGCGCATAAGAACGCACTATACACCGGATCCTATATCCCCCCATTGTACGACCCATATCAATAGAGCAGCAAATAGTATATCCATCTCCATAACTGTAACGAAACATACGGATTCTTCCAAACCTCATCGAAACTGATTTTTCCCTTCAAACAGCGAGAATCCATAATACTTCCGGTATCTAGTAAAGTAACGGAACGGAACATACTATTACTCAAATACCGAAATTCATTTTCTCCCTCCGGCAGTCTTGTATTCGAAGTTCGAACCTGGTCGATCCGAAATGCACACTCAAAAGTCATTTCCCCCCTTGAAACCGCGATCCGATATCCAGTAACAAACAGAAGATATTAGTACTCGATTACTGGAACCCGTTTCCCCCTAGTTCGCCTCGCCTGGAAGTCTGTATTCGAAGTTCGAAGCTGCTCGATCCGAAACAGCTTCGGATCGAGTAACGATAAACGATATCAACCGAAAAGTAACAATTCGTTACTTCGAGTCTGAGTGATTATCCGTATCTTAGTACCGAATACATGCGGTTTGCTTCAGCTCTACTACTGTACCATTGCAGAGTTGAAAGTCTGAACATGCATTATGTTTTAGTGTTAAAATTTATATTGTTTCAAAGCCTACATGATGCACCTAAAAATAAAATTTATAATAGTGAATACACAAAATTTGCATACACCACCAACACACTTCATAAGCAAAGCCACAGTTTGTAAAATGAAAATTTTGGATAGAATTAAATGAAGAAAAATGCAAGCACTTCATGCATTAAAACAATTCTGCATTTAGAGTGTGAATTTACTTGTAATGATAGATGTAGACTAATCTAGCCTGTCATGTCGAAAGCATTTTAAAATATTTGTGTAACACACATTACCCTCTCTCTTATTTCGCACTAAAAACCAATTCAACTTAATTCATGACATAATTAACCTAACAGCACAGATTCTTAAAATTTTTCTTTTAATGAAATGCAAACTTTAAAAGTAAAAAGTGAAGTGACTCTACTCAACTTTCCCAATACATGGTCTTTACCAAGCATTCCAATAAATTTGATTCAACTCAATTGGATATAAACAATGTATAATAATACTTTTTTTGTAGCCCTGTAAAAAAAAAACTAAGCCCTACAACAAAATCTATATAAAACTAGCTGAAGTACTCGTTCTTTGCACGGGAATAAATGGATTTTTTTTATATTGCAGTTTTTTCTAATTACTATTTATCATAATAAATAGCATACTATTTATCATAATAATAGCAATAATTTATCATAATAATTAGCATTTTTTTCCTAAGCATAAAAAGTAAATTCAAAATTATGCATAACTGAGTATTGTAATCAAAAATTCAAAGCATTATCATCTTTATAATTGGAAAATTTGTATACATGTTGTATTCCAGTGTTATAATTTGAAAAAAATAACTTTTGTTCTAGAGATCTATGAGTAGTAAAACCAAATTTCAGGTTAATATTTTGTGTAATGTTTAAATTGTACTACTTATCTTTTTGGGGTTTTTTTTATTTCCTTCATGGCACTCACTCTTGCGACCTAGCGGTTTGTTTTGGTTCGTTCGGCACGCTAACGACAAATCAGGTTGCAGAATCGGAAGATCAAAAGTTTTCTATTTGATATGTGGTATTGGTATTATCGTAACTTTTGATAAATAATTAATGTTAAAAATATTTACATGTGGTTTTTAAATCGAACCAACTTTTCCTTTTCTTTATGCTGACATTTTTTTTTTTTTAATAATTTTTTTGGTACAGACATCGTATTTTGGCTTTGTAATGCGTTTCCTAAATTCTAAGTTTTGGTTTAGACTTTTTTTTATGCCAAAGTTTTTCTGTCTTTAATTTTTTTTTTTTTTTCTGTCTTTTCTGTTTTTTTTATTCCCCTTTTCACTGCATCAATTTTTATATAAATCGATCGATTGAATCAAGATTCGATACGGAGACATCGAAATCGGCGGAGGAACACAACAGAAGACACCCACGTGTAAAAAAAATGGGAATACCTTGAAAATAACAAAATAACCAGCAAAATAGTTAAATTTCCTTTTAAATGCGACTTTACTTCACCAAGTTTTATTTCATTTTAATACGCACAAAGAGATGAAAGAATAAAGTTCATAAGCGAACTTTGTTGGCACATGAATATTGAATTGAGGAGGCAGAGGCGTGAAAAGCGAGCGTGGGGTAGCAAGCAGCTCTCTCTCTTCCTGCTGACCAGAGATCCTGACCTGATTTTTTTTGGAGAGGAGGACGCCGAACGCATGATGTGGTGGAGACTACCTATGGAGCTGGAGACCTGACATGTCCAATAAAATGGGGGCCCCCAACACCTGCTACATGACGATTTTTTTTTTCGTCGGCAATATATAAAGTGCATTTCAATTATGGTTTTAAAACATCTAGCAAACTCTATTAATGATAAGTTAAGTTAAGGTTAAACTTCCATGTAAAGGTGTGGTTTGTTATTCAAGACCTAAAAATATGTTTCAGATATGTTTAAATAAATATTTAGTTAAAGTGTATCAGAGTATTTCTTGTTTATTTCTTGTTTCACTTCACTTAGCTTACATAGCATCGTTGCGCCATTTTCTTTGGTTTCAGCTAACACAGACAGAACCTGGGTATTTTGACTTTGGGGAATGGGTCATAACACGTTACGATACTTTCGGCCTCTATGCCATTTGATTTTAGGAAGGAAATATTTTAATAATTTTTGATTGTTTTATTTAAACTTAATTTTTGGGAACTTTAGAAATTCAGGCAAGTTTTAAGCCATTTTGAAGTCATGGCACCAGTTATTTGAGCCGCATTGGAACTAATGCAGTTTGGTTCAATTACCTGATAATCAACAGTTTATGGAAGTGATATACAATTGTTTGATAGATACATATGCGTTCAATAGTAAGATAGAAAATGCTGCAGCAAAGGTTCCTTGTAACTTTCTATTCTTTCACTAGGGTGTGTGTGATTGTGATAAGGCAAATCTATGCGAGGGCTATCTGCCCTGGGGAAGAAGTTTAAAAGGGTTCTAATGCGTATTTGCGCTACATCTGAAGAAAACCTCCCAAAACTCTACACTGCTGGATCGACACCTGTGCGGTAGGCCAAAACAATGACCTTCACACTTCAGCCGTCTACCATGATGTCATATGATGGCCTGGATGATCGAGAGATTCTAGTTTTAAAAAGAACTGCTCACCACTGATGATTTGTAATGGAGAGATTAGTGGAACTTTAAGAATGAGCAGTGGAAAGAGTTACTTATTCTTAGGAAACAAAAACTTCACTGTGAATTGGTTTGAAGGATTTTTGGTGTAGGCACCTGAAAATAAAGCCAGCAATGGAAGAGACTATTCAAAAATAAATAAATAAATAATTGGGTAACAAGTTATTATTTACCTAAAGAATTGATTAGTTAGAAGACAGGCGTGAAAGAAAAACAAAAACGATCAACCATCACAATATAAAAAGTTATGAACAAAATTTTGAAAATAGTTTCAGAACCAAAATTTCTTTTTTTTTTTCCCCAGTCTTATTAAAAAAAAAAAAAAAAAAAAAAAAAAAAGATTTTGTGTCTGAATTTAAAAAAAAAAAAAAAAAAAACCTGTTTTTTGCTTCAAATAAATTGCTGTCCTGATTTAACTGTTATTTTAAGTAGTAAGAATCTGTTGTATGAGATGCATAAGTGTAACATTACTGTATATAAAATTCTATATGGTGAATAAAAAAACTTAAAAAATTAATTTGATTCAAGTTATTAAATCCATTTTTACCCTGTTTTTTACAAGTGGATAACAAAACTACACATTCTATTTAAACCTGACGGTATATGCTAAACCATACAGCAATAAATCGATGCAACATTCCCTGATAAATTCATATCAGAATTACAGGCAAAATTAAAAAAAAAATTTAAACTATAGCTTTATGTGGAGTAGCTAAACTATAGCTACTCCACATAATAGCTTCTTTCTAGTTCCTGCAATACTTTGTGTATCAAGAAAATATCGTGTTTCAGAAAGCGAAAAGTAAGTACTCAACATATTATAAATAAGATCATTTTGGGGAGAATGCCATATTCTGTACACTCAACGTTAATAAAATTTCACACAGAAATATATATATATATACTGAATAGCTGAAAGGCAATTATTAAACATGTAATCCCAAAATGAATGGCAAAAATATATAAAGTCAATACATACACCAGCTGCTCCCACAGGGGGCATCATATTAGGATGTATTAGAGGAGATGGCATACGAGGCAATTGTGATTGTAAATTCCCTGCTTTATTTTGAAAACCTATTCTTTGATCCGCATGCATATGTCTCTCAACTTCTTCTCTAGTAAAGACACGCTGATTTAGTTTGTTATGATAGTGAATTGCATTAGCAGCAGGCAGTCTTGGGGCAAATTTATTGACTTGATTTTGATTAGGGGAAGAGCTAAGTTGAGGAGCTGGCTGAGGCCAACTGTTACTGGAAGCACTAGACGATTGTTCTTTGGTGGACGCAGATAACAAATCCCTCTCGAGTTCTTCAGCTCGCCAGGCTTTTTGAGGAGTTAGGAATACATTATCAGATGTTGAATTCAATGACGAACGAGGTTCCTAAGACAAAATTTCAGAAATTCAGACAGGACATAATATTCTGCAAAGTACTAGAAATATAACATTTTTTAACTAAATATTAATATTAAGCATGTAGCATGATATTTAGTAGATTCTGAAAGTGATTCTTCAAGAAATCTATTTAAGCCTACAATCACATGCATCATTTCACAGTGTCAAATGACAACAGAGACAAATTTCCTTTCCTAAAATCATAAAGATTCATATAAAGATACGCATGGAAACATTATACATAAAAGAGTATTTTGTAACAAAATATAATTTAATTAAGAAGTTGTGAAAAGTAAGTTGAAATAAGAAAAGCTAGTTTTCACATCTGCAATTAAAATCTTGAAAAGCATTACTCAAATATTTAAACACTTTAAATCAGTCCAATAGAATTTTTAAAAATGTAAAAAATGTCAAATTCTTTTGATTACAAGAACCTTGTAAAACATGTCTAATGGTTACTTGAGAAATGAACAGTTTTTGAATGAAATGCTTGATTTCTAGATATTTTAACAATGTGAATTTTTAATTTTTAAATATTATTCAATTTTTTAATACATTAAAAGTGTTAATTTTTTTAATTTAAGTTTTTTTTTTTTTTTTTTTTTTTTTTTTAAGGGAGAGGGTGGGTTACTATGTGATTGTACACTTTCCAAAACATCTTTTTAAAGAGTATTACAAACCACCCTACATCCAAAGAAAGAAGAAAAGCAGCCAGAAAATTATCTATAATGAAATTATTTAAAAAATACACTTCTCTTTGCATGATTTAATGAATATTAATTACAAAATTCATCAACAGTGAAGTGTTGCTGTAATTTATTTTTACTATTCTACAACAGCCATTACTTTCAAATAAACTATCCAAAATTTTGCTGAAATTTTCAGAAGAAAAAAAAAAATGCACCCAGAAATAGAGAGGGCATAGTCTCCTTTCTTCTAATAGTCCAAAATAAATTTTTCTGGAAATCTTTTCTTGACTAATACATTACATCACATTCTATTCTTGCATTATCGAATTACTAAACCATACTTTAATAATTTGACAAAACTACAGAGGAAGTCGATGAAAACATACCTGTTGTGCAAGACTACTGCTTGAGTTTTGACTAAGAGATTGTAAAAAAGAAACTCCGCTGTCTTTAGGAGTAGTGCTCCAAATGGAGTGTGTCTTTGGTGATCCCTAACATACAAAAATAATCATTAAAAAATCATTAAAACAAATCATTTTTTTAAATAATACCTTTAGTGCTCAATTCGCAAAGTGATTAAATAAAAATTATCACTTAAAACTTGGAAGTGTAAATTCCAAGTGATCTTTAAACTCTATAATTAAACATTATCTTTATATCAATTAGTTTAAAGTAAACATCTAGTAAATATCAATTAATTTAAAGTAAACATCTCCTAAATCGGATGCTACATTTATTTTATTTATTTTTATTTTTATTTATTTTTTGAGAATCCATGATTTACACATGCTTTCTAAACATTACCTATTTTTAAAGATATCAATACAATGTACCTTCAAATTAATTGGGTAAAAAGAATGATCTACTAAATATAATTTACAAGAAAAAAGTTAAAGAACATATTGTTGTAAGATATAGTCCAAGCTTACTATTATCCAGGGATGAGAATGCACGAAGACAAAAAAAAAAACAGGAAAAGTAAGTGAGCTCGAATTTTAGCCATTAAACAATTTTGATGCTTGTCAAGCAACTTTTACCATTAAATTCAAGGACAAAAGCAAAGCATACTTGAACAAAACACTCAAGCACTCATACATAAATAAACATTTAATAGTTAATTTTAGATAGAGAACAATAGAAAAATAGGCTATCATTATTTAAAAAAGAGGATTTTAAGCAATTCCATAAAATCCAAGGTCAAGAAAAATCATAAATTTCATGCCTGAATTTCAGACTTTTTTTTCTTTTTAATGTAAAAGGTAAATTAACATAAGACTGATTTTGGGGTCTAATCTTATTTTTATTTGAGAAACCTTGATCAAGAATACAATAAAAATTACATGTTACAATACAATAAAAATTTAGCACATACAATAAAAATTTAGCTTTCAAATGGTTGGAATAAAAAAGAAAAAAAAATATTTTTTAAATAGGAAATGAATATACTTTTATAAAAGTCTTTTTTTTTTCCTAAATGTAATTTTACAGTCTTCCAGGTCTTGCAGTGCTTTGATAGATGGGCAAGAAAAAACAAGCTAGGAACAATAACTCTTGTCTTAGCAGCAAATAGACAGAAAATAATATACAAGAGAGAACAATTTGTAATTTTTTTAATTAAAAAAATGTTCATCTTAAAAGTTAATTTAGAAGTAAAAAAAAAACAGAGTAAAACAAAAATTGTATGCAACAATTTTTTTTATTTTTTGAATTACAGTGGAAGAAAGACACAGATCAATAAAAATATCATGGGGAAAAATACTTTTCTGTTTAATTACAGTAGTTACAAAAATGTCTAATTAAAAAATAAATCTAAAAAACTTTATTTTTACTTAAAAGAAAAAAAATCAGATCCCTTTTTCATTCAGTAAATCTAACACAAATCTATATCCTCAGAATTAATGTGACAATTTCTTAACTTAGCACTCAAATTTTCAGATTCATTTAAAATACAAAAAAAAAATTATAAAAATTATTCGAAATAAGCGTTTGTGTACTTAGAATATAAAGAAAGGAATACTTAAAGGAAAACCCTTATTTACCAAAAAAATGAACTTCTGTCGGGAGATATTACAGAGCTCGTGTCTCGATTATAAAACATTTTGTAGATTTTTAATCTGTAAAATAACTAAAATGCAGAGTTCCAGATTGGCAGAAGGTTTTCATCCCTGATTATCACAAATATTTGATGTGACTTCCTTTTATTACTCTGTAAATGTCCCATCGGTAAACATTTCTTGCCATAGATTTGTCAGCAAGTTTCCATTGATCAAATTAATTGCAATGAAGATTCTTGACTTTAGTTCAATAATGGACACAGGATGTAGCAGAATGCACACTTGATCTTTTATAAACCCCCCCCCCCCCCCCACACACACACACACACACTGAAACCAAAATCTAGCAGTGAAAGATATGTTGTTCACGGAGGCCATCGAATAACACCTCCACAATGAATCCAAACTGGTACCTCAGCATTGAGGTAAGATGTAACGTCATTGTGGCAGTGACAAACCACATAATCCTATTGAAAAATGTAACCTCCTGACATTTTTTTTTCTTTGATGATTGGCATAAGGAAAATCTATAGAATGTCCAGGTAAATGATTCCCATAACAGTTTAAAAGACAATAAACTAAGGATATATTACAACTAGACTGACTTAACTGGCTAATTTCATTTAATATTTTGGAAGTTAATAATTTACAAAATTGACTAACTAATTTATAGACACCCTGTATTACAATTAATCTATATTTAAATGAAAATTTTTTAAAGACAGCAATTTATAGTACTACAAAATTAAAAAATTAATTTTCAATTTTGTAAACAAACTTGATTTTTAAATTTTTAGCATAACCATAGTCATGTTAAATACTTACACAAAGTTCAGTTTCAAGAATTGCTGGAGGTGGAGGTGATGGACCAAACACTGACCTCATGCGTGACTACAAAATAAATTCACATAATTTTCTTATAATTAAACATTTATTGTGAAACTGAAAATTGTCAAAGCAATCAGGCTAATTACGATTACAGACAAAAATGTATACAAGAATATACATTAAATAATTTCATTGTCATTTTAAACATTAGCTCTACTGCATTTTAATATTAACAAGCTGAAAAGAAACTAAACTAATAAATGAAAGAGTAAGTATCAAAAGCATTTCAAGCTACAATTTTTGGTAGAAAAGACTATTTAAACAATTCTACAAAATGTAGGTTAGCCACTTATGAACAATTTTTCACACTGTATCAAAAACAGTTTGTGAAAAGTAATTCAAAATAAATAAATAAAAGCATAAGGGTGGTAGTTCACATTGGGGGGGGGGGGGGAGAGAGAGAGAACTTATTCATTTCTGCATGTTTGTTGGTGTAAGTACCTAACATATCTATCTTTTGGAAAAGGGTTAATACCAGAAAATGTTAAAATCATGTGGTCTGTATTCAATGAAACTGATACTTTTATACCTTTGTTATTGACATATTGATAAACACTGATGTATATTAATAAAACCTAATATCAAGGAGTACAATAAATACAAAATGGACGCCTGTCATCTTTATTAGGCTAATCAATTAATCATATCATTCACAATGTCAGAAACTGTACAATTTTTGTTAAATTTTGCTACAAAAAATATTTTTCAAACCAATAATAATTCAAAGTTACAGAAACATTTTCTTAACACTTGTTTAGAATGCAAATTGTGACTTTTTTTAAAACAACACTTATTCAATAAGTAAACACACAAGATGGATAGAGTTAAGCATCTACTGTATGATATGGTTAAGCATCTACTCTCTAGTGATTGAAAACTTTTTTTTTTTCTTTTTTTTTTTTTTTTTTTGTGATGAACTACTTTTTGAAAAATGTAACATCCATAAATACTTTTTGACAAGTGTAGTTAACTACAAATACTTTTGAAAAATAGTTACTACTTAATATCGTTTAGGAGACAAATTTTGCTAAAGGAATCAATATACATTCGCATTCCCGGATATTGATATACTGTTTCTGGAAAACTATTGACATACTAATTACGAGAAACTATTGCTTACTATTGAACAATCACTAAAATTAAGTTTTTAATGTCTATGAAACCATGGTGAGTGAAATTGTTATGTATTACTTCATATGGTATTATGGTATTAATTTACCCTTTTCACACACAAACTAGAAAGTTTCATGCCAAACCGCTTTCACTGGTGTGAAGTGCTACAACAGTTGAGATCACTGATTGGTCAGTCCACTACTTAAAACAATTTTGCGACAGTTTTCTGGGTGAAATGAGTAGTAGTTAAGTCTTGCATGACAGCTATGATATAGCAAAAGTAACATTAAAAGTGGTTGCCAGAACTCACTATAAACAGTCATATTTTGTATTGCACTACACTACAAAACATGAAAAAAAAAAGGAGCGATTACTGTGCTTTTGCAACATGTTATTACCCACCCTTGATTCATCAAAAACTCTTCAATTTTACAGAAATGTATTAGTAAAATTTTAGAAAATTAACAAATACCTGGCAATTTCGTGATATAGTCATTATGGCAGGATCATCTAAGTCATCTTCTAAACCAAGTTGAGAAATACTTTTTGAAACTATTTCCTAAAACACAAATGTATGTGATTATCTTGAAAATTTAAGAATTTACAGATTATAGGAACGCTAACATTTTAATTTATCAAAAAATAACTTACTACTTGACTATCATCATTTTCCAGAAGTGAATCACTAAAATAGGACTTTACATCAATATTATTATTCTTAATTAGTTCACTAAGCTTTTCATGTGCTTCTTCCCAATCATCTGAAATAAAAAATAATAAATTATGTTAACTGTCTATCAGGTGCAAACAATAACATAGTAAAAATTCTTTACATATCAGTAGCACCCTTACATAATACTCTATTCCTTGGATTATTGAGATTTTGACTTTGAACTGAAATTTTATGCATTTAAAAAGCAGTCAGCATAACAAAAAAAAAATAAAAAAAGTCACATTTCACTTTTAAATAAAAGATGTGACAAATTTCTTTTTCCAGTTATATTTTTAATCATCATTTTGAAGCTTAGTGGTCCATGATTAGTATGATGAGTGTGAATGTTATGTTTATTGATAAAATTTGATTCCTTCCCACCTTTTCTTTCCAGTCAATAAAATATGGCCATATGTTAATTGTTATTAAAGAGAAAATTATATACCATTAGCAGCTTGACCAAATGTTTCATCATTCAATGCATCATATTCTTCTTCGACATCAGCTGTCAATAAGTCATCATCTAAGGCAGATCTTCCTAGCGGCTAAAATAGAAATTAAATCATTAACGCAGAGCAATAAAATTTAAAAATGATACAAACAAGATAACTTCCACTCCTGGTTTAATAAATGCAAGACTTTCTTCAAGGAAAAAAAGTTTGATACTGATTAAAACAGTCAAATGCAATTGAAGTCATCGTTCAAATCACCATGTGTGCAATAAAACATAAATGCACCCAAGTTCAAAAGACAAAGCTCTGAGACAAAAATTTAATTACAAGTCATTCTAGGGATTATAAAATTAACATGATTTTTTACAGAACAAATAAAAAAAGAAGTTACAAAGAAATAGAGAAGAGGAAAATAAAAGAAAGGAAGAATGAACTATTGTACTCTAAGGCCTAAGCTCTGAAATTGAAGTTGCATTTTTTTCTTTAAAGAACCCAACATAAAAAAAATAAAAACATAAGTGTTTTCAGAACATTTATTTTTTAAAATAATTTCACCTTTATACAAAATTAATGCATTTTAATGCTTGTAAATTCTTTGAGTTAAAGTAAAAAATACCTATAACACAACCTTCAGGATAAGAGTCTACTCCATAGCTACTGATGTCCACTCTGTGAATACATAATTCGACAGTTGAAACATTAATTTTGAAAATGTTTAATTACCAACCAAAGATGTCTAACAAAATAGCTCATTTAGTACATTAGATGCAGGGTTGTAAGAGTACAAGAATTTTTGATTTTAGATTTTAAAAAATTTATTCTTCGAAACTGGTACTTCTTTTCTACACAGGGACATGCTGTCAATCACCAACATCACAATTTGTGAAAATAAAATTAGTTTGGCAAAAGAAAATACATTTTGGGGCAGGGTTGGCATGGTTTAAACCAACTGGTTTAAACCACGGTTTAAACCAAATGGTTTTTTTCTCAAAAAAACCAGTTGGTTTTTTTTTTTAAGGAATAATTTAAAATTCCGAATACTACAGATAGAATATGTTCTGATATCTTTTAAAATTATCCTTATAAGTATCAACAATAAGTTTTTATATCAATCTAATAGACATCTTAATGTTTTATCATTAAAAATTATTAATTAAACTTTAATTATAGACTGCATTTTTAATTAGTTTCTAAAATAGAGGTTTTGTGTTTTAACAACTTATTTTTAAACCTTAAAAATATCATTTTGAACAACTTATCACCATTATTACTGATGAATCTAAGTGCAAGATTCCATGTAAAATGTAGTAAACAGGCAATATTGTATTATATTATATACTAAATGTAAAAAATAGTATCTCTACATAAAATATTAAAAATTGAATGATTTCAATGTCCACATAAGTATAGCAACAATTGCTTATTTACTTTGTTTTAATTACTTTCAGAAGGAATATTAATTGTTATCTGAACATTTTACAAATACTTTTATTTAGAAGTATGTAACAAGTAATTATAAAAGGATTTAAAAAAAAAAAACTGGTTTAAACCAAAAAACCCAGTTTAAACCAAAAAAACCTGGTTGTTTGGTTTTTTTCAAATAAACCGGGTTTTTTTCCAACCCTGTTTTGGGGGAAATATTGGCAGTTGCTCTTCTTAATGATGTCTGACAAAGATCTTCTAATTTGGCGAATGGATTAGTGAAAATTTAAAAAGGCCATGGTAACTCAACCCCTGCTATATAGGTAAAAATTAGCAGTTGCCACTTGCCATGTGGCAACATGGAAGCTGAAAACATCTGCCTTCTTCCCTATCTCACTGTTCATTGTTCCCCAATTCTGTAAACCTGTGAAAAACCCAGGTGAGATATGAGTGCGATGTGAGGTCAGGTGCATACTCCCCTTCCCCACCTTTATGGTCCAGTTCAGTCCATCTTTGTGATCCAACATTGTCAACATTCCTTTCCTTTTGGTTGGTTCCTTCTCCAGATGCATATTCTTTTTGTCTTATTTATTGCAGTGAATCATCAACGAACACTCATAGTGCTACAGTATCTTTTAACCATTTCCTTGAATGCACGCTTCGAATTCAATGGGGTTTTTTTTTTTAGCTTCTTCTGTAGTCATCACTCAGTTTTAAAATTATGGAAAAGTTTAATTCAAAGAATCTGTCACATGATTGTGGTGGCTGCTGAAGTGGAGCATGTATGGAGCACTGTTAACCACACTTTGAATGATAGGTTATGGACACTCTGCAGTATTGAATGCAAATAAAGCAATCAAAAAAACACTTTTAGAGACATTTGATCCTACATCTGCCATTAACTTGTGGCAGTTTGATACTGTCAGATGTTGACGCCCCAACTTTCACAATTAAAACTTTTTTTTTTTTTTTTATGAACTGCAGCCTTTGCCTCTAGGCTCACTACGAGTGCAGCTCTATCACTTCTTTAATACCATGTTTTATTTTATACTGTTATAAATAAAACATGGTATTACATAGTATAGTATTACATTTTTATACTATATAGTTGTATAGTATGAAAATGTAATCTAAATCTATTCATAGCATTTTATTAAACATACAAAGTTAATTTAGCTATGCATTATTTTGCACGATTTCGAAGATACCTTGATTTCTTTTAATGATTCTTTCTGACTTAAGACTTACATTCATAATAAAACATTGTTTATTTTTATAAATTAACTTTTTAATAAAATTTAATGTTTTTATAATAAATGTTATTCATTAAACTGATTTTAATGATAAAATAAATTATTTAATTTTTATACAAATAAAAAAATTCTGCAGGTGTGTGGCCATTAAAGAAAATGGAGGCTACTAGCCACTGGCTTTTAACCCAATACCTTAATTTTTACCTATACCCTGCTACCCCTCCGATTGGCAAATGACCCTTAGACATTTATTAATTCTCTTAAAATTCTCATTTTTGGTTAGTAGTCACTGTCTGGTACTCATAAACTTTAATGGCTAGTTCTTTCAAGCATGCAATCAAGGGTGAGGGTCAACTCCAACCCTTAGACATAATACTATGCAGTCAGTTACATATTTGCAAACACATTATGCAATCAATTATTTATTTGCAGAGATATACATTATGCAGTGGAAAGTGACATGAGCCTCACGCAGGAAGCGGACTCCACTGACGGGTGGGAAAAGTCTTATAGGGCAGGGAAATTATCGATTTACCATAGATTCCTGTTTTTAGCGATTATCTCTATTGGCAATTAAGTAATCTCGAAATAAAAAACTGCAGAAAATTCAAATGAATAGTAAATTTTACGAGATTATTTTTGGGAAAAAAATATGGGTCATGATTTTAAAAACTTCAAAATTCATTAAAAGCGTTTAAAAAAAGGGGGAAATTTGAGTGAAATCGTTTTAAAAAAAAAAAAAAAAAAAAAATGGGTGTTTCTCGTAAAATCGTAAACTTTAAGCTGAAAGCATAAAAATTAGCAAGTATGAATGACAATATTTAAGCTGTCTTAATGATTTTACTTTTCATGCTTAGAAAATTCAAAAGTGTGGAGGAATTAATAATTTTTATCATTTAATAAAATCCAGAATTTTACAAAAGTTGTTTAAGACTTATTATGCTTTATTTCCACAAGAACCCAAAAAAAATCAAGTTTTGTAATCTCAAAATAACGAGAACTGATTGATTTACCAACAAATTTTCCAAAATCACGCAAATTTTCAGGTTCGAAACTGACCGAAAACATATTGTTTTAGATTCAAATTTTTATCGTACTTCGCACCATCTGTAATTCTTTCAATATATATATGCAGAAGCCTCCAACTAGGAGAGGGCAATATGAATCCACTGCAAAATAAGCAAAACATCAGACTTTTGCAAATCAGCAGAAAAATCTCAGATGACAGAGAATGTCACCATCGGGCCGGAAAACTGATGCCGAGATGACATTATCAGTAATTATGATAAAATGGCACAAATTGGGCTTTAAAACATGTAAATGGCAGAAATAATAACGAACGATGGTAGCTGCTTCCCGCTTTGACCTAGATTAAGTTTGGAAATAGTCACCTAAACCTTGCGAAAGTTGCATTTTCAAATAGTTGCTCTCTGCCCGTGTTTCGCTCAAAAAAGTCACTGAAGCACAAGAATATTCTTCATTTAGTCGACAGTGGCAACCCTGCAACGTTACCACCGTTATTCCAAAAGAAAAAAATCAGCAGTTCCTTTCGGTCACTGGCAGTGAAAAAAAGGAATAATAGGAGGGAAAAGTTAAAAATAGAAAGAGAAATTGCAATACAATGAAAAAATAGGAAAACAGGAGTTAATAAATTAAAAGTAAAAAAAAAAAAAAGCTTGATAAAAAAAAACTTGATAAGGACTTGATAAAAAAAAAAAAAAAAACGAAAAACAGGAGTTAATTAAAAAAAAAAAAAGAACGAAAAACAGGAGTTAATAAAAAAAAAAAAATACGAAAAACAGGAGTTAATATAAAAAAAATACGAAAAATAAGTGATGCGGTCCCTGCTGTGCAGCACACAAAAATGGGCATTTTTCTCAGACTAGGCTTGCTCACTGGGAGAGCTGGGAATGTTAACCATTTTATTATGCAGGCACCTAGTAGGCAGGCCAATGTTGACCTTTGAGTGATCTCCTAATTTTAAACCCATTCCAGATAAGAGACCAAGCATCTGGATCGGCAACCGTTAAGTTGGCGACATTTTTTTGTCTTTAACGTCTATATACAAGAAAACAAACTCAAAACTACAATACACTTATCTAAACACCTTATTAAAACATTTTTACACTAGAGAAAGTCCACCTACCAAGGCACGTCCAATTTTTGGCAGATTGGCCTAGTGTATCATTGCCATAATCGCACAATCACGCACATTTCTACACCATGCAATGTAAAACAAATTGAACATAACCAAAACACTCTACAGCAACGTATCTGGCTTGGCAACCTGCCCCTACTTAGGGAATTTATCCCAAAGAAAAAATAAATAATCGTGTTAATGCAAAATCATGTTTTAGAATTGGATACTAAATAAATTTTGTCTACTTTGGTGACAAAAGTAAGGTCAATTTTAGGGTCAATGAAAAAACCTGCATATTGACTGAAAAAATAACCATCAAAAATTTTAACATAGTCAAAAGCATAAGAACTTAATTTAATGAAGAATCATGATTGAGGAAAACTGAAAAATTATAACAAAAAATAATTAGTACAAACAATTTTAAGGAAGTCGAGGAAGGGTAAACCCACCACCACCACCAATAAAAAAAGGCCAAACATTATCACCAATTTTGCAACAAGTAACGTGTAAGATGTATATCAAAGCTTAGCCATTTTATTTGTTTTTGTTCACAAAAGGCAAACTTGAAATTTGTAATAGACTTTAACACAACAATAATATTCATAAAATAATCTCATTTTTAATACACTTTTGCTTTTATTTGACGTTTACTGAAAGGTAAAATGTTTATTATATAAGATAAATTTAAATAGGTACAATCTGCCAGATTGTATCATAACATTGCAGGATATAACATTTAAAATATAAGTTTTGATTAAGCTGTGTATAAAAATTCAAAAATCTGTAAATGACGTTTCACAGTCAGAATTTCAGGAAAATATTATCGGATAAAATAAAAACTGTCTTCTTGCAGATTTAACTTTTGCTCCTATTGTTGTTCTACGTGAAAGATATCTCAAAAATCCATAGAATTGTCTGGAATTAGAATATTTCAAATACTTGTTTGGAATTATTTTTACCGAGATATTTTAAAATAAATACACAAAATAAAAAGTCCTATATAGAATGAAATAGTACTTACTCCAAGTCCACCAGGGAAGTCTGTCTCAAATCCGAAAAAATTATCAGCCATATTCTTTTCTATATAGCAGCTGTAACTGGAGTCATTGCACCGATAAGAGGATTCAAATAATTTGAAGTAACTATTATTTTACATGGAAAACAATGAAGCATAATACTAACATCAACTTTTATTTCTTCAGTACAATTTTCGTTTTATTTTGAAGTCAACTAAGCCTAAATGATTAACAAAAAATAACAATAAGACTGTTTCCTAGTTTCTTTCTCCGAGTACAGTACAACCAACTTCCAGTCAACAAAATACTAATTTAACTTCTCGTATTTAAAGACAAGAAATATATTATATTTCTTTTAAAGTGCATTCGCAGACTTCTAAACAAACTCACATGATATAACAGAAGAACATTTTTCAAATTATTGCCAAATTTCAAATCAAAACTTCTCAATAAATACAAATTATAGATGCTGCCAAAACACCTTTTCTCTTGTTGAAACTTTAGAAATTTTTTTTTTTTAAAGTATTACCTAGTTCTTTTACGTTTTATATCTTATAAATAAAAATGAAATTCTGTTTGTTTGTTTGTTTGTGGATTTTATTCGTATACAAATCCACAAAAATGGACCTATCGGCCTGAAATTTAGCACAGATATGTAAAATAATATAGAATAAATCGTAGTCCACAAAACTTTGAAAGTCCACCCGTTCCCGGAATTTAAGGGCCCGTTTACATGTGCAAAAATGCGGAGTAAATCCCGGGACGCGTGAAAACAATCACTCATAGATACAGAGCACTGGCGCTTTATGCGCCAACGCCTTGGCGAAAAGCGAACGCCGCTGTGGATAAGCCGATCTTCATTTGCGACGCACTTAAGAGTGGATCAGATATCTTGGCTTTATTTTTTGATCGTCTTCGTTACGTTTTATGCGATGATGGATAAGTTTTGTGTTTAACTAGTGTAAATAAATATAAATAATAAAAATAAAATACAAATAATTAATTATGCAGTGCTTTTTCATATAATTAAGGAATTAGCTACATATAGCTTTCATTTAAGATTATTTCATTTGTGTCTACAGTATTTGTTAAAAGAAACGGGTCTGTAACTAAAAATCATTGTTAATAGTTTGATTATTCGGTCCATTAATAAAATATTTTTTCTATTTCTTTTTTAGTTTATATTTATGTATAATTCAAATGAATGGTAACATGCACGTATAAATATTGAGGGAAGTGAGAGAATACAAAAGTATTATATAAATACTTTACAGTAGAATATTGTTTATCCAAAGTAATTGGGACCGACTGCTTTTGGATAACCAAAAATGCCACAATTTTGATACTATGCACAATTCCGTAGCTTATTTTTTTATTATGAGTAAAAGTAATTTATAAAAAGTTAAGTTAAGCAGAATAGAGAAATAACAATAAGTTAGTACACTTTTAGTATGATATTTAGTTATGCTAAGTTTAAATTTTCAAATGACTTTTACATTGAAGAGGTAGTTTCACGAAGATATGAAGTAAGACAAATGGCGAACAGGGGCGAAGCCTTCAGTCCGCGCACGATGCGCAGATGAGTAGCAGGTTTCTGAAAAATGCGAAGAGTTTTGAACTTGAATTCAGCGTATTTAAAAACACAATTTTATAAAATTTTCGCAATAGAATAATCTTTTTTGTGCAAAGGAATGGCTTATAAGGTAATTTTATTATTTTCTTGTTTGGTTTCACAGAGAAACCTCCGTTTATACAAGATTCTTACTGCTGCCATCTTTTGGTCATAAAGGAAATCGTCCCGACCTGAAAAGAGATGCGCTGATAACAGAGCATCTCGTCCGATGACGCGCGCAGTTTCTTGGCCAATCAAATAGCGCGAAAATTTCGGGAGGAATATACGGTGAAAAGTGAGCCAGGTCATCTCTAAAAAGATAGCATCCAACCAGCGTTTTAAAGGCGACTGAACTGATTGATTGTACAAAAAATATATAAATACGTGTGCATGTGAAAGTTGACACGAACGAATTACAGAACGGCAATGTCTATCTGTGGGATGCGTTTAATTTGGTTTTAAATTAAAATAAATAAAATCATTTTTGTAAATGATTTTTGAAATTAAATCATTTCTCGTCTCTTCTTACTTGAAATTCTTGCGTAATTTCTTTATATAATAAGAAAATGCACTGCTGTTTCATATAACTTCTTCTGAATATAATAAAATTACTTGTTATGTTGAAAATATTTTGTTTGTTCTTTTGATAAATACTTTAATGCGAAAAAAGAAAAAAATAATAAATTTCTATATTAAAAAAATGTCCTATGCATTTGTAATTTGAATATCTCAAAAAATGGACTATTTGTCTGAGGCTAGAAGACCCATGCTTTAAAAAGAATTCACACATGTAAGAGATTCACCCAAAGTGAAAATCGGATGAGTAATATTTCATTGCTATAGATCGAGAAAGAAATGTTGGCATCCTTAAGATTTTTACGACATAATAATCGGAAAATATTCATCCAAAATAAGAATGGATTTTATTTTCAAATAATGGATGAATATTATTCTTTACTGTTTTGATAAGTACAATATCTGTACATATCAAAAATGTCCCATTTCTAATTAATAAATTTCTAAATAAATACTACTAATAATAACTATTTAAGATTATTTTTCATTTTTAATTATTAAATCTCTAAATAAATAATACAAATAACCATTTAGGATGTGTTTTTTTTTTTTTCAAACGTTAGATTATCTTATTTGCTTTGAAGTACATCCAAAATGTTCTTTATTCTTACACCACGTCATTAAAGTATTCGAGACAAATTTACTGTGTTAATGTGTTCGATCTTATGTATATTGTGTTACATAAAAAATAAATTATAGTCCAATGACAACGTCTAGTATTTCTTTTGAGTTATGTGTTTTTTGAAAAATGAATCAGTAATCAACCGAATCAAATAAGAAATTCAGCTTAGACTAGAATAGGAATTTTTTTTTAATATTTTTGTACTAAATATTTAACTTAAATGTTGATAAAATATATGAACATAATATTTTTGACTATTTGCATCACACCTTTTGACTATTTGCATCACACCATGATCAAAATTTTCTTTTCGTCGGTCGTTTCATTAGAACTTATAACGCAGTGTGTGGGTGTGTGCTTGCGCTGACGGGGAAGAGGGGGATAAATCTGTAAGCAGCGATGACCATGGCATATATTCACGCCTCGCCCCTGATGGCGAAATATGTATTTCCCCTGGTTACCCCCTGAATAAATCCCAGAAAGAGCTGCACAAAGAGTGAGCAGTGCACAAAGATAGAAAATATGTATTTATAAATTATACAAATATTAGCAACAAAAGTGTGTTTTATGAGATTTCAAATAAAAAAATTGTAGCTATATATCAGACCAACGTTCACATGCCACATATTGAAAGACCGTATAAATTAAACGCTTTAAGAAAAAGTCATTGTTAAAAAAAAAAAAAGAAAAAATAATTATAAACAAGAATATCCAAGCTTCATCATAGGTAGAATGCATCAGTTCTGCTAAATTAATAAATATATAAACAAAACATGTTTATTTACAGCATAAACATATTTAAATTAGCAGGATTTACAAAATGAGATACAACAAAGGCACAGCTGCAATAATTCATAATATATTGATTGTCACAGGGGCGGCCCTAGGGCTGGACAAACCGGACCCCTGTCCGGGGCGGCAAATTTTAGGGGCGGCATTTTGGCTCGAATTTGAAATTTTTCGTATTAGTAAAAGAATTGTTAAATATATTCCGAAGAATATCCTTCTATATTACTTTACTAGCTGATGTACCCATCCGTCATTCATGGGTTTTTACTAACCGCGCGAAATTTCGTTTGCATTGTAGAGTACAAAAAATGGAATTGACATACTGGCAGAAATATAGAAGCTAAGTTATAACTCTTGTGTATTGTTCAAAAATTACAGGTTAGAGAGTAACAAATTACTTAGATAAACTGTCAATAGAGAAAATATTTTGCATTGAAAATTAACGTTTTCTTTTAGTGGATGAGCTTCCTACATCAAAAAGTCATTTAAAGTTGCAAAAGAAGATGCTGGTAACGAATATTAAACTGAGAAGAGAATATTTGGAAAATTCTTTGTAATAGCAAGTAGCCGATATTTAACACTGAAACGTCCGATTGAATAATATTTTAATGATTTTACTTGATGCGCGAAAAGCTTTATCAAAGTTTACATCATACCTCAAAAATCATTCAAATTTGTAGAAAATTAAAAACCCGAAATTTTAATTTACTAACCGCCTACTATTTAACATAATTTCATTTCATTCCCTTTTGCCTGACCACTAGTTGTTTTCTCGAAGTGGTCACACAAAATTTTCTCAAAATAATATATATATATATATCAATGTTATTTAACTCAATCTCATCAATAGTAACTGAAATTTGTTCTATTAACTTTAGAAATTTTAATATTATACCTGTAAAAATTTTGCACAATTTTCTCAAAATTAAAAAATAATTGTATTACCTCCAGACGCCTTAAAGTGACGCCCTCCCCTCTCTCCCCGCCCCCTAAAATAGAAAAGAAAAAATACTATGCAACTTTTGCAAACCCTTTCAATTTATTCAAATCTTTTAAAAATTTCGATGATGCTTTGTTACCCATCATATGGCCTAATTCCATTCTCTTCTCTTAATCCGTGTTTGATGGATGCCAGAACAAACTTTAAAAGGATTTTTACAAAATCTCAAAGTCTATGAATTATTTAAAACAATTTTGGTAGCTATTGTTTCAATTAACTTACCATTCAATATAATTCCAAATTTCATTCTATTCTCTTGAGCCATTTTTTAACAATGGGCGAACATACATTTACACACAGTTTACAAACAACAGTTTTAAATCTCACTTTTAAAGGAATTAGAAGTATTTCAGCAACTGCAGTTTAAATTAAGTTGCCACTTTTGGTGTTGCTATAAATTTCATTTCATTTGCTTCAGTTGCATGGGCGTAGCCATCGGGGGGCAGGGGGATAACCGGGGGCAGGAGCAGTTGGACTCCATGTCTCTTTGTTTTGCCCCCCCCCTATGAAAATCCTGGCTACACGCCCTTGTTTAGTTGTTTATATGTGATGTGCAAACAAATATTTACATATTTTGCATAGATTTTTCACAAGATTTCCAGTTGGATTCAAATTACAGTTTGTTAATGAAATTCAACAAGCCAAATATTATCCCATATTTCTGGATTGCATTCCTGATGCCAAAAAAATTGAACAGATCGCATTCTTGGTAAGGTAAAAAGGTGTTGACAAATCTAATTCCAATGAGGCTAGGATTATTTAACTCTCTCAAACAGTTCATGTTCCTATGCTCTATTATTATTTGGTACAAAATCTTCAATTGGATGAATCAATTAGGAAAGGTATTGCAGTCAAAAGACAACGATTGACCACCTACTCTAGAACTCTTAAGAAACTGTGAAGATTTTTTGAAAGGATCTTCGATTTGATGCGATTTTAAATGAAATGTTCTGTTATACAAGAGAACTGACCGACGAAATAGTATTCTGGTTAACACTGAGTTTAAGCAGCCACGTAACATATTAATTTTGATTGCGAATCACGAGATGATCTGGTGAAAGATCCTAAATTAAAATTTAAGATAGATTTATTTTTTTACAGTAAACAAAGCGATTAATATCTTAGAATGCAGATTTAATTTAATAAGTACCCAACGTAATTATTTTAAATTTTTGCACGGCATAACTGAGTTAAGACACTCCTAAAAAGTGCTAATTAAACATTGTAACACAGTGTAACCGTGCAAACAATTGTAGTTAATACTGACCGATGGGGAATCGGGGATTATAAACGCGCTTGATCTAGTAAATGAAATAGTGTCAGTTACGGCCTTATTAGTTAAAAAGGAAAGCCCAGTTGAAAATTTAAAGCTAATTTTAACTATAGATTTTACACCACATCTTGCTGTTGCTTCGAGAATTTCGCTTTCTTTAAAGATAATTGTGGCAAGTGCAGAGAAGAGTTTCTCAAAATTAAAGTTAACTAAAAATTTCTTATGTTCCACAACTCTTCCAGGTAGGTTAAATAATTTAACTACATTGGCTATCGAACATGAATTAGTACAAAAATTCATAAGAGAAAAAGTCAGGAATTTTGCGGAATTAAAAGTCAGAAAAAAAAACTTTATTTTTCTCTCTTTCTTTTGGTTTTTAGCTTAATGTGTGGTTTTAAATAAATATAGTTTTTCTTATGCTGTGTTATGTTTAAAGAGCTATTCCAATTTTATAGGCATGAAAACAGTATCTGTGAACAATTTATTTCTTTTACTAGTAATTTTACTGTGGGGGGCGGCATTTTATATTTTTGTCCGGGGCGGCAAAACTGTTAGGGCCGGCCCTGGATTGTCAGACCAGAATAAAGCACCAAAACGCCTCAAAACAATGAAAGAAAGAAAAAATATCATCTTTAGCACTCATTAGGAAGTACTTATAAAATAATGCATTTAAAAAGACCAAAATATAGCTGCATTTCAGTTTTGTGGTTAACGCAAAAGACCTACACTGTCCATATAAATTAGGTGCTATACGCTAAAGAAATATAAATTCTGGGTATGAAAACAAACTTTAATGAGTATTAATGTTGGCCTCTAATGTCTAAAAATATAGATAAAAAAGAAAAAGCATTTAAAAATCCAACTATTTATATTTTTGATAAAAAAAGAAATGCCTACTCATTTTACCCAACCTTACCCTACGAATATAGAAATACTTTTATAAAGTCAAATTCATGATATATTTATCTACATATATATCGTAGATATTCAAACATAATACACCTCTGAATTATTATCAAGAAATTGATTTCAAAGAATTATTTTTGTATTCACGAGGCATTGTATATTTTAACATATAGTCAGTTCTGCTTATTATGTATCTATATATACAGAAAGAAAAAAAAAGTATAAAAAACTAGACATTATAATTAACACTCTCTAAGAATTGAAAATACATGGATATTTATGTAAATATATATAAATAATATAAATTGTGTGTGTGTGTGTGTATATATATATATATATATATATATATGTATGTATGTATACAAACGCATCTGTAAAAATTTAGCAGATTTTATCTATATACTACTGTCAGAGATAATAATAGGACTACTATTATAATAATATATTATTTATATAATAATACGTGGATTATACGAGTGAAAACACTCCTTTATATTGATAATCTGTGTTTAGCATTTTAAAGTTATTAATGGAAAAAAGAGACATAAAAAGGGCTAAACAGAAACTATTGGCTAAAACTTATGCATTTTAGTGTACGTTGATGATACACTTTAGATCGCAACAAGTTCTATCCCCTTCTCTTCTCAATTTTAAATACTGAACATTCATTAAAATTCAGCAAACAACATTCTTTTTTTTATGTATTAATTAAAAATTCAGAGCGTGAAATATGCTTATATAGTTGCACTTAAAATATCTCTGACAATAGTTATTATATATATATATATATATACATTTAGAGATGTGTACATAGTGTCTAATTAAATGTACTTGTATTAGCTTGTAAATTATTGATTAAATGAAATATTTCACAACGCATATTGTTAAGAGAATGAAATACCTATTAATAAAAAATGAAAATATATAGTTTCAACTGATCCTTCAAAACATTTTAGGTTTCATATATACTCCTCGCGCGTGCATCATTATTTCATTTTCATTTATTTATTAAGCAGTGTTAGTCATAGGTATTTGAAAATTAAAATGTGTAATAGCAAGCATCAATAACGCTCTCCACTGAGAGGAATGTATTTCAATAACTTATTCTGCATTATATTTTTTAATCCGCAAAAATATCTGTTTTTTAAAGCTTCTATGCTGTTCATACAGGCGAAGACTATCATCTTTCTCCCTCGCTCAGTATCTAACAAGGTTACTGTACAATTTCCCCGCTGCCTGTAGAAACAGGTTTATCCTTCCCTCCAGAGCTCAGCCCGTGTCTTAGCGCAAAATGCTCTGTATCCATTAGTGTTTGTTTACACGCTCCCGGGACTTACACTGCTTTCTACCCCGCTTCCCCTACTTAGGGGGGGGGAAATGCGGGGTAGAAAGATTCCTGGTCGAAAGGAGGGTTAATGCCATAGATATCACTATTCCTATATCTATGGTATTTATCCATCTCAGTTCAGTGAGCCCATAAATATAGGAATATGAGTGAGCCATGGTTCTATCTCCACGGCACGGAGGTACAGATAAGGAGAACAAACGCCATGCTATCAAAGTAACCCAGCTTTTGTTGAAGATGGGCGTAGGATCAGGATGGATGGAGTAGGATATTATTCTGATGCTGCCATCTAGCGGCAATAGTTACAAACAATGTTAAGAAAGCTTATTCCATGTATTAGAAGTCAATGTTTTCATGTTATTAATTATTTATTCATATTTAGAAATTGAAAAACATAATAACGCTTTTAAAAATAAATAATAAAAGTTATGTATGCATATTTAAATAGTTTTTGTGGTAATCCTCAAGGTTTTTGTAACTATTTTAACTGCATTTTTAAGATTAATAAATATTTTTTCTTTGAAGCTCGGGAGGAGAAACATCGGCTTGTTATCCAACTTGGACCAACTACACAATATGAGAATTGCCAATATGAGAATTGAATCAACGAAACTGTGTTTACCATTGATGGCGCCATCTATTGACGGCAGAGAAAAACAACATCGCGCGCTCGCTTTCCCATTTAAAGCTTCTCTAATTGGGATTTATTCATTTATGCTGAAATTTCATGAAGTATACACTAACATTTGAATAAATAAATACGATAATTAATATGCATATATAATAATTTTGTTTCTATATTACTTAGTTACAACGATGTAACATCAGTTTGATAATTTAATAAATTAATTAATAAATTAAATAAATTCTCTTTAAAACTGCATACGAACGATATAATAGATCAGTTTTTGACAAATATTTTTGGTAGCAATTAGCTAAAAATTAAAAAATATTTCCTGCCTTCTTTCAGGCTATAAATTCCTCTTATATACCCACTCTTCCACATTATATTTTATTTATTTATTTATTTATTTATTTTTTGTCTTTAGTCTTAAAGTTGGTTAGTTAAACCAAAAAACAAATATGGAAAGAAAAAAACATTTAACGCCGTTTTTCAGCACCACCAGAGCCTGATTATAACAAACAAGGGCCCCAGGCATAGGCGCACCCACGGGGGGGCTATGGGGGCTGAAGCCCCCCCTAAAGGTGGGAAATTAGAAGTGAAAAGTATTGAAAATTGTCACTAATGAGTTAAATGTTTTCTAGTTAAAATTTTTTATTTGGGAATACCTTATTCCCCCGTACACGATATATATTTCGGTTACACACATAACCATCTTCAGTCGTTTCTGGAGCTCTCACTAATGGCGGCTTCTTTTTATATCTTCGTCGTTCTTCTTCTTGAAAGTTCGATGCATGACGTCGTCCCATGATTGGTCGATTGTATGGAGCGTATCGTTGATGCTGCCCTCTGTCGTCAATATTTCTAAGCTCTCACGAATGTAGGCATATATACTATTTTTAAAGTTGGCTATTTTTTTAATATTTTTAAAATCAATGGTAATGGGCTCTTTCAAAGCAAGACGGGCTAGGGCGGTACTTTGTTTGTGGAGGTTAATGTCTTTAAAATGTTCGTTTTTTCGTTCTTTAATTTTCCTTTTTGTAACGCCGATGTAGCAATTTTCTTTATTAGTATCGTTTGACATAAAATTAATTTTATAGATCCCTGCGGTTTCGATGGGGTTGATTGGGTCTTTTTCCGATCTAATGCGCTGAAAGATTGTTTTATTAGGTTTAATAGGAATACGGAAGTTCTTTTTACTGGCGATATTAGAAAGTTTATTGGCTATCCCTCGGCTAAAGGGGATAGCGGTAGTAAAACGTGGTTTATCTTTTTGACGGTTGTCTATAACATTTAATTTACGTTGCCTAGCTTTGAAAACTTTGTCGAAAATTTCTCGAGGGTAGTGGGCGTCTTGACATTGTTTCTTTATGAAAGCAATTTCTTTTTGAAGGAGGTCGTCGTTAGAACACACTTTGAAAGCGCGGTCGATATAGGAACGAATAGCAGCAATTTTATAGTTGAAAGGGGTTTTAGATTTAAAATTTACTATATTAGTATTACAAGTAGGTTTTCGAAAAATGGTGGTCTCAATGAGATTATTGTTTCTGGTTATGTTCACATCTAAGTAATTGAGGCTATTATTGATTTCTTTTTCGTAGGTAAATTTAATGTTCGGGTCTATGGCATTAAGTTGATTGATCAAATTATTTTCTTCATTATTGTGGGTGGTAAGGATAGCGAAGATATCGTCGACATAGCGAAGCCAAAGTTTGATGGTATTATTGTGTGTCTGTTTAATCTGTTCTTCAAGGATTCTCAGAATGAGAATCCTTGAAGAACAGATTAAACAGACACACAATAATACCATCAAACTTTGGCTTCGCTATGTCGACGATATCTTCGCTATCCTTACCACCCACAATAATGAAGAAAATAATTTGATCAATCAACTTAATGCCATAGACCCGAACATTAAATTTACCTACGAAAAAGAAATCAATAATAGCCTCAATTACTTAGATGTGAACATAACCAGAAACAATAATCTCATTGAGACCACCATTTTTCGAAAACCTACTTGTAATACTAATATAGTAAATTTTAAATCTAAAACCCCTTTCAACTATAAAATTGCTGCTATTCGTTCCTATATCGACCGCGCTTTCAAAGTGTGTTCTAACGACGACCTCCTTCAAAAAGAAATTGCTTTCATAAAGAAACAATGTCAAGACGCCCACTACCCTCGAGAAATTTTCGACAAAGTTTTCAAAGCTAGGCAACGTAAATTAAATGTTATAGACAACCGTCAAAAAGATAAACCACGTTTTACTACCGCTATCCCCTTTAGCCGAGGGATAGCCAATAAACTTTCTAATATCGCCAGTAAAAAGAACTTCCGTATTCCTATTAAACCTAATAAAACAATCTTTCAGCGCATTAGATCGGAAAAAGACCCAATCAACCCCATCGAAACCGCAGGGATCTATAAAATTAATTTTATGTCAAACGATACTAATAAAGAAAATTGCTACATCGGCGTTACAAAAAGGAAAATTAAAGAACGAAAAAACGAACATTTTAAAGACATTAACCTCCACAAACAAAGTACCGCCCTAGCCCGTCTTGCTTTGAAAGAGCCCATTACCATTGATTTTAAAAATATTAAAAAAATAGCCAACTTTAAAAATAGTATATATGCCTACATTCGTGAGAGCTTAGAAATATTGACGACAGAGGGCAGCATCAACGATACGCTCCATACAATCGACCAATCATGGGACGACGTCATGCATCGAACTTTCAAGAAGAAGAACGACGAAGATATAAAAAGAAGCCGCCATTAGTGAGAGCTCCAGAAACGACTGAAGATGGTTATGTGTGTAACCGAAATATATATCGTGTACGGGGGAATAAGGTATTCCCAAATAAAAAATTTTAACTAATTAATCCGCCGTATTAAGTAATGTTTTATGTGTCTTTATTAAATGTTTTCTTTTTAAAAATTGTCTTCAAATTATTTCTAAAATACTTTTTACCAAAAAAAGATGTTAGTTTTTAAATAAAAACTTACAGTTAGAGCATGAAGCACGCTTAAATTTGGTTACAACATTACTGAAAAGATCATATAATTATTTGATTCTAAAATAAGTTATATTGCTCGTGGGGTTGCATTCTATGGGCAAGTCGACTGGCACAGAATATTTTGACGTTATAAGAGAGTTATAGCTGTAATTGAGGTCACTATAACCGAGTACAGCAGTATTTGTAGCCCAGCCCCCCCTAAACTAAAATCCTGGGTGCGCCACTGGCCCCAGAAATTGATGAATTTGGGGGGGGGCATCTATGAAATTTGTTTTATTTTGATATAAAGAAGGATGTTTCAGAACAAGATTTGAAATTGGGGCCCCTGGGCAATGTTCCGATTTGCCCGTGCGATAATAAGGACCTGCGTACCACAAAAAATTACATAAAAATCAATGTCTTTTCAGTATCAGTATCATTTTTCAGTACTACAAAAAATTTCATAAAAAAGCATAAAGGAAAAAATTTTTAATTCAATAAATACACGCATATTCAGTGATTGACCCTTTTGCATCAGTTTTGAAAGCTTTCACATATCAGAAAAAATCTATTATTTCATTAATTTTGAAAAATTTTGTATTAAAAAAAAAATAGACTTTGAATTGAAAATATTTGTTTTTGT
This sequence comes from Cheiracanthium punctorium, assembly GCA_038373885.1. Lineage (NCBI taxonomy): Eukaryota > Metazoa > Arthropoda > Arachnida > Araneae > Cheiracanthiidae > Cheiracanthium > Cheiracanthium punctorium. Next base: position 1,005,131 of record JAWZYV010014973.1, on the reverse strand, counting down.
ATAAGTTTTGCAGACTTATGCCAAAAATATCTATTCTGTATTGGTTTTGAAAATTTTTGTGTTTAAAAAGAAAATTCTATATATTTATCAATTTCGCTGCCATTTGTGTATTTCTTATATAATATAAAATCCCCTCCCCCATCCTAATTAAATTAATAAACAGAAAAATATTATTCATAAAACTATTATTAATTTTTTAAAAATGGACAATTTCAAAGTGTTATACTGCTGTTTCAATTCGATTATTGGGCCGTATTTTAAAGTGTTCACATTAGCATTATACTACTACTAACATGTACAAAAGGTTTTCTATTTACATAGTGTTACTTTTTATGTTATACATTTATAAGGGGCCATATTAAAGAAATATTATGGTGATGCTGTTTGGAGCTTTAAATAACGTTGGATTTTTCTTCCCGAGCGATACATTTCTTTTTCTGGCTTCTGGATATCCACTGTTACATCCAGGTGCAAAGCAGTGAGTCGCTCGACCCACCCATATTCTATCAAAATAATTTATTTTATAAAAAAAATATAGCTCATTCACAATCAAAATAACGCTAAATCCGTATTCAAGCGGTGCGCTGCGCCCCCTGCCGGTGAAAATGGATCCTGGTCCGTTTTCCCGCCTGATCGCCCATTCCCGATGATTCTCCTTAGAGCTTCATGGCTTCATTACACCTCACCACCCAAGTTTTTTGTGACACTAGGAGAAGTTGATAGTTTTATTTAATTATGTTTATAATTTCACTATTCCTGTTATATTATTTGAAGAGGTTAAAAAAATGAAAAGTTTTGTTTTCTTATATTTCATGGTACTAGCACAAGTAACAAAAATACAATGCTGTTAATTTGTTTGTGGCTTGAGTACTTTGAGAACATTTTTCCAATATTACTTTTAAAAATAATGAACTTTATTTCCCACAAATCGTTCAAGAATTATACATTTTATTTTATTTACTATTATTATTTTTGTGAATATATTTCAGGAAAAAAATTCTTAATATTGAAGTAGGAAATTTATTTGTCACTACAGGTTTCAGCACAAAGTGTTTATATTATTATTGGATTGCCACTAAGAAGATAGCTTAGACATTATAAATTTTTATAAGATCTAAATGGTCAAAACAGGCTTAAGATAAGACCAATTCCTGAAGATTTGTGAACATCTTTGACTACATACCATAAAATCCACAAATTAAGTTTATTCATACGAAATAAATGCTAATACACTGGACAAAGTTTCATGGCAGCATATGTTTATTACGCACATATCAGGTATGCAAATAAGGGGTTGCACAAACAGGGGCGGATCCAGAAATTACTCAAGGAGGGGGCGATTTTGTACCAGAAACAGGGGGGTAGAATGCGCAAAATCATTTTATAATTAATTAATATAATCAATTATACCAATTAATGTATTTAATTATTTTATTGATAAAATCTGTATATGAGCGATGATTAAAAAGGACAGGGAGTAGTACCCGCAATACACAGCTTAGGAAAAGGATACATAATTTTCATTATACTTTCGTAATATATTTTAACAGATTATAATACTTTTGGACTTCGCCCAGGAGGGGTCGATCGCCCCCACCGCCCTCCCCTTGGATTCGCGCCTGTGCACAAAAGAGTAAATCAAAAAATAGGTACATGCAAAAAGTAAAAATGTGATCAAAAAGTAGGTACACATGCAACTAAAAATTACACTCATTTCCACCATTGTGTAGCAGAGTCGTTAAACCCCCTGAGATTGGTAGATGATGGCTCAAGTGTAGGAGCAGGGTTCATCCGTCAGTCTAGCGGTCTGGAGTTTTGGGCGGTTTTCTCCAGATGTAACATGGATATGCGCTAGATACACAGAAAAGTCCTCCCCCAAGGCATTTGCCCCCCACCCCTTGTGTTTGTCCTTTCTTTGACGTGGAATTATAAGCGGTTCCTCGTGCGAAACACACAAATCCGAAACATGTTTAAACCATAGATATAGGAATAGTTAACTAGATTGCGCACAAGGGAGGAAACTTGTTGCCAGTGCACTTCCGGAGCAGACGGCATGATAGTGGCAGAAAGACGAAAACGTCGCTGCTTACGACTGCTATGCAACAGCATTTATTTACATTTAAATACATGTAAATAAATGCTGTTGCATAGCAAAGAAGTACAGAATTTATGATTCGTTCAAGCATTGAGAATACGCATTCAGAACCAAATTCAACGAAGAAACATTTTGTTATGATATTTTGCTAGCTATTTTTAGTTTATTTTTGCTGCTACAAATTTCATGAGTGTTGAAATTTTGAAAAGATACACTATTATGTACGATTTTAAGATGCATTTGGCACAAACATGGTCTAAAAATGTAACACATTAAAATAATCGATTAAATGTTTATTTTTGCACACAAGAAAAAAGAAAACTTTATCTGAACAAAGATGTAAACTGAAATAAAACATCAACTGTGTATTGGAAGTACTAGGGTGAAAGACAGAGGTGCATGGGCGCCGGCAGCATAGGGTAAGGGGGCAATGGCTCCCCTTGGATTTTTGTATGCAGTGTTTTCCCTTGCTTTTTTGCTCTTTCCAACATGGTAACCATACTTAAAGTAGTCTTTGCCCCCCCCCTGGGAAATATTCTGCCGGCGCCCATGCCGAGGGGCCATAGATCTCGTAAGAGAAAACTACGTTCATATCAAGGGAATTGTGCTTCTTGTTACATTTTAAGAAAATCATAATATTGTGACATAGTTTGGTGATTGAGTTTGGATCTTTCTTTCCCTCGTATATGTATTTCTAACGTTCTTGAGTTTCAAATACGCCTTTTTTTTAAGCAAAAAGGCTAAGGAAATTTTATCCCTTTTGAAGTGGGAGTCCGAAACGTGTTTTTTACACGCCCTTTATATCTTAAAAAGAAACCGATTTCCAAAAAGTTATAATGTTATATTCCAAAAATATTACAATGTAAAAAACTTGGAGCCCTAAATGTAAACATCAGTTTTTAAAAAATATCCTTTCTAGAACAGTGCATTTTCGCTTATCTACATCACAACTTTGTACAGGTAAAAACATGTTTAGCTATTATTAATATTTAGGATATTTAAAACACCCCCCCATTTTTTTCTGGAGGGGGGCATGTTTTTCACACATTTTTCACAACTAACATAGCATATAGATTATTTTAATACAGTTAATATATTTTCAATAGATTATTATTCCTTGTTTAAAATATACCAAGGCTCATTGTTTTGAATAAAAAAAATTCTCTATTCTTTAATTTTACCATACTCTCGGCTAAATTTGAAGAAATATTTTTTTCAAAAAGCTTGATGGGAAAAGGTATGTGAAAATGCATGCATTTAATACATATTTATTTCATGCGTCTCCCTGTTTCCTACAGAGAAACACACACATTTATTTCTCAGAATCCCAAATACACAAAAGTTCATTATTTTTACATCCTTTTCTGACAAACATAGCTTAAAATTGTAATAGTAGGTAAATGATGATCTCATACCAAATTTTTGTTTATCTGAAATATTTGTAAAGATGAAGTTCGTTGGAACAATATTTTATTTTTATTTTAATATCAAATTTGCAGCATCTAAGAAATAAAGCAGGGGTAAATATCAGGAATAAAGCATTATTTTATGCTGGAATTCAAGCGAGATAATTCTTCACCAAGTTGAAGCCGTACTAAAATATTTTTAAAAATCTTGTTAACTCTCAATTTAATAACAGTACATGTTCGAAGAAGGCTTACTATGTATAGCATATTTTTAGGTATTTTTCCTGACAAAATACTTTTTAAATAAATCAAAGCTAGAAACTAAAATAGGAAAGCAACATTAACAAATTTCAATGTCAAAACTCTGGATGAAAGAATGAGAGGGATGGCAAAATTATGGATTGCCTCAGGTGCCAATAACCATTTCAATGTGTACTCAAGAGTCTGCAGTCTAACATTTTACTTCATTTGCTGATTGTACATTAAAATACATTGTTAAAGATGTTTGTTTAATTCAGTAATCCTAAAAAATATCAAAGACACTTTTATAATTTTGAAAAGCATGGTGGCTACCAGAATTAAGAAAAAAATATCCTTGATAATTCAGGTTTTATAAAAAAATTCCCCAATAGTATATATACTTGAAAACAAAGCATGTGCACTTTTTGTGCACAACATCACAAAAAGCATCGGAAATAATCCTCCCATGATAACATTGCTTGGGATAACTTAACTTTTTTATGGCTTTTTATACATTTTATAATCTACTATTGTTTGTTCAGACAGGGATGTGTAAACTTATATGTACATTCAATTTAAGCACTGATTTCATAGAATTTCAGTTAATATTAAAAATTGCGTCAACAGCCAGTTTTTTTTTTTAAATTAAACTGTGGAATGATACAACACTACAGAGCTGATATGCTTATTTCAAAAACAAAAGTTAAAATACTAACCATAAGACACTAACTTAATAAAGCTTACTTAACAAAAGTATAAACAAACATTAATAAAGACTTAAACAATCACGTTGAACTAAATGAATTTCATATTAAAACTAGTAATTTTAAAAGTCCTTAAAAAATGCTCAAATGTGGAAAATCTACTTAGAATAAATAAGATAAATTCAATATCCCCAGTTTAAGAGTTATTTTTGAAAAATGATAGAAAAATTAATCATTTCCTGTAAAATATGATTAATAATTATTCGTGAAAAGTAAATTACGATACTTTATTTATCTCATTTTTTATAGTTTAAGTGCCAAGTATGCAATTTAAAAGTAAGAATATATATTTATATATATATATATCGTATGGTCAAATGTTTTAGGATTATATTTATATAGAAACATGAATTAAGCAATGTCTACTTTCAGAAGGATGTGCAATATCTCCTTCAATTACTTCACAAAGTGAACGAAAAACATCAGTAAATAGGAAATTTAAAAATACTTCTACCGGTATTGAACATCAATTGGTATTAGATTTTCAATACCACCAATTTCAAGCGTTTATTACCCGTGAAGGGATATTCCACATCCTTTCCTAAACCTGTTGGTGTAATTATATGCACAGCACGACTTAGGCATGATGATGTTTAAAGTTAATTAAAAATAAATAAAAAAATAAGATGCTGGACTAGTGGCAAACATAACCATAAACCATGATCAAAACGCTGCTTTCTGCCACTATCAAGGGCGATGCCACAGAATGTCAGAAGATATTTGACAACAAGAAAAACCTCTTACTAGCATACGGATGCGTGATCTAGTTATTCCTATATCTATGGTTGAAACACAACAACAACAGTACTCATTTGCTCCAGAAAGAGCAATGTAAGAATTGCTTGCCTTTAATATTTTAAAGTAAGCTCTAATTAAACTTAGAAAGACATATTTTGAATTCATTTTTCATTAAATAAATGTTTAATAAAGAAAATATTCATAAGAATTTCGAATAAATTAAATACATTTTAATTCCCCATAAGTGATGCTGCCATCTAGTGGCCATTACATAAACAAATAGTAATTTTATTTTAGTGAACTCAATATTTGGACAAATTGAATGTTATATAAACTGATGAACCAAGACTGATACTGAAACAGAATAAAGAAAACATAGTTGAATTAGTCTAGTACAACTGTTGTACTGCTTACACATAAGTAAGTGCCACAGAAAGCCATTGAAATTATGCACATGCTGTAATTTTGTATCATTTCTGAATTAAATAAAAGTCATATAAAAATTACCCGTTTTTAATAGCTTGTTTAGTGTTCTGGTTCTAAAGAGAACTATAAATAAGGAGTATCATATCGATAAAAAGAGATAAAACTACGATTTCCTAAATTAATACATAGTGCAACAATGAAGCTTTCAGAAAAAAAAAAAAAAATCTTAATTTTGTTGGCATGTTTAAGTTGAGTTTTATTAATTCCACATAAATTATTAAGTTATTCCAATAAATATAATTAAATTTTAAGAGTTCTGAATAAATGTACCGAGTAATAATGACTTGTACATGAAAAATATTGCATTGTTAGAAAACATTTCTCTAATCTAGTTTTTGTTTTAATTTTAATCGCAATGATCAGACTCCGATTTCAGTGTTTAAAGGAATAAGAAATTTCTTAAAATCGTTAACGTTTGACAGAAAATGTTTTTGTAAAATGATGCGTTTAATTTTATTCTAGTTTTAAGACCGGTTGTCAGATTGAGTGATTTATTTCATTTTAATTTTGCGTAAAAAAATGTACAATACTTTACACAGAAAATGCAATTTTCGACAAATAGTATGTAAATATGATTTTATATAAAGTAAAAACATAATTATTATACAACAGAAAACACAATTACGATATAACTTCAATTTAAACAATAGAAAAAGTGTAAACAAAGGAAAACAAGGCTTACGTTGGGAGCTTTGAAAAAACTAAAATTCTTTAATCCAAGTTCAGCATATTTCTTTCTTTGGCTCGCATAACCGGAAGCGCACCCGGGAGCAAAACATGCACTATAGGCCATCTCGAATTAAAAAAATAATTAAATCACCTATTTAAAAATAAAAAACCAATTTTTGTAGCAGCGATCCTATACTAAAGGCGCAGAGGGTGAATCAACAACGCCATCTGTCGACTGCATCAGCCGTTAGGTCCGTTTTCAGGGAAGGAATCCCATTGGCGTTGGAGGTCCTTTCCAATATACGTCCATGCTCCATGGTTTGAGTACTAGGTTAAGTTAAGTTGTACAAATACCATCTTGGAAATTGTTGTGTGTTGCTTTTGGTCCATGCGAAATTAGTAATTGTGTTTAATTATTTATTATATGAACCCTGATGTTTCACTATTTACATTAAAAGTACGAAAATTGTATCTTAATCATTATGTGAGTATGCCGGTTATCTAATCCTTTTTTTTTTTTTTTTTCATTGATCATTTGTTTGAGCTGTTTTCCGGATCATCTTATCACTGTTTTTGACATGTTTATTTACTATTTGGTGTAAATGTCTGGTGTCGTTATGTGAATAGTAATTCTAAAAGTTAATGAATGTTTTATATTTATAGCGTTTCAATATCAAGACAAATTAACTATGGGAGTTCCGGCATTTTTCCGTTGGTTAAGTAGAAAGTATCCGTCAATTGTTGTTCACTGTATTGAAGAAAAGGTATGTATATTTAATTTTATTTGCTATAAATACGCATGCATATATTCTATTATCATTTGCCAGTAAGGTCGCAACAAAACAGTGCTCTATATGTTTATTTTACTTGAAACAGCCATATTGACATAATTAATGCTTTTAAAATACTTCGTCTCTCTAATGGGTGTCAGATAACTAAGCTGAGCTGCTAAGATTGAAAAAAAAAAATGTTTGAAAGAAATAACTTTATTGGCAATTAGGGATTTTGTACTTATATGTGTACCAATGCATGTGGTTAAAGTTGTGTGCACTACAAAAGTTTTTTACTTGGTGTAGATAAGGTGCTTCTAATTTACAAGTGCAAAACTTTGCCCCTTAAATTAGAGTATATATTTTGATGCTGCAATTTGTTTTTTCTAAAAGGCTTTGTGGGCTGCAAAAAAAGAAGGGCAATGCAGCCAGAGCCTTATTATCGCATGGGCAAATCAGGACTTTGCCCAGGGCCCCTGGCTCAAAAGGGCCCCCAATTTCAACTAGTAATTTTAGAAGTTAGTACACCATGTGCACATGGTGTACTATGCACCATGTGCACCTTAGTCCGTGACCATGTGATTTTCACAGCAACATTCTAAGTGTGTAATAAGCTTTCCACATGTTGCCATATTCATGAACTTTTTTGGAATTAAAAACTGTTGCCAACATGCTGAAAAATATTATTACAAATTTTGGTTAAAAAAAACTCCATTATATTTTTATTTACACTGAATTTATTCTAAAGTGACTCATTTTACCACACCTTACCCTATGTTCTAAAAAATATTTTTTATATCAAAATTTTATGAAAAATAAAACAAATTCCAGAGATGGTCGCCCCCAAATTCATCAATGCCCGAGGCCCCTGTTGGTCATAATCAGGCTCTGAATGCAGCCCACGGGCTGATCATTTTGGAAAACCTTGCTGTACACAGAGGTGTAGCTAAAGTTTTCGAAGCCCAGGGAAAACTGAAGATTTTGTGCCCTTTCCTATTTTTCAAAATGCAATTAAGTAGCTTCTCTATACAATTTGGTGCCTTTTGGGTCCTTCCTTGCTTCCTCCTAGCTTCTTCACTGGCTGTACTCTGTAGAAGTTTGTATCCACATACCCATAACTGCCAACTCTTCCTGTTTCCCAGGAAGACTTTCTGATTTTTAACTTTTCTTCTGTCTTCCTGAAAAAAAACCTCTCCTTCCCTTTTTTGCTCTTCTGCTATTTTCCCGTATACACTGCTAGAATTTAAAAAATAACAAATAAGATAGTCTTAAACTAAAAAGAGTGAAGATTTCGAATAATTTCATATTTTGAACATAGCCTTTCTGAAATGTTACAGATCTCTTTAATCAGTTACAGGAGAGTGTACTTTTATCAGTTTTTTGAACTGTTATAGATCCCCTTGTTACAGATGCCCCTAGGTTGGGGCTTTTGACAGAAGGAGCTTTTCTTTCCAATTTCTCCCCCCCCCCCAATTCATTCTTTCCTTTGATCCGACCTATACCTATAGCACCTATGCAGTACCTATATGCATATTGTCATGCTACATGATCAGTCTGCATTTCCCTTCGTGGCCTTTGTCTGCTTACCTGTCCAATCCCCCATGTATTCTGTGAATACCACAAAGTTTGTGTATTCAAAATGTTTTGAAATGGCACTTGAGATTTGGGAATAATATTAAAATGTTTTTATTAGAAGCAAAGCTTCCCAACAAAGCAGTAGTTCCAACTGTTAAAAATGCTGTCAGTAATCCATTTATGAAATGCAAATTTGCTTTTAAAAAAAATGGTGCCAAATTCGCGTAAACCTTTTCTTTGCTGTTACCAAACATCAAATTCTATGAATACTCATTTTAATTCGAAACTTAGTTTTTGTGAAAATTTCTACTGCACAATTTAAAATTAAGTCCATTTTTGTTTCATAAAATTACTCTTATTGAGTATGTTTTCAAAGATGCTGCTGTAAAAGTGTATTTCTCTATACTTTCTCAAAATACTTTTATTTTGATAAGTTGTGAAAATTATTTTCTTTTCATTTTCTTTTCTAAACTTATAAACACATTTTAACATTACTTACTTCTCTGCCATATATCAACATATCTTGTCTTATTGAAATGTACTTAATCTTTAAATTATCATAAGGCATTTTTAGTGTTGTCAAATAAAAAAATATTTAAAATATATTTATCATTGAGTATTTAAAGAAGAAGAAAAAAAAAATGGTAAAATGTATAAGCTTTAAAAGATAGAAAGTAACACTAGAAATAAGTGGACTATGAAGACCACAAAAGCGTGCAATATAGTCAGGGAAAAACATGGTAGAAGTCAGGAAAACATAAGTTTTGAAATCTCTAGAAACTCTGAATATTCTGGCTGATTCATATGGCATATTTTTTTTGTTTTTTTAGCAATCACAGTTCACTGTATAATGCTTAGAGTGACATAGAAATCTTTTTATATGAAAATTTTGTTAGTAAATAATAGTAAAAATATTGAAATCCTCAAAAAGTGCATGTAGCAGATATTCATTTGACAGTGACAATATGCCAATCTGGTGACATCAAGCAGCCCTAGTACATATATGCTGATTTGTTAAGCACTGAGAAAAATATAAAGTACTAAAAAAGCAAGTTGGTAGTAAAAAAAATTACTTTTCAACTGTTTTTGATACATGGCTTAAGTACCAAGTGCTTATTTACAGAATTTTTAATAAAGCACAATTTACCAGTATTCACTGCTGATCATGCAGGCCCATGATTTTGAAAGATGTTTCCTAATTCAGAATAATGAAAAAATATAAGTGTGTGAGAATTAAATCTTCTAGAATCATTGTGGATGAAAAAAGGCAAAATTGTTTAGGGCTCCTTCCGTATACCCCCTACCTCGATCAGGGTTGTTAAAAACCCGGGTTTTTTCAGAAAAAACCCAACCCACTGGTTTTTTTCAGGGTTTACCGGGTTTTATCTGGGTTTTTTCAGAAGAAGGGATGGGGTTTCAGAATATTTGAAAAAAATTTGCTTATTACTACAACTTAAAGCAAACTAATTGATTACAAAAAGCAATTATAAATAAAAAGTGGTTAATTTAATAGTAATAACTGATTAAAATTATTAATCAAACATAAAAAAATGTATAAATCAATTACAATAACAACCCCAATCATGGTTTGCTCTTAGATAAATTGACTATTAGTCGTAATTTTAACAGTGATATACTAGTGCTTAATTACAACTTTTTAAACCAATGAATTTTTTATGGTTAAAAAATCCTTATTCATTTTAATACAGATAGGCATAAAAATTTACTCTAGAAATTTTAATGCAAATGTGAAGTCTAATTAAGGTAGGTGGTGGTGTGGTGGGAGGTTTGGGATCTGTTTATAAACTTTACAAGTGGTGTACTGATGTTAAGCGATGTATTTATCTACATTATTAAAGTTGAAATTTTGAAAAACCCCAGTTGGGTTTTTTCTCGTTTTTTTTAAGTGGGCTTTTTTGAAAAAACTCACCCGGGTTTTTTTGGGTTGGGCAAAATCATAACAACCATGACCTTGATTTTTGGTGATTTTTTGTGGCGCTAAAGGGCATTTTCAATGGTGCCAAAAAAAAAAAAGGAACTGACGCAAAAAAAAAGGAAACGGCAAAAATGCCGTTTTTGACAGTGCAGGGAAAAAAAAAAAAAAAAAAGGCCGTGAAACCACCTTTCTGAAAGCGGGAAAACTATAAGAATTTGAAGAATTCCACAAAAAATTTAGGGGTAAAAATGGCCGTGAAACAATGTTTTCGAAACCGGAAAAACTTAAGAATTAGAAGGATTCTACAAAGATTTTAGGGTTAAGAATGTAAACAACAACAAAATCAAAATATTTAAGATTTTATGAACATAGAAATCGCATTTTCGAACAAGAATTTAGAGTCATAAAAATGCGTTTCCGAAAGCGCAAAAACTATTAGAAATAGAAAAATTCTAGAAAAAATTTAGGGTTAGGAATCTAAACATGAATAAATTCAAGGAAATTTAAGAATTGATGGACGCAGAAATCGCGTTTCCTAACAAGAATTTTGGGTTAAAAATTTGAAAAACATAAATTTCATAAATAATGGGACTTTTATGTGAGGGGAGAGGGGGGGGGGGGCTCACCCCTCTCATTTTTGACGATAAAAGTAGTCCAAAAACTGAAAAAATAAGAAAACGAGTCATGCCTTTTAAGAAGAAAGCCAAAAATTGTGAAGCCATTCCATGCACCTGTACAAATAGTGCACAATTACCGGAGTGAGGCACTAGGAGCCTGCTTCATGTATCACTCCACAAAATGCATTAAAAACGTTTGCGTCAAAAACTATGAAAAAGTTAGTGTCGTCCACAGTGATTAACACAAAATTTTGATGACAAAAATTATAAAAATATTCATTTTAAACAAACTTGGTGTAAATATTCCCCCGCCCCCCCTCGTTCACTTAAAAACAAGGAACAAAGATTTATATACATGTGCAGGGTGTCGACAGATCATGGAAATCATGGAAAAATCAGGGTACTTTTTCGATCTGGAAAAATCATGGAAAAATCAGGGAATTTTGCAAAAATATTTAAAAATCAGGAAACTTTAGTTTCTGCCTAGTGAACTAGATCATTTTTAATTGTCAATCGGATGCGCGGCTCCGTTCTGGATCACATGACGCTCAACTGATGCACAGATACAGACATTTTACAAATCCGAAACCAGAATACAGATCATACGAGGACATAGAAATATGAATCCGAGACTAAGTGATGTAGGCACTATCACTATACGAATCCGAAAAAGTGCATGTATTCGGACTCGTTCTAAGATGCGGATCATACAAGAAATCGGATATGCGAATCATATCGGCATGTGAATTGCTTCCTAAATAAAGTCATAGGTTAAATGAATGGTAAAAGATGATTTAGTCTATTACTTACTGCGCCCTTGTGTTTTTTAAAGTGATGGGACATTTGAGTGATGCCTGCTAAGCTCCCCCGCAAGACGATTTTTTTTATAGATAGTGCTCATTTTTAAGCCTTTTTACATATTTTTTTTTAAATTTGAAACGATACATTGACTGAAATAAAATAAGTTGACTAGGTCGCCAGTTTATTTTGATCAGTCATCCTTACGCTTAAAATTGAACACTACCTTTATAAAACGAGCAAACTTTCTGCTACATATTGTCTTTTAGGGTTCGACTAAATCTTATGTTTGGATTTATGAAACTGAACTACCATTTTATTAAGCATTTTTGTGGTTTTCTATTATTTATTTCCCTATATGAAGCATTCACCTGTTGGTGCATGATACACAATGGCGATTTATATGAAAGATTATGGTATGTATGTACATAATTAGTTCTGGAAATTTGATAAAGATTGTCAGGGAAATCAGGGAAAAATCAGGGAACTTTTTTTCTCAATTTCTGTAGCCACCCTGATGTGGTCTTATTAACGGGTAACTTCAAAGTTAAATTCAACTAAAAAATACCCTGAAATTTTTCTACAACACTACTAAAACTCGGAAAACTACTTACGTCTTTCAAGGCCATCTTAAATTCTTCTAATAAACCTCCAAAATAAAATATCAAAAGATCACAGTACCTTAGCAGAAACGCTAGAAAATTCAGTTGACTTACCACCTGCAAGCAAGAATGTGAAATGTAGTTCACATCACAAGCTTCCACGTATGGGAGAGATTGCATCACTGGGGCTTTCTCATTGGCCGGCCGGTTGGGGTTGCCATAAATAGCCTACTTCCAATGTTGTCAACACAATTCGTTAGGGTTACCAAAAAATCCCTTTCATTGCTAAATTTGGCACGAAAAAAATGTAGGGAGTATATTGAAGCTTAGCCAATTGATTTGTGAAATTTGTCAATAAAGCTGAGCTTACTTGGACTGGTTATAAGCCAATGCTGCTTGTTGCCAGCTATTCACAAAAATGATCAAATTTCAGATTCTTTTGTGCGTGTACGGTTTAGGCATGACTGGAAGAATCAATTTCCCTAAAATTGTGAGGATCATAATTACGACAATTTTAAAAATATATATGTATAGTAGTTTTATTAGAACTTAAATATTAAAAAAAAATTTTTGTTAAAAAATCAATATACTAACTATTAAATAAAATAGCATATTAATTAAAATATAATAGCATATTAAATAAAATAGCTATTAAATAAAAATAGCTTAATGAAATTTGTAATTTCATCAAGCCTTGATTTCTAATCTATTTTGACAGTATTTTTTTTCATGTTTTGCAATTTTTTTCAGCCTAAAGTTGTTGAAGGTGTGAAGATTCCTGTAGACAGCTCACAGAAAAATCCTAATGATGTAGAGTTTGATAACCTGTATTTAGACATGAATGGGATTATTCATCCATGCTGTCACCCTGAAAATAAGTAAGAGTTTATGCATTTAAGCAAATAAAAAGATATGCTTTTACCTTTAAACAAAGCAGTATGTTTGGCTTCATTTCTGAAGGAAACAACAAAACTTGTTAATAGTGAATTTTTATTTACTAGTAGTGCAAGGCATCAGGGATTAAATTAGCAAAGCATTTTTTTTTTCTACATTTTTTGAAATCTTCTCTTTGTTTTATTTTTAACCCAGCAGGACGTGCATGACTCCCAGTAACAGGAGCTTGTGTGTCAGACCTGTCAGCCCCAAAATATTTTTTTATAGTCTTTTAAAAACTATTTGGCTTTTCGGTTAACTAAACAGTTAGTAAATTTACACCAAAACATCAAACAAACAATTACTAGAGTTATAACTGGTATTTTAAAATAATTAGTATTGTTTTAATCATTATTGATCAGAACAGAAGAAAAAATTAAATATGACTTTCACACTGACCTGTCTAAGGAAAATATATATATATTTATTATAAAAATGCAATATTATTATCAATAATAACATTAATAAGTATTATAATACAATAAAATAAAATTTACATATCATTCATATTTTTAACATGTGATACTGCTATTAGGATAAATGCTAACTTGAGAGCTTGCACTGGTCCTCAAAGGCCCGAAATCTTGTTTTATACAAGAAAGAAGAAACTTAAATTCTGGAAATGCCTCTAGTAGTCAAGGAGGTGGTGTCAAATGCAGCTACTTGAAATCTAAAAAAAAATTCTCTGGACGGTTTATTTTTTACAGTAATTTTTTTAATTGCCCTGGCTGAGAGGTGCATCCTGCTGAGTTAAAAAAAAAAGGAGGAGGGCAGTTCAAAAATAAGTATTCAGTACCTTATAATTATGTATCTTAATTCATTCATTCAACCAAACCTTTAAAATATATTTGCTGTTACAGCATAAATCAACATTTAGCATGTTAGTGCCATGTAGATCCCCAATTATAACTAATTGTAGTTTGGCATATTTTTTTTAAAAAATTGCACTCTTTGAAGTATACTGTCTTTTATTTTAACAAAGAATAAGTACTTAATATCAGATAAGCATATTAATTGAGTGAAAACTTTAAAAGGTACATTTCTGTTTTAAGGGCATTGCAAAGAAACATTGCCAAAATCTGCAATAACATACTGAACATAGCTACAATGTTGTCAGTTAACCTTCTTGGTTATGAATGAAAATGAAAGAATTGGTTATGCCTCATATGAAACACACTCATTTATTTTAATTATATAAATAACGTGCCTTGGTTTGCAAGATTTTTTATTTAGAACTGCACTAAACCTAATTTGATATGACTTTTCATCTCATCAACATATGTTGTTTCTATTCAATGAATAATATTTTTTTTTTATAGCCATGAAAAAACAGTGCTTAAATGTGTGATAATGTGCCAAACATAACAACAGTATAGTTGAGTCTTTGTTTTATGAGTGAATTAATCACATCTCATAATATGCAACTCTTTACATTAAAAAAAAAAAAAAGCTATGGCCTCTCCAAAATTTTTATTGGCAGCTCTAAAACAGGAACATACTTTTCAAGATCTATTCACCATATTAACCATCATTTGACAACATTATCAACATAGTTTTTAATGCTTGTTGTCTAGATTTAGTTGAGCAGAATTTTTAACATTAAAAAAGTTTCTAAAATGTGAAGAAACTGATTGACAAACAAACTCATTTGTTTGTCAATCAGTTTCTTCAATAAATCAGTCTTTGAAAACAAGGTAGAGATTTAGAAAATACTGAGGAATTGTTTTTAAGACAATATCCAATATAAATGAGTAAGATAGTGCCAAACATTTGTGTGTTTGAAATGATATTTTTGAACTGCAGGATCATAGTTGTGGAAATGTCTACTATACGTTCATTTATTAGGGAAAAGAAATAAATTCCAGTAAAAAGTGTACAAACAAAATCTTGGCACGCCCAGGGGCAGATGGCGCATTGGCACGCCCAGGAGCAGAAATACAGGTGCACATCCCACCCTCCAAGACAAGTTTACATTGTAAAAGATTGACATAGTTTGTAAATTCAAATGCATTTATAAGAGAAAAAGAAAAAAATTGTGTCCTCTCCCAGCATTTTTTTCTAAATTCTTTTCTGTTGCCATGATAAGAAATTTGCTTTGTGACATTGAAGTTTTATGCAAGGAGTGTAGTGAGTCCCAAGAGAACTGCAAAGTGATTTTCTGGAGTTGGTGTGCCGGGGCCGGAACTTCTAGTTCTTATTATTACCAATGTCTACTAAATTCAACTTTTGAGTGAAAATGAATGATTCTTATATCAAAATTTAAATGTCTGTGGGATCAAACTTCTTACAGTATAATATTTGTCATAATGAATTTTATGTTCTGTTTTTCTAGACCTGCTCCTAAAGATGAAGAAGAAATGATGATCGCCATCTTTGAATATATTGACAGAATATTTAGCATTGTTCGACCACGTAGGCTTCTTTATATGGCTATTGATGGTGTGGTAAGATATATTTAAAATTTCTTAACTGCTTGGAATTTCAGTTGATTTTAATTATTATTATTTTAAGTATTCACAAATTAATAAATTTTATCACAAAGCCCTTTTTTAAAAATGTGGTTTTAAGTTCCATTCTTACAAAAAGGAAATAGGATTAATTTTCCCCCTTTGCCTAGCCAACTACAGAAGCTGATAATACCAAATTGAACATGCATGTGAAATTTGTAACATATATTCTCAATAAGACAGGATTTTCCAAAATTTGTAACCTACGCTTTGCAGTGTAATAAAGTTGATCATGAGCTTGCAAATATTTAAAAAAATGTGGATTGAGCTTTTTTTTTAACTACACATCTCATGTAACACATGTAAAATTGATGGGGGGGAGGGTAGGCTGCCACCATCCCTTTTTTCTTATTGTTTTCTTATTTATCTTTTTTGAAAGAAAAAAATGTTATCTATTAAATTCTTGCTTCAAAATGTAACAAATATGAATAATTATTTAGACAAAAGTTGTCTGTAACTAAAAACTTATTAAAAATTTGTTTGCATTTAATGTGAAAAAATCATAGTGCTTCGGGGTACACATACTTCACTACACTGTATCCACCACTCTTCATATGCACATATATACTGTTTTCACAAAAGTTTTCAAATTCCCAAACTCTTGCATTGGAAAACATTATTAGAGACATTAATGTCTAACCATGAAATTTTTGAGAAAATATAAGTTTGTTATTTATAGTTATAAAATATTACTGAAATCCATATCCAAACATTCTGGTGTGGTGTTCTAAGTATACCTTTTGTTCTCGGCTTCAAGAATTTAACTGTATTCATGTGTGTTTTTAGGCTCCAAGAGCAAAAATGAATCAACAGAGATCTCGAAGATTCCGTGCATCGAAAGAATCTGTAGAAAAAGTTGAACTTATTGCACGAATGAGAGATGAATTATCAAAGAAGGGTGCAATTTTACCTCCTGAAAAACCTAAAGAAGAGCATTTTGATAGCAACTGTATCACACCTGTAAGTTATCATTGTCTTTTCATATTGTCCAAAACATCTGGGACAGAATATGTACACACACATATGTGTATTGTATACTATATATATATATATATATGTATATATATATATATAGATTGGCAGATCCAGAAGGGGGGGGGGTTACAGGGGCACGTCACTTTTTGTTTTTTTCAAATTGAGAAGAAATGTTTTTCATAAAACAATGAAATTAATTATTTATATGTAATTTAGGGCAGCGGTGCGCAAACTGGGGTCGCGACCCCCAGAGGGGTCGTGAGATGATTTTTGGGGGTCGCCAAATTCAAAGAGATTCAAATTTATGAAAAACCTGCAATTATTCATTTCAAAGAACTGAAATAATACAAGAGAAGAAACTGACAATTATTATTTTACGAGCGCGATATTCGCGATCGCTATCACGGGGCTTCAAAACCACGTTATCCTGTATAGTGATCTGC
This sequence comes from Cheiracanthium punctorium, assembly GCA_038373885.1. NCBI lineage: Eukaryota > Metazoa > Arthropoda > Arachnida > Araneae > Cheiracanthiidae > Cheiracanthium > Cheiracanthium punctorium. Next base: position 987,577 of record JAWZYV010014973.1, on the reverse strand, counting down.
AAATTGATCATGCATAGTGATCTTCAAAATAATTTTCCATTAAAACAAAACATCGATCTCGATTGGATCCAGAGGATGACTTACGACTTGAGCTTTCCAATACAGATCCGAACATAGAAACTATCATGAGCTCTTTGCAAGCGCATATTTCACATTGACTTTTTATGATGTAAAGTTTTTTAAAAGTATTTTTCATTAAAAAATATTTATATCCATATGCATAAATAAAGCATTGTTTACTAAAACTATGTGTTGATTCATTAACTGATTTTTATGATGTTACAACTTTTATAACATTTTTATGGTGGCGCTATTTTAAAAACGCGTTATTTCAATCGATGACGTCACGACACTCTTTTAAAAACATCCTGTAAGAGCAAATCCCAGAAAGAATTTCAATGTAACTTCGTTTTCAATTAAAGAAAATGCCTACTGTCTATCCAGGGGTCGCGACAAAATTATACTCAAAATAGGGGGTCGCGACAAAATTTTACACAAATTAGGGGGTCGCAGATGAAAATAGTTTGCGCACCACTGATTTAGGGCACAGATGAAAAAAGTTACTTAATCCCCTAATTTTTTGCTTGCTCTGTAAAAGATTTTAAAATGTTAAATAAAATAGAGTTGTACTTTCTTTTCATTCTTAAAATTAATTAAAATATGTAATTTATATGTAAAAAAATGTCCAGTGAAATAAACTTTATAATATTAATGGATTACTCATAGTGGAGAAAAGTAAATTAGAAAAATGTATCTGTTAAGTCTACAATATTAAATGCTTAACACATTGATTTTTCTTTTTCTTTCATTTTTTTTTTTTTTTTTTTTTTTTTTTTTTTTTTTAACGAGGAGAAACCTTGTAAGTGACCCCTAAGAATGACTTAGATAAATTACTAAATTAATTTAAAATTAATTTTGTCTTTCTTTTAATATATGGCAACCGAATAGTAAAGAAATTTAAGTATTCGACAATTGGTAAACAAATACTATTTTTATGTCATGAATGAAAGATATGGTATAGTACCATAGTATTAAATTAATCCAAGTTGTTACTAAAATCACAGTCAAATTGGGTTTAAAGTAAGCAAAAATACTCAGATGTTAAATTTAAATTTTGTTGCTTTTCAATTTTTAAAAAATCTTATGACACATTAATTAATCTTACTATTAATAACTCAATATGAAACAGTAACCGGGGAGGGGGGGGGGTAAAACTCATAACATTGTGCTCATAAATAAAGTCAATTAACTTATTTTTTATATAAAATATGCAGGTTAAAAAAAATCATGATTACACTAATATTTAAAAAAGTTATTAATAATATATAAAGGAAATACTATTAAATTTTGTAGCATTTTAATTTCTGAAGTTTTACACCATATGAAATATTCAATCTTGTTTGAAAAACAAACTAATTAAATGAATCATTGCAATCAAAGTTTAATAACAGTTTAATAAATTTTAACCAAATATTCGGTATTTGACCGAATACTTGGCTAGAATTTTAACAGTTTATTTGTTATTCGCAAAATATGGCATTTGGTGCATCCCTAGTGCACAACCTGTGGTGTGTTGACCATTATTGCCCAGATACTTTTTTCTCCCTGCCATCTCAGTTCAGGCGTCACAGTCGGTCCTATTTTCCTACCTTCATCAAAATTTTATTTATATAGCCTGGTATTTCAATGGTTTGATAGGCGAAACCTTAACATCTAAAAGAAAATTTAACAACTGTTGAAGCAGCAGAACATTTTACTCTATTATTTATAGAGGCAGGAATTTAAAAAAAAATAGGATCGACTGCGACGACTGCAGTTGTACTGTGAAAAATGCATGTTATTTCTACCAACTCAATTAAAAAAATAATAAATTAATTATTTGTAGTTTGATCTCAGTACTTAACACTTTTGTGCCTGAAAATGCCCAATTGCGATTTAATAATTTGCTTGTAGTACTTAGTTGGAGTGCTACATTTGTAAGTACTTACAAAGAAATCTATAAATACATATTGTGAGCTTACATTCACGAAGTAGCCATTAATAAATTGTTTTTAAGGCTACGTAAGTTGAAAAAACACTTGCTTTTTATCATTGCAATATTTAATTGGCTCATAGTTTTAATTTTTATCAAAGGCCTTTAAATTTTTTGGCCCATAAGTTAAAATGACTTGTACCCCTGATTTAAATATTTTAGTGTATGAATTAAGAAACTGGTTGATGTAAAAGAGTTTTGTTGAATCCTGATTTAACCCACTTCTCTGCCAATAGGGTGAATATAAAAAGTTAAATATTGCAATCTCCATACGGTAACACTTGAGATCAGCGACCATTAATACAAGTTAAAAAATAACAAGTCCTGCTTGCAATGTCTGTTTTTAAAATTTCATTTCCTGTCTATTTATGTATTTTAATTCTTTTTATTTTTTATTCAGCTTGCTAAATTAGTACTTTCAAAGTACTTAATTTATGTGCTGATTGCTATTTTGTGTATGCTCTCTAGTAGTGGCTTTTGAAATGTTTTAGTTCCTAGAAACAAGGTGTAAAAAAAAAAAAAAAAAAAAAGATTTTTGAAATCGTGCCTGGCAGTGGGTTAAATAGGAATCAACTCAGTTTAAGCTGAGTTCAAGAATTTTATAGCCAAAAAGCTAAAATGAGAAAGAGTGTTATGCAAAATACAGAAAGGCCACAAAGGAAAAATTGCTTTTTTGATAGTGTGAAGGATTTTTTTATCCAAATGCTTTCTCCTTATTAAAAAAAAAAAAAAAGGGCAAAAACTCTTACGTACACACATTTTGACAAATCTTTTTGCATTATTTGAGAAAAGCTACCATGTCTTAAACCTGGAATCAGCTAAATTTTTTGTACTAATATGTTTAAAAAATATGTATAAACTAATTAAATTATAAAAAAATCATATGTATAAATTTTAAATTTTAGGTCATGCATATGCATGCATATTAAATTTTAGGTCATGCATAAAATGCTGTAAAAATATTAAAATTATAAAATACTTTGCTTACAGGGTACACCTTTTATGGATAGACTGGCTAAATGCCTTCATTATTACATTCATGACAGACTTAATAATGACCCTGGTTGGAGAGATATTGAAGTAATTTTATCAGATGCGAATGTTCCAGGAGAAGGTGAACACAAAATTATGGATTTCATCAGACGACAAAGATGTAAGTTTTCTGATTCTTTATAGCAATTTGGTTTTCTTTAATATTTAATAATCATAATTTTGCTGATTTTCTTGGGTTTTCTATATCATTCTTAGAGCCATCAATTTTTTTTTTTTTTTTTTTTTTTTTTTTTTTTTTTTTTTTTTAAGATAGTATTAAATTACTTTTCTGGTACAATTCTCTAATCATTTCTAGACTAGAACTTAAATAAGATTTTGGTTTTTTGTGAATCATTACATTCAAGTTTAAAATTGAAACAAAATTCTTATGATAGTGAAAGTTTTCAAATATCTTTTGTGCTATAATTCCCCCTCCCATCTCTAGTGAATTTGTTTCTGTAGGTTTTAACTTGTATACTTTGACGGCTTGTGCCTGAATAAATAAATAAAATAAGTTAAATTTTTATGTAGATGTCTAAAGTATTATCTAAAGCTTATATAATTTTTTAGTTGCTACCATGCATAAGCAGACTTCTAACTAGTATCATAGTTTCAAATTAATGTACTGATTATTGCACTAATAGAACATGGAGTAAAACAGACTGGCTCAGTTAACATTTCATTTACCATAATTAATGCAATAAGGCTAGAGTTTTATTTATTTTTTAATCCTCTTTTAATTTAAGTGCAGTTAATTTCAAGCTCTGAAAGTGTTTCGATAATGTTGTGTGCTAACCTTTTAAGATTTACTTGCAATTAAAAAAAATTATTTACATTTTTATAGTTTTCCTGTTTCTTACAATCACATAGAATAAAATATTTTTATGTATATACTAGCAGCGTCCCCCGGCATTGTGCGTGCAGTGGAAGAGAAATGCCCATTGACCTTAAATATAGATTGTAAAGGGCAGGAATGTGAATTCTCCTACTGCAGTGATAAAAAAAAAAAGGACATGGGCTCCCCGCTGCAATAAAAACAAAATATGTTATGCTTGATTACCTAGGAAATAAGGGGGGGGGGAACTTTAATTTAATTATTGGAAAAGATGAGAACTAACTTTATTTAAAGAAAATGGTGCTTCAGTGAACTCATCATTTTACTAATTTATACAGCATTTCACAACCCTAAAAAATTAGTATATGAAAGCTAATATAAATATTACTATTAAAAAAATAACATTAAAAGTATATCAAAACGTGCTGTTTCAGTTCTAAGACAAGCTTTAAAAATTGATTTAACAGAATTAAAATCATAACTTCATGATTTCATGGAGTGTAAGTATGACTGATAATATGCTTGTTTCTAGCTTTCTTGTGAAATTAGGTCTTCATTCACCTACTTAAAAACAAATGTTTGCCTTGTTCTACATGAAATAGTTTCACTAACAGGCAGTGATTAGTAGAAGTGTAGGATTTAAAATTAAATTTTGAAAGCCAGTTTATTTTTTACATAAAAATTACTTAAATATTGACAGTAGAAATAGAGGAGCATGAAGAATAAGCATTGGATGATATTATGTAAATTAAAAAAAGCCAATGACATGCTGGCCAATGCTAAGAAGCGCTGTTGTCTTAGTTTCTTAGATTTTCTATTTTTGGGTTGAATGATTTTTTATGCGCATTAAAAACTTAACAAAACAGTTAAAATGAACCATTTTATTGAATGCTTGGATGTTATTTAACATTGCTTTTAGGAGAATAAATTTAAATAATATGTGAAATAATGTTCTAGCTTGAGACTGTAACATAGTTGAACAAACAGCTCATAGCAAGGGACAGTTTCCATAATATTTTTCAACTTCAAATTTAAGTGTTTTGCGAATTTTAGTTTGAAAATGTGTTGGTAAATTAAGGCATTAAACTCATGTAACTTTTGAATCATACTTTTGGATTTGAAAACTTGAGTATGGTCTTTCAGAAAACACCTGGTGTAGCAGTGTTTCCAAGTTATGATTGCAGTGTATTCAAAATGATCCGTGTTCAAATTAGTCTGTATTTGACACTGTGTCCTGATTTAATTTTCAGCATGAATGCAATCTCTTTTCATTACTAATTATTTGTTTTTGCTTTTCAGCAAATCCTGATCATGATGCAAATACTCGACATTGTTTGTGTGGAGCTGATGGTAAGTTTTTTTCCCTCGCCATTGTAAAAAAAAGAAAAAAAAAGTTGTTTAAATTAAACTGCATTAGCTTTTTAAAACACATATCTATAATTTATAATATTTTGCATTTGCTTTGTAAAAATTTTAGTTTTCTCTTAAGTTTTTTTCTTTCTTTATTCTGAAAAAAAAAAAAAATACCCTATTGCATATATTTCTGATATCATTCCAATTAATAAATTTGTTATGATAAAAGAAAGTTTTGTGGATTGTACTAGATGTTTACTATGTATGCAGAATAAAATTTCACTGCAATGGTTTTTTTTTCTTTTTTTCAAATGTTGTTGCTACATTAGATACTCATATTGAAACAACAAGAAACTGATCTGGTTTGCCTTGTTTTTTAGTTATTTAGTAAGATCTCACTGAGGGCGCGTTCAAGAATTCATCGGTTGTGCACTGGTAACACCGGTGCATGACCAAAGCTTTCGTAAATTGTTGTCTGCTCAATGTGACCAGAGTGCAACCAGAATGGCCCATCTAGCGAGGTGGGTTATTCTGGTTATTAGCGTAGTGTTGCCAATGTTTATTTTTGTTTTCTTCGCTTGGAATCAGATGTGGTGAGGATGACTGAAACCGGTTGACAACCGTGACATCACTTAACCGGAGAATGACCACAACCGGTAGCACCGGTGAATTCTCGAATGGGCCCTAAATCTATAACCTCTAAAGTGATAATTTTCATTATTGCAGTATCGTTTTAGTGTAATTTCTGAATTTCTTTAAGATTATTACAATTTAAACATCAGTTCTTTTTTGTTTTTTTAAACTCCTGTTGTATCATTAAAAAGCAGGGTATTTCTAATTTGAATTGTGATTTTAAAATTATTTATTAAGAAAAAAAAATATATATAATTGATTAAATTCCTTTTTTTTTTCTTTTTCAGCTGATCTGATTATGTTAGGTAAGTTTTTATAATAAATATTTTAAATGAATATTTTTAATAAAGTTTTTAATTGTTGTTTTATTAAATTACAGTTTTACATTTCACCATTGTTTTATACTTTGTGGGGTTGACCTAAGATAAAAATGCTGTGTGTGCAAGAATAAGTTCAGGTGCCCCTTTCAATGAAAATTGATATTGAAAACTTTTCAAAAAATGTTATGGGCTCTCTATAACCCAAATTTGTTGGAACTTAATACCTGAAAGTTGGCTTCTGTACATCTTTGAAGTGTATATCTTTGAGGCCATCACTTTACTGTACTAAGCAAGCAACACTTTACATGTTGAACAAAAATTAACTCTTTCAAATGGTTAATTTGTATTCAAAATCACATTAAAATTTATTTTTTCTCGTTTTGGCACCTCTCTCAAAATTGTACACAACTTTAGCTGATCCTGCACTTTGGTATTGTTAATTGTACTGCAGGCATACTTTAAAAGAAGAAATGTGTACTGAATAGATTAGTTAAACAATGCAAGTTCAGTAAGTCTGTATAAGGATGAGACTGGAAGTCTCCTCTCAATGGGTCCTGATGACTGAAGAATTAAACCAATGATTTTTGGGGATGCACACCTCTCTTGGCAAAAAATTCAGCTTTTCACCAGAACAAGAAAAATGTCTCAATAGAATGAATCTAGTTTTGTCTTTTCCAAACTCCTTTTGATGATGTCTCAACATTTATAGTCTCTTGTGAGTGAGGGGAATCTGTTTCTGCTAAACTCATTTTTAAAGCAGGGTGGGTAGAGAAAGTACTAATTTTCATTTTCAGTAAGTGAGCCTTCATAGTCCTGTGTTTAGAAATAACTATGGAAAAAAAATATTTTTAAAAGGTAAACGGGTATACTAGTGTGATATCTGGTAAGATGTAATTTTAACAGGGTTATTACATTTGCATTTGCATAGTATATGGTTTATTAAAATGTTAATACTACACTGTACAGATTGTGCTATTAAGTTTTGCAATATTTAGCTGAATAAAAATTGCATTATATTTGATATTTTTTCAGTTTAAACACGTTACTATTTTTATTGTATGTGTTTTGAAATCTAATTATTTTTTCTTTTGATTAAACATGTCTGTTCTACAAATTGTACTATCTCTAACAAGTAATCTTTTTAAACAGGTTTAGCTACTCATGAACCAAATTTTACTATCATTCGTGAAGAATTCAAGCCAAATCAGCCAAGACCATGTGAATTATGTGGCCAATATGGTAAATTTTGTTTTCTTTTTAATAAAGAATCAAAAAGGCATAGTAAATCTGTGCTAAAGCATAAAGCATGTTGATTTTAAATGGGTTGTATAGTAACTTAAACACTGTATTCACTTAAGTTTGATGGGTAGTCTCAGTGATTACTTGATGATTAGCATATAGAGGTCAATGTAGACAAAAATTAGTTCCGTTTTGTGGCACCTTCACAAAATTACAATCTATTAAAATGACCCATCAAAAAATTACAATTGATTAAAATGGCTCCTTCACAAAAATACAGTTGATTAAAATGTCCCTTCATTGGTTACTTTACATTTTAATGTTTTATCAGTTATTTTAACAACAACAACAAAAAAAACTTTAATTAAAAATAGTTTAAAAATTCACAAGAATAAGTGTTCAAAATCACAAAATTAAGTGTTGAAATTCACAAAAATAAACAATTTTCACAAAAATGGGACCCTAGAAAAAATTCCTGGATGGAACCACAGCATATACAAAAGGGTTGATTCATTGGAAAAACTAGTTACTGTATTTAGCATGATACTTTGTTTTAAAAAGTAGCCTTTCTTTTATGTTTAAACGACCCCCCCCCCCAGAACATTATCACTGTATTAATTATCTATAATTATTTTTATGAATTTGTGAAGTCAGGAAAAACAAGAGACTCACCAACAATATTTTTTCTACTAGCTGCTACCCGCGACTTCGTCCGCATCGGCTTTAGAGTTAGGTCCCAAAAGAAATGAAGCATGTGTGAATAACACATATGTTTGCGAAAAAAGAAACTGCATTGAAATATTATTTGCTAATAGTGTAACTAAGTTTTAGAATCGGTTTAGTAGCTATAAAATTTCCATAGAGCGCAATACATTAGAATTATTTATGCTATATGCTTGAAAGGTTGCCTGTATGTTAATCCAGGGCAGAAGCTATCTTCATTACAAATTTTTGCATTTCCGTTCTGCAATTTGTGTGTGATTCAGTCAAAAAATTTAAACACACAAACGTACACATTTTTTAATGACTATGTCATTTTATCTCTCAATACCCTTATTGAAAAATGTGCCCCAAAAATGCGACATAATTTTACATGTATTTAAATACTATTAGTTCACAACAGCTTTAATATCGAGATTAAAGCAATCTTTAGTCTCGATATTGTTACACTATTTCGTAAGCTGTAGAATATGCTCCACATGTATTTTTTACATATATTCAAATATTATTAGTTCACAACAGCTTTAATCTATTGTTACAATATTTCGTAAGCTGTAGAATATGCACCACATGTATTTTTCTATAAATAGGTTACACTCATAAAAATTTCAACATAGGGTTACCAGGCGAAATACGCGAAAGATGAGCGATAAAATGACAAGTCAATTAACATAGTTTTAATATGGCAATAATAAAACTAAAAAATTAGGGGGGTTCAGGGGGATCTCCCCCTGACGAGGCTCGAACAGCCGAGTTTTTATATTATTGGTAGGATTTGGAAATTTATGAAGTTTAAGAAACACATTTGGACTTTTCTTTCTAATGCTTTTTAATTTGGTGTAAAATCAACATAATTTCCATACCATTTCATGTTTTTCAAATGCATGTTTATCTGAATAGAATTTCAGCTTTATTTCAAAAGCATAAATCATTTTGTGCGGGCGATAAAACGGTTCTTAATTAATAATTAGAAAATTATTTAAAATTTCAACATTCTGAGCCTCAGGTGCACAGTCATGGGCTTCTATGCTCAAATTTTCAAAGCCCTGCTTTCTGTAGATTTGTCTGGAGAACATTCATTTTTATTTTTAGAGATAGATAGATTTGGCATAAAACTGGCATAATTTCCGTGGAATTTAATGTTTTTCAGATGCACGCACGCACTTCTTTATTGAAGCAATAGCATTCTTGTTAGCTCAAAACATGAATCATTTGATTGATACGGGCGAAACTCGCCAAGCATGGCAACGTAAAAACGGTTTTTAATTAATAATTAAAAAAGTAATTAAAAATCTAAAATTCTAAGTAGACTATAACCTTCTCCAGGGTCCCATCTATATCTAAACCTAAATTCCTCCTAATCGATTCAGCGGTTTACGCGTGAAAGCGTCATAAACAAACAAACTCACTTTCGCATTTATAATATTAGTTAGGATTTAGTAAGGCAAAGTTGCGGATATACAAAATGCTCAGCTGCTGTTTTGATAATTATAACATTGCCATTTTTCATGAATATCTATTTTATTTATTCTATCAAATATCAGGAAAATAAAGTTTGATTTTTGAGGAAAAGAAAGAAAGCTAAAATATAAGTGGTTGTATGCAAAAGAGCCTCTTAATTGTGCTTAGATAATCTTTTCTTAACCAATGAGTTATGTTCAAATGTCAGTAGATGGCCCTATATTTCTAGAATTTTCATTTTCTTCTCTTGTAGTCTGTATAATCACACATATATCCCAACTAACATTATATTGCTGAACTGAAAGTGTAATTTTAAAGCTAATTATCTAGATTCTTATTCAACTATTAAACCTATATATTTTTTACTTTCTTTGTCAAAACATTTTATCAATCTAGTATTTATAAAGTTGAGTTTATTGTGATAGTTGGTGAAAAATTTTCGAACCTTAGTGTTATTGAAGTATCATACTTTTTTTCAAGTGATATATATTTAAATGAAGTGCATGAAAATTGATTATAATCAAAGGAAATCATGTGGTGTTTATAATGGATTTTAGATGTTAAGTGTTACTATCAGTGTGAAATAGTACATATTTCATGGTATGTCCCCTTTCACACACACACACACACACAAAGCTTTATTAAATTAACATTTTAAGACAAATGCTTTTATTGATTTAAGCTTATTAAAGCAAAATAGAATAATTTTTTTAGACTGAAATATTATTTTACCTAGTCAAACCTTTCATTCTTACGGCTCTGTTTCAGGTCATGAAATGAAAGAGTGCACTGGAGCTGCCAAAGAAAAGCAAGGTGAAGTAAGTATTTAAATTTTTTGCTAAGTTACTTCAAAATCTGAAATTTCTTTATTAAGTAATTATCTATATTCCACCATACTTTCAATGAAAACAATTGAAATTTCTCAGTACATTTGAAGATAAAAGCTCAATATGTTTGTCATAATGTTTCTCAATCATTGTTTATTTCTTTATTTCTTTATATTTTCAACTGGTGAAACTTACAAATAGTTACTTTTATGTAATTAATTAAGTACTTGATTTATTTATATTATTAAAGTTACAAAAATCACCCCAAAATAAACTGGTGTTTAAAAGTTGAAATAAAACTTTATAAAATGACAGACAGATAGGTAAGTACCTTTTTATGTGTGTTATTTTACAATTTTATTTATATCAATTATTAAAGTTAGTTGCTAAGAGTTACCGACTATCTTCCACTTTCAAATAAAATGTATGTGTATCAGTTTCTTAAATTTTTATTTTTGTTTGGAGTTAGATGTAATTTTATTATTTTTGTAATATTATTACGGATACTCGAGGACATTTAGTCCAGTTTGTAAACTAAAGTAAAATTTTATTTAATATGAGGCCAAGGAAGACTCTTAATTTTATTTAGAGAATCAAAGTAACATGAAGATTTTGTAGAAAACTAACCTAAGTAATATAAATAGTTAAAAATGAGGATAAAATTTCCCCTTAATACTTGATAATAATGCTGTAAAGAAATATCAATAGAACTATAATCCAAAATTTCTTAAATTCTATTGTTACCCATTTCTTGGTTTCAAGATAGTTTGTTTCGATGATTCTACTGTATGATCACAATTATTATTACAATTTTAAAGAATATGGAATTTCGTTTAAAGTTTAATAAAGTAAGAACTTTTTGTTTTATTTCTGAACTTGATACATGTAAAATAATTTATTTATTATGAATGAATAGTAATATGCATGTAATTTGTTTTAGTTTGATGAATTAGAGAAACCTTTAGAAACGGATGTTGAATTTATTTTCATACGATTGAATGTTCTGAGAGAATACCTTGCTAAAGAACTGACTATGGACAACCTGCCTTTTCCATTTGATTTAGAGGTAATGATTTAAATATTAATAGCTATTAGATTGTGTAGTAAGCTTGAAAAATTTTAAATCTGTATGTTTGAATTTAATTCATTTCGGTTTTTCATTTTTATAATTTTATATTTAAGACAGAAATTTTTTGTTAAGAAATCAGATATTACTTCCAAGTCTCCAAGTGTAACAGTTCCTTCCTTTTGAAACGTGATTATGTTTGTGCATTATTTACATTTAGAACATGTTTTTGAGCAGTGTCCTTTATTACAATAAAAGCTTGGGGGACTCAAGGTGCCTATGTTAAAACTCAGTGAAGAAGAGCACATAAGTCTTTTTAAAAACAAAAGGAGGGAAAGAAAATGTTAAAATACATCACGTGTGAAAACCATTTTTTCTCCTTCAATCCGGCTCCAAACAAATGCTTTGCAGTGATCTGAAAGCTTGCCAAGTTGAAGTAACACTACATAAACTGCCTCTGTTTAACTGGGAATATTTTTGATTACAGAACATAGAAGTAGATCAAAAGTAAAAAGATAATCAATGAGTGGAATGGATATGCTATTTTCTGTATTCTTCTATTTTCACTCTTTAAGTAGTAGAACAAAAATTGTGAAAATCTTTAGTGATCTTGTGTGAATCTTTAGAATGTGAAGTGGTGAAAGTTGGTCACAGCTTGTAAGAGATACATTCTTAAAGAAAATTTGCTTAACAAAATGTCTGAAATTTATTATTATTTTTTAAAATGACAACAAGTAAAGTCTGGATATTGGGAACTTTCAAATTTTGGATGTATGGATTTAAAATTTTTGTGCAGTAGTTTTCATTTATCTGTATGAAATTAAAATTGTATTCATTTTAATTTTTAATATATGTGTATAATTATACCATGTATGGGAGAATGATCAATTTAAATGGAAAAAGTTTTTCTTTTTTATTTTAATACAATTTTAAAGGTAAATTTTTTATTTCAGAGGGTTATTGATGACTGGGTTTTTATGTGCTTTTTTGTTGGAAATGACTTTTTACCACATTTGCCATCCCTTGAGATCAGGTAGAGTATATCTTTATTATTACTCATATTAATTTCAAGATTTCTTAATTGAATGCATAATTTTTTGTTCTAAATATAAATTGATTTTTTTTTTTTTAAATAAGTACAGTTCTGCAACTGCACTGTTTATAAATTTACAAAAGGAAAGGCTGTTTTGTACCCAATTCTGAGAAGTTTTATCAGTAGACAAATCATTTAATTCTAAAACACTTTTTCTGCATTTTCTACTATAAAAAGCCGTTTCCAAATTTTTATTCTTGCGCTTATAAAGTAACAAGGTATGAAAAAAGTAATCCATAGCCTAATATATAGAAATATGATTAGCTAAACTAAAAGCTAGTTGAATTGCATAAGTTTTTCGTTATTGGTACTGAATTGTACCATTCAGGGATTAAGTGACAAATTTATCAAAATTATTGGCAAAAATCATGAGTAAGCTAATATGTAAGTACAAACATGTTGTTGAAACAAATAAGAATAAATGTTTGTTTGCATTTTTGTAACTTGTCATGGCCCTAGTAACTCTAGCTATATGTTTTCTTCTGTTGTTTATACTTACATGTAGAATATCTGAATTGTTTATGAAGAATGTACAGAGTTAGTATCACATTTTAAGCTGAGTTCAAAATTTATCAAAATGCTAAAATTTCTATATATTTTTAAATTGAGATTTCCTCGCATCATTCTATGATTATTATTTTTTTTTTTCAAATTTTTTTAAAAAGTTTCCACCAACATTTTTAAGAGGTTCCTAATTCACAAAGTAACTCTTGAAATCTTAACATATCATATGAAAAAGTAATTTAAATCTACTTTAAAGGCAAGATTAATTCTAATATTTTGTATGAAATATAATAACATAATTTACAGATTATGAGATCAGACTACAATGAGAAAAGTTCAGACATCATCAAAATAATCTGATATTGCAAAAACGAAAAATTGTAATTAGAGTGTGTAAGACTCTTCCCCTCTTCACGTTGGATTTCATACACATACAAAACAAAATCTTCTTGTTTTATTTTTTTATTACAAAAAGTATTTTACCTTTATTTGAAAATTGTAACTTTATTTTAAACCTTTATTAACATAGATACTTTTTGGTATTATTATTATTATTTAAAAAAGAAAAAAAGAGAGACTCTTTGAATAATTAAAAATTTTTTAGAGGCAGAATTTAAGTATTATTTAAAAGTCTAATTATAACTCTAATATATTTTTAGGGAAGGAGCTATTGACAGATTGGTTGAATTGTACAAAAAAGCAGTGTATAGAACGGGGGTATGTATTGCATTAAAAATTTTTTTGTACATGTGTTATTATTTTTTATTTCAGAAAATAATATTTTTAAAAGTTTTACAAAATCAGATATCATTGTGTCCAATTTTAAGAATAATTCAGTAATTTTGTTAAAAAAATCATTGCTTGGTAAATTTAATATTTCTTATCAATATTTTGCTACAAAATTGAATATTTTGTTGGTGTCTTGTTATTAATTGAAATAGCTTGGTAAAAAATATTTACAATTATGATATTTGTGTAATAAAAAAGAAATCAAATGAGAAAATTGCTGTTATGGTGTTCCTAGATTTTTCTTTCTTTTTCATGTTCCTACATTTAATTAAATCTAAACTATAGTGCTTTTCATAAGAAAATTCTTACTTGAGTATGCCCTACAAATTGTTGAAATTTTTAAAAATGAATCTTGCTTGTGGATTAGTGACATATGAACTATACAAAAAGAGTTTTCTTTTTACAGGCAGACACTTTCCACAAAACTGTTCCTAATAATCTACTTAAATGTAATGGTGGCACTATATAAATTTGGTCTAATTGCTCTTATAATGCTTTTATTTGTAACAGACAAAATATTATAGAATAAAAAACTATCCTATCTTAATTTTGACATATGCCTGTAATATTGTATAGGCATTGATTAAGGTTTTCCTAGATAAGATTTAAAAAAAAAAAAAAAAAAAGGCAAATTCTCAGTCAACATTCTCCCCGCCCCAATGGGTGACACTTTCTCATCAAGCATTTTGCCACTACTAAGGCCCAAAATTGCTAGCCATTTTATTATGGGAGCACCCAATGGGCATTTCCCCTATGAAGGGATGGACAAGTTAACATCCATGCCTAAGCCGGGATTCAAACCTGGACCCAAGGCGTGATAGCTGGTATTTTAGACTTTTTAATGAAATGCATGATTTATTTTATTTTACTTCATTTACTTGTTATTTATTAAATGTGTTTCATTAAAAATGAATTTATTCTTTCCTAGGGATTTGTGACAGATAGTGGCAATGTTGAATTGAGTCGAGTTCAACTGATAATGTCTGGTAAGTTTTGACTATTCTTTCTTTAGAAAACATACATATTCAAATACTCTCTAATTTTATGTTTGGGCAAATATAGTCATATCGTTAGTTCTGCTCTTATGCCTACTTAAATCAACTTCTGTAATATTTGAAATGTGTGGATGCAAAAGGTCACATTATCTTTTTAAGGTGTTGAGTTATTCATTTCACTGTGTCAGGGATGAGATTCTTCAGACTTTTGTCTGATTTTCAGACTTTTTAGTGCTTAAAAAGAATTTAGTTTCTTCAATTTTTCAAAAATTTTCTGAATTTTTCAATTTTTTCTTAAGGCAAAATTGTATATAAGTTGGATGGATTTAGTATCAGTACCAATTACAAAATTTATTGAACTTCATATTCATAAGTATCATTGCTCAAATGCTGTTTGCACATTCTTTCAGACTTTTTCCTTTTTTGTCAATCTCATCGCTGCTGTGTTCATTTTAAAGGTGAATCAGGCTGTATTAGTGATTTGGGCAATAATGAACAAATCAAGTCTAGGGGATAAAAAAAAAAGAAAAAAGCTAAAAATCTTGTTTTGATGCATAACTCACATTATCCAATACAAGCGCGTAGCCAGGAAAATTTTTCGGGGGGGGGGATATATCCTGATATCCCCCCCCTGGCTACGCCCCTGATCCAATAACTGTTTTATAGCAAAACTCACTCTCCAAATTTAACCAATCAAGGTGGCTTGCAAATAATCATGTGGTTGTTTTCTGTTTATCTGTCTATGTTTTTAAAGAATAACCAAAAAACCTATTTACTAAATTTTTGTTGTTTATTATTCTTTAAAATAATGCAATGAAAACTAATTTTTAGATTTTTTTTTTGTTTGGTTCTTTTTGTCTTAAATTCATAGCTAGTTTGGTTTATAAGTTAGCATTACCCATAAAAAATTGCTGCAAAAATCACATGTTCCATATTTAAATTTAAATTCTAGCGTTATCAGAATTATTACAGGTTTTGCATTATGTGCAAGTATTTGATATGGCAACAGATATATTACACACACATACCAAGAAAAAAAAAAAAAAGCTGCCGATATGTTTGTTACTTAGTTTATACATTGCTTTTTAGTACTAGATGCAATGCTGCGTACTATGGGTAGATAAAAACTTATATAGAGGACTTGCTCTCCAAGTAAAAATTAAAAATTACTGCTGTATTTGTCATGTAGTCTAATTGGTTTGTAAGTTACGACATCACAAGTAATTAACTTAAATTGGCGTTACAATCATGATTTGTCAATCATGATTGACTTGGCCACCCTGGCGTAGCAGAAGAAGCCAAGAAGTCTTGTCTGATTTGAAGCCTGATTCATCAGAGCAGGAATATGCAAAATATTTAGACATTTACAATAGGATTTTTTAAAGAAGGATATTAGTTTCTTAATTAAGCAAACAAACAACATAGAAATCTTCATTTATTCTAATTATTTGAATGCTTATTTTTTAAACTAAATATTAAAAAAAAATACATATCTACATATAATTTTTCTTGCATATTTGATCAAAATTTCTCAAATAAATGTAAGATTAGACCCTAAAATCAAATGTTCCTAGAATCATTATCTCACTTTTACATCCAAAGAATAGTCTGATATTCAGACAGAAGATTTGACAACCCTGGTTTTATGAAATTACTCAAGAATCTTTTTAAATAATGATAGCCTATTTTTCTATATTAAACAATTTTATATTTGAAATTGAATTATTATTATTTAACATTTACTTATACATGAATGCTTATGCATAAATTGTGTGTCATGCCTCAATATTTTTTTATGGTTAAATTTACGCTCACACCCTTTTCCTTTTCTAAAAATTTATTTATTCTTCAAGCACTCTCATACCCCGTTGCTTTTACCTTCAGTATGTACCTTTGATTATTGATAAAGCTGATACTCCTAGCTGATATAGCTGGCATCTCTGAAATTAATATATAAATCCTAACTAATATTATAAATGCGAAAGTGAGTTTGTTTGTTTGTTTATGATGCTTTCACGCCTAAAACGCTGAATAAATTATGATGAATTTTGGTTTTAGATATAGATGGGACCCTGGAGAAGGTTATAGGTTACTTAGAATTTTAGATTTTTAATTACTTCTTTAATTATTAATTAAAAACCGTTTTTACATTGCCATGCTTGGCGAGTTTCACCCGTATCAAGTGATTCATGTTTTGAGCTAACAAGAATGGTATTACTTCAAAGAAGCAGCATGTGCATCTGAAAAACATTAAATAATATGGAAATTATGCCAGTTTTATGCCAAATCTATCTATCTCTAATAATAAAAATGAATGTTCTCCAGACAAACCTGCAGAAAGCAGAGCTTTGAAAATTTCAGCATGACTGGGCCCATGACTTCGGTAAAGTGTACCTGAGGCTTGGAAATTTTAATTACTTTTATAACTATTAATTAAAAACCGTTTTCTCGCCCACACAAAATGATTTATGCTTTTGAAATAAAGCAGAAATTCTATTTGCAAAATCACATGCATTTGGAAAACATAAATAAGTATGGAAATTATAATGATTTTACGCCAAATTAAAAAGCATAAATAAAGAAAAGTGTACTTGCGTATTACCCCGGCGGTCCACCAAGACGAGCGATTATTTGCCGAGATAAATGCCGGGAACATGAAATTATTAATGGTTTTGAATGCGATTGGCAACAATTTGGCAACTCATTTGATGAAAAAACAGTTTGGCAGGAATGACCGCCGGGATAATACTAAAAAGTAACAAGAAAAGTCCAGATGTGTTTCTTAAAGTTCGTAAATTTCCAAATCCTACCAATAATATAAATGTGTACGTTTATGTGTTTGGATGTTTTTGACTGAATCACACAAAAATGGTAGGAAAAATTTGTAATGAAGATAGCTTATCCCCTGGATTAACATACAGGCAACCTTTCAAGCATATAGCATAAATAATTCTTTTACAAAGACACTCAAAATAATGCTAATGCATTGCGCTCTATGGAAATTTTGCAGCTACTAAACTGATTAAAAAACTTTTTTCACTGATTTGAAAGTCCTAGGCCTATATGGGGAATTCCTCTGTGTGGAATTTTCTAAGGGATCCTAGCCCGTATTTTCGCGAGGTTTTGGAAAAAAAACACGGAAAACTGCGAGCGGCTAGGTTGACAGCGCAACCGGAGTTTGAACCTGGCACCTCCTGCCTTCCAGTTTTGAGAGTAGAACCTCTTAGACACTGGGGGGACCCTGAGTGTAATTGGCTACCATTTATGCATATATCACAAATAGTTCTTTTACAGGGATACTCATAAGAATTACATTCTCTATGTATATCTCAGTAAGTACTAAACCGATTCCAAAGCTTTTTTCCTTGATAGTAAGCCACACTATTCTCTAGTATTATAGGCTAAAATTCATGCATATAGCATAAATATTTCTTTTACAAGAACACTCAAAACAGTTCGCAAATACTGTCGTAACTGTCTCTATTCGCCAAATGACTGAAAAAAATCTAAATTTAGTAATTCTGCATACTCTCTTATTTTAAATGAAGTATACTACCATGCATTATATTTCATTTAAAATAAGTAAAAAGGCAAATAATATTTAAATGCAGTTTCTTTAGTCGCAAACATATTTGTTATTCGCACATGCTTCGTTTCTCTCGGGATCTAATTCTAAAGCCGACGCGGACGAAGTCGCGGTTAGCCACTAGTTAATATATAAATGTATGCTTAATATATATATAATGAATGAAAAAGAAAATCAAGGCATTGGTTTTCATTGATTTAACTATTTTCATTTTGCTCTTTTGTTAATGTATGGATTTTACTGGAGTGTAATTGAAATAATTATTGATTACATGCCGTCTTTAAAATATCATGTAAGTTTATTGGTATGTGTGTTAAATGATGCCTTAAAGTTCTTATTTCTCCCCCTTTTTTTTTTCTTTTTAGAATTAGGAGAAGTAGAGGATGAAATATTTAAAAGAAGACAAGAAAGTGAAGTATGAATCAATTTGTATATATTTCTCTTTTTTTATCATGTGCATAAGCACTCAATTCTACGCATTAAATACGCAGTTCTGAAAGTCTTCTCAGTGGTCACTAGAAGTTTTTGAGGGGTGCCAATATTTAGAATTCCCCCAATTTCTGATGAGGATCCAAACTGTAGTGGGAAACTTTGGGAAGGACGTATGCAGCTCTAAACGACACACTTAGTGACGTGATCTGCCCACTTCTCGGTTGAAATTAAAATTAACTAGTTAAATTAGTGACTTGAAAAAATTACAATATCTCTTCACAAACTGTGTTATATATTGTTATGAACAAAAAACCTGTATCTTTTAGGAAACTTTCAGAAAAATTCTTAAGTACAGAATTTCCTAAATATGACAACTTTACAAAATTAATCACCATCCATCCACTTTTTCAGAGTTTTTTCTGAAAATTTTATAATGGTTTTAATTTTATTGTTTGTTTCAGTGTATAATGCAGAAAAACATTCTAAGAAAGTTCCTCACATAATTAGCTGTTTTTATGCTAAAAAAAATTACATTTTTCCAAGTTATAGTGTCATATGAGAAAATCGCCACAATTGATGGATTATAATAGCTTGTTGTCCCAAGCTTATGCTTGAATCCATTTTCTATTTATGTCTTAGTCATGTCTTAAGTCCACTAACCCAGTATAGAAAGCCAAATATTAGATATTTCGATTTATTTATCTACATTATTATCAGTGAAATCTATGTAGTTGTATAAAATGCTTGATTTATGCTCTAAAAAGAAAAAAAAAGTATATGTATGTGTAAAAAATATTTTAAAATTTTTATTTAAAATTTATAAAAAGCAACATTCTTACATGTTATATAATGATGATCTAACAATCCATAAATTGTGATTGAAACAAATCCATCTTAGTTAAAAATTTAAAATACTGGTGCTTTTCATCAGACAATAACAATCGAAGCACAAATGTAAGAGATTATCATTTCCCTTTAAGATTGCTGGTAAAACAGGGTTCTAGAGGATTTTTTTAGCACATTTTAGTGATCAAAGCATGTGTGTAATAAGTGATTATTTCTCATTAAGTTGCTGTCAAGTGCATAATTTTGACATAGATTAATCATTGAGATCATATATGCGGATTTACCAGTTACCAGCTTCTTCCAAAATTGCAAGTTGCATTTAGCTGATCAAAGGTCCTAGTGCATTAAAATAACATTGTTAAATTTGTGAAGAATCCTTAAAAGTAAATGAATAATAAAGAATAAACTATGTAAATAAGAAAAATAATTTTTTTCTTGATTTTTCTAAAAATTATTCTTACACTTTTATATTTATAATGAACCCTGAATTTGAAAAATTCTAATATAAACCTAAACTTGTAATCCTTTAAAATATGCACTTTTAAGAAAAATACTTTTCTTTTATTCCAGCTTGCTTTTAAAGCCCGGCAGAAGGAAAGGAAGAAGCGTATGAAGGTTAGTATTGAGTTTTGCCAACACTGTGATTCTGTAGGTATATTTCACAAGCTGCAGAAATAGGTCTGACTTTCTGTAGGCTTGTTTTTAAAGGGCAGGTCTTAAGATCCTTTTAAAAAAAACCTTTTGTTTTTCTTTAAACAAATATGGACCATGCTTAATATTTCTCCTACTTGACGCATATTCTTTCTTCATTTGTATAGTCTTTCAGTTTAGAGTTTCCTTAATTTTATATCAAGTTTCTATTCTGTAATTAGTCTATTTATTAGAGCTACTCTAAACACTACTGCTGGGCTTTATGTGTTGTAGTTCTTATGAAGCAGGGTGAAGGAATATGGGTATATATATATTTTTTTTAATTTAAAGAATTTTTTTTCTCTATCAGGGAAGCACGTAAAAGAAAAAAATCTGAAAAGCTTTGGGTAAAGATATGTAAATTAAAAACATACATGTAGCAGTAATAAAAAATTGTATAGCTTTCTACCTATTTATATAAAACACTAATGTATGCAGTACCAAAATCGGTGATATTTCTATGCTGCGAATGGCAACAACTAAATGTAAACATTAGTGAAATAACAGTAACACATGCGTAAAAATCTAAATTAACAGTTCAGTGACGCAAATGAAGACAGCATATTCATTACTGGTTATTTTTACTTACCTATGTAGCACATTAGCTAGATTACAAAATAACAATAATGCACATGCAAAAATGCAAGATCTTTTGGAAATTTTCACAGCTTTAAAATATCTTATTTACAATTTTTTGGTGCATTTATCATAATGGGCTAAAGCACATATTAGCCATTTCCTGTTTATTTTGTATCATTGTAACCAAGGATACGTATTAAATAATGGAACCATACTACATAAACACTAGGCTGTTAACTTTGGCACATTAACACAGGTGTTATTACACTAAAAAAGTACCCATTAGCAGAAACAGGAAGCTCATGAATAGAACGCCACCACACTAATTTGAGAAAGCCCACAGCTTTTACAATTAAGAAGTATTTCTGTAGGAATTTGTACAACACGTTAACACCCAATACAGTACTTTTATAGTCATTTTATCAATGGAAATGTCACCGATTATGCCTTTTCATGCATTTTGAGATGCCAGTACTTGGCATGACCACCATCGGCTTTTATGATGGCACACAAAATTTGAAAAAATTCTAAGCTAAATAAATTTAATGACGAATACTGTTAAAACAAAGAAACATGATTATTGTTGAAATAAGTCCATTAATTTGGCCAACACTGCACTGAGCATAAAGAACAGTAAGGTATGGGGTGGAGAAGCTGGCTGCCTTGGCAGCTAGTGTATATGAAAAAGGTTTTTCTATATTTTGTTTATATTGACCATTTTGATTTTGTGGTGTATGATAAAGGGCTAGAAGTGCCAATAGAATTTCTTCTTTTTTTCTCTCCACCCTTTATTTTTTTTTAAATCATGAATGCATAGACATGCCAAGTCACAGGATTTTGGTCTTAGTCTCAGGCTTTTTTAAAACCCTATTTTGGCCTCAGGATGAAAAAAAAAAAATTCTCAAGCTTTTAAAGAGTTTATTCAGAAATTGAAACTTTTCCTAATTTTATTAATCAGGTTCGTTAGATCAATTCTTGTTTCTTTCATGTTTCTTCAGCCTGAAAGCATTTGATTTGAAATAATGTATCTGAAGTCACTCTAAAAAATTATATAATGTAAATGAATGTTCATTATTTATCTAACATGTATTCACGTTACATCTGGAGAAAACCTACCAAAACTCCAGACCGTTAGATTGACAGCCGCGCAATGGGACCGGACCCAGGACCTTCACACTTCAACTGTCTACCATTTTCCGTGACATATGGTGTGGCAAAATTTTAGTGTCATTTATAACTTTATGTAAATTTTATATAGTTTATTTCATATGTATTTTGATTGTCATTTTATATTTTCTGATATTTCTTTGGCAAATTTTTGAATTTAGATCATACGATTCGAGTAATATTATGCTAAGTTTATATGTACACATATGGCAGTTAAGAAAAGTATTGATTATGTGTATATTTCATACTGAAAAGATAAACATAAGAAATCTTCAGCTTTTTAAGTTTGTAAACAAGCCCGGATACATCCACTGGGAAGCTGGGAGATTTTACGATGGGGCAGTCACTTTCATGTATTTATCGTATGTATATGAGCATGTTTGCACAGAATAAATTGTAAAAGGTCCAGCGTTTACTTATATTTCCCGGGCCTGTGTGATCAGTTGTATCTGGCCCTGTTTGGAAACTTGGCATGCCTGAACAACCCCTTTACAAACAACCCCTTTACAAAAATTAAAACAACCCCTTTACAAAATTAGAGTCCATTAAAAAGGCCCCTAAACAAAAAATACTGTCAATTAAAACAACCCTTCATTGTCATTTTACCTTATATTTTAATTTGTTTTGTAAATTATTTTAAGAAAAGAAGTGACTTTTATGAAAATTGGTACAAAAATTTACAAAAATAAACAGTTTCCACAAAAATGGGACCTTGAAAGGAATTCCTTGATTGACACCTGTTTATTAGACATTATTTATTTTTATGTAATAATTAAAGTCACAAATGGAACTTTAAACCTTTTTAATTTTTTTTTTATTTAAATGTAAAGCTAAGTTTTATTAATTTTTACAAATAATATGCATTGTTGTTAAGAATTTTAATGACAAATTTAAACAATTATTAAAAATTTGTGTATTTATAAATGTTTGCAGCATATTTTTGCTTTCTTTTGTTTTTTAAGCAGATCCTAAAAGGTTGTTTTTTAAAAGTGTCTTCATTCCGTCCAATTTAAATATGTTTTGATTTTATACTTTTAATGTATTCTTTACCCTTTAGATGAATAACGATAATAGGCCTGCTTGGACTCCTGGAGGTCAATTTAGTCCCATGGTAATTAATTTTTTTTGACACTACAATTAAATTATTTTATGCTATATCTTTATAATTGTCATTTTAGTTAATATTTACTCTATGTTTTAGTATCTTTAGCTTGTTATGTCACTATAAAATCAAATTTTGATTCTCCCTTATTTAGAATGTATCAAGAACACCCTCTCCTCTGCATAATGTTCGCCAAGAGGCTTATCAAATGAGAATGTATGGTTCTTCATCTAATACAAGTGGTAATCCAGATAGTAAAAAACAACTTGAATCAATGCTTAAACCTGTAAGTTGATGCTGTATGGCTAATTATTTGTTTTATCAGGGATTGATGCAGACGAAATTTGGGTCTATTTTACGGTCCCTCCACAAAATTACAATCTATTAAAACAACCCCTTTACAAAATTAGAGTCCATTAAAAAGGCCCCTAAACAAAAAATACTGTCAATTAAAACAACCCTTCATTGTCATTTTACCTTATATTTTAATTTGTTTTGTAAATTATTTTAAGAAAAGAAGTGACTTTTATGAAAATTGGTACAAAAATTTACAAAAATAAACAGTTTCCACAAAAATGGGACCTTGAAAGGAATTCCTTGATTGACACCTGTTTATTAGACATTATTTATTTTTTAAAAGACTGTGTGATTCCCCCCCCCCCCCCCCCCTCCCTGTAGAACTTTCAAAAGGTGTCACTGAATTTCATACATCTTGTATTTTAAATTAAAGGCAGTTTCTTTCAACATTCTAAATGAAAATTTTAATTATACTACTGTTTTTAATAAAAAATACTGAACTATTGATAAAGCAGGATTATCCCTTTGCCTGTTTAACTGGCGTCACCTTTTGACAAGTTTACTAACCATTCACCCTTCCCCTTAAAAATAAAAAATAAATAAGATAATTCTCACTGCTTTAATTCAATCTAATTACAAATGGCCATTTCATAAACTACTTAGCTGATAAAAACTTAGTTCTCTAGATACAAGTTTACATTAAGTTCTGTATAGATAATATATTTTGTGGAACAGCTGTACACACACATATTCATTAATATACATGAGAATGATGTCTGTCTAGTGAAAAATATGGCAATTTCACCATGATAGTCATAAAATGTAAGAAAAGTAAGAAATTTCAGGGTTTCTACAGACCTGGAAAGTCAGGGAAATGAGTTTTGGTCAGGGAAAGTCAAGGATTTGGTAAAAAAAAGTCAGGGAAATTTGAAGAAAGGTTAGGGAAATGCAAGAAAAATTGAGTTTTAAGGCAAAATCAAGAAAATACTTTCTGTCTGAACCTAATTGTAGAAATTGTTTTATTTTAAATTTCTTATTTAACCTTAAAAATAATTTTTAAATGTGTCATTTATGAATGTATCTTGTCTAATTGAAATATGCTTAATTTTATCCTAAATTATTATCAAACATGGTTTTTGTTAGAATCCAGTTATGTCAAATAAAATTTTTGTTTATATTTATTTATTGTTATTTATACAAAAAAGGGCAAAATATATACGAAGTTATTAAATAAAGAAGTAATATTAAAAATGGGAATGCAAAATTCATGAAAGCATGCTACATAAAAAGTCAGGCAAGAGCTTGATAGATGTCAGGGAAAAATCAAGGAAGCAAAAGATGTAGAAAACCTGTATTTGAAAGCATAAAGAATGTTTTTAAAACAAAAAATTAACTGTACCTTTTCCTAAGAAAAACAATGTAGCATATTTTTTGGTGTATATATTTTTAAAGTGTACGAAATTCTATTTTTAAGGTGTTAAAATTGTATTGTCTTTTCAATAAATTTAATATGAAAATATGGAATGATTTATGTGTGGTTCGATAATTGTTTTTAGGCAGAAAGTGAACAGGAGACACCCCCTAGTACACCAAGTAGCACACCAGGTAATACACCAACTGGATCAAAAAGGAAACGAGAAGATGAAGAGGATTCTGACAGTGAACCAGAGCCAGAAGATGATGTTAGGTAGAACAGTATACAATTTATTTTATTTATTTTTAAACTACTTTTTGATTTTAATCCCTTGTTTACATATAGGTTAAAGTTTGTTCCTATAGCCCTATAAAACTGCGAGATTGTATATTTATCAACTAATGAACTAGAATTCCTCCCTTCCCCACTAAATCATGAGAGAAAGAATATATTTAAATTTTCTAATCTCATTTATATAAAAAGTCTTAATTTTTTTATCTAGGCATTCTTGTGTAAAAATATTGCTTTCAGTATTTATAATTTTATTTTTGTTTGACATTTTCCTATTAGAGTTTATTAAAAAAAGAAAAAGAAAAAAAAACTGATGCATGATATATATATATTATATATGCATCTTAAAGGTATTTCTAACCAATAATTTTACAGCAATGTACCATTTATTTGCTTTATAATTTAAATAGTATGCCAAACTATTGATACTTTATCAGTTTAGTTCTTCCTTTATAAATCTGACACCTTGGTATGAAAATTTGTTTTTTATCAATGAATTTAGTGATGCTATTTATCTTTAAAATGTTTTTATTTTAGTTTTTATATATTTTCTAATCATTCTGAATACAGTCGAAGATCCAAAATCCACACAGCTTGGTTCCAAACCTTGTGCAGATTTTAGAATTTTGCAGATTTTGGGTCATAATAGCAAAATTATTTCCTTCCACCTCCACCTAGATAATAATAATAATAAAATACAGTAAAAAACAAAAGAATCAAATCACATTTCTTACATTATAATCAAAATCATGATATAAAAATACAGAGAATAATACTATATACAAAATTATAAGGTTATGTACAAATTAATTAAACCTTTTAAACAGGCCACACCATAGCCGAGTGTAAAAGGCATTGAACATGGTAGACGACTAAAATGTGAAGGTCTCAAGTTCAAGCCTATCCTGTGGCTGTCGATTTAACGGTCTGGAATTTTGGTTGGTTTTCTCAAGATGTAATGTGAAGGTTCTAGAGCACCTTAAAAAGTCCTCTGACCAAGGCACACCCCCTCCCCTCCCATCCTAGTCTGATAGTCCATGCGTAGCTTTGCCATAACACAAAAAACAAACTTTTTAAACATTTTTTAATAGTAGTTTTAAGAGTTCGGGGTGTTCTAATTATGGTCCCCCGTGTGTGTGTGTATGCACATACTGCTATTATTTCTTGTTCTATAACATGACTTCGCTGCTCTACAAATCTGAGATATTTTTTTCTTAGTGGCAAACCTTTATCAAAGGTTATTTTATCAATCTTTTGATCATCCTCAGAGTTGTTACTCTAGCAGAGTCTGAATCTTGTGATTGTAATTCAGTGTCAATTTTGTCACTGTTAGTTATTTGAAGGTTATCAATATTACCATTAGAATTCACAAATTCTAAAATATCATTTTCTTCAAGTGGGCATTGCTTAAATTTTACACTGTGGTTATACTGTAGTATTCTGAACTTGCAGCTGCCAGTGCAGATTTCATTGCTTACACTTAACAGACAGTGCAGATTATAGAGCTTTGCGGCTTTCAGATTTGTCAGATTTTGGGTCTTCTACTGTGTTAAGAAAAATAAAAGGGATGAAATTTTATAGAATTTTTTATGCACCATCTTTTTCTCTCAAATGTATTTCCCCCCAATTTCATTGAATTTTAACATCTATATATTGTACTGTGCAAAATTGAGAGAGGTTTAAATCCCTTTCTAATAACAAGTGTTTCTTAAACAGTACTATAAAACTAGTATTGCCAGACTGGGGGGATTTCCCACCAAGCTGATTCAGGGGGATTTTACCCTTTGGAAAGTTTCTTAGGGGGATTTTTTTTTTTTTTTTTTGTGTGTGTGTGTGTGGTGGGGATTTGAAAATGGGAGTTGCCAAATCAGCATTTTATGAACCAAATTCGTAAAAGTACCACAATCTGGCCTCCAAAGACCCCATCTGGCATTTCTGGAGTAAAACATTTATGAGTTGAAAAGTGACAGTGCATTCTTTTTTCACTTTCCATTGAATTTTAAACAAATTTTAATTTTGTTTGTCATTGGGATGTATGTAAAATTGACCCTTTCTGAATCATGTATGCAAATGTCATATATGATTTATACATTTAGAATATTTGCATATAATGAAATTATTTTTTATTCTCCTATGCTATAAAATTACCGCCCCTTCATATCTTTTTAAAAAGATGTTAAAAGTTGTTCAAAAATTTTCTCAAGTTATTAAGATTTTTCTTTTATTTGTTCTAAGGTGTTCCTTTTGGATGACACTGTGAACATGTAAGTAGTCATATTTTGATACTTCATGTATGATTTTCAAATGAGGATTTTTTTTGAACTTTTAACATCTTTAAAAAAGTATGTGCTTAGTGGGATTTTTAAGTTCTTATACTAGGACAGCCAGTTATTATTTTTTAAATTTATCAGTGGTTTGTTTTGTAGTTGTAATTTATCTGCTGTTAATTGTAAAATTGCTTCAATTGTTTAAATTCATTATATTCACTTTAAGTATTTTTAAAATTACAGATTAAATTTTAAGATCGGTTTTTGCTTTAATATTAATAAAAAAGACTTGAGGTCAGGTTTCATATGCAATCAGTTATACTAAGTTAAGAGAGAGAAAAAAATATTTATTTCTATTTACAAAGTTGCCATCTGCTCCAAATCAATGCTCTTGTGCCAATCTTCTACAGAAAGACTGTTTTGGAATATTTTTTGCTCCAATTTTGATGAAATTGAATCAGTTTTTATTGTCTTCTGTCACAAGACTTTTCCTTTTTCAAAACTTTAAGTGCTACAATTTTATGCAAGCCTTATGAGGTTCCAGACTTGTTGTTTTGGATCATTTTTGCAGTTTTTACTTAGGAAAGTATTTCTGCCAAGGTTAAATTCTTTCCATTCTACAGGGTGGCCACGGGTCCTTGAAAACCTGGAATGTCCTTGAATTTACAAAAAAAAAGTTCAAGGCCTGAAATGTGCTTAAATTTTGAATGGATGTCTGGAATGTCCTTGAATTTTGAAAGGAAATCTGGAATATCCTTAAATTTTACCATCCTATTGCTGAATTTTAGTTGTGTTATCGGTTATTCCCATCCCCTACGATAATGAAGCCACGTACCCTGGAGGAAAAGAAAAATCACACTTGTTGAATAATTGCAGTTGAAATTTTTATTATCCTGAAATTTGTTTTTAAATAATTTTCCAGTTTTTAATTTCTTGATTATATTTTATTACATTAAAATTAATGGAATACATATTTCCATGTGAGTATTTAAAGGCATGTGTTTCCTTCTCCTCCCATCCTTCAATTTAAATTTTACAGGAATTCTTTTTTCGTCAAGAAAAGAGAATTAAAGTCATGTCCAAAAGAATTTAAGTCATGTCCATCTAAAATGCATGAGTTTTGTTCCTACTCATGAAAGCTGCTATTTTGGAATTGAAGAAGAAATATCATTTTTACATAAACATGCAAATTCCCTTTCACTTATACTTTCCTCCTCATTTAAAATTTATATTAAATCAATTAATACATACAAAAATGTGTTAAGTAATATCTGGTATCAAAATATGGTGTTTGCCAAAATCAAAATATTTGCTTAAAACAGTACTTGCTCCAATTTATATTGTCTCTCAACAATTATGAAATAGTACAGTGCGCACAGGTTATAACAGACCTGGGATATAACGTACTATCGTTTATAACGTACCTAGAAGCTAGGTCCTGATTGAAGTCCTATATTTATGTTATTTAAATTCGCATAAAACGTACTTAACAAAAGTACATACTACGGCTATAACGTACTTTTTATACCAAAGCCAAAAATAAAATTTTGCTTTTCTTAAGCATGTTATTTCCTTTTTCTCGGAAATTTCAGTACCTTCAAAAACGCTCATTGTCAGTTTTCAGATTCTCTAGCGAGATGAATAGTGTATGAATGAAGGGAGCGATCTTATCTTTTTCACCTGCTAGGTAGGGGTAAGAACAAGACCATGTTTTTTATTTGTCATTCATCAATGTAAATGCCTCCTGAAAAGCCCTATCTGTTATGATTCTGATAATAGTGAAGAAGAAACAGAGGAGACTATACCACGCATACCCGACGCATTAAATGCTGCAAAAACATTATCACGATTTTTTGAATGCCGCAGTGATGATGCTGAGACTCTACAAAGGTCTATTATGGATATCCAAATCAGTATTTTTAAAGTAGCACCTGCCCATTTAAAACAAAAGAAAATTACAGATTATTTATCTCAATAAAAATTGTAAGTAATAAAGAATTTCCTCTGTTTAATTTAAATTTTAAAAAATCTGACCTGTTTAAAACACATTTTAGAATGAAATTATGAGCCCACTTTTTTTAATGTAATATTAAATCTTACCGCAGTACTTTTTATAACGTACTTCGGCTATAACATACTACTTTTTTAGGTCTCGTGAGAGTACGTTATAACCGGTGTCTATTGTATTAAGTGTACATATTTTTAGAAAGACTTTCTAAAAATATGTGTAACTTCCACGGCGTAACGGAGTTGTCGCGAATTAATTGTTTCATCTGTTCCTTCTGTGGTGTGTTCTTTGCAGAAGAAGATGATAAATGCCAACGGTTCTAATGTGAGGAATTTCATCTGGAAATCATCCCAGAGTAGCTCAGTTGTAGAGCACCCGCATGTTAAGCGGCAGTCCTGAGTTCGATCCCCAGCTCTGGAATTTTTCGCATAGTTGGTAAAAAATAAAATTAATCAACTTAAACACTCCAACTTGCCTAATATAGTATTAACTGTTTTTGAGGAATTTTCAATATATGTGTGTCCATGAAATCATGAGATTAAATTAGGTTATAAGAAAATAAAAATGACAAAAAAATCTCAAAAATATGTATGTTCATTGTGCGTTTCAGGATATCCTTGAAAGTCCTTAAATGTCCTTGAATTTTTTCTCTGAGAAAGAGTGGCCACCCTGATTCTAATTTTCTATTCTAAATTGCATTTCTCCTGTGTTGTGTTCATGCATGTGTGTAGGGTTAAGAGTCGTCCTGTACAATGAATTTTTTTCATGAGTGTTGTGGGACAGCACAACACAACACATTTTTTCATGAATACAAATTCTTCTTTGAGGGAGAAAATAAATGCTTAAAGCTGCACAAATTCTTTTTGGAATGCATATTTCACTGCTTCTAATTGTTCTAAAAGTGAACTTAATTGTGCTAAAGAGATTGCATCAAAATTGGATTTCATTTGACAAATTCCTGTATTTATATAGGTATTTTTTATTTCAAATGTTAAGGTAATAGAAAATTTTAAGAACTGCTTTCACGTAATAATATAATTAAATATATATTAGTATTGACTAACTGTTTGAGCTTTGGTTTTCAATATCTTCAATTATTCTCAATATTAAAATATTAAAATATTAATAACTTTTTGCTTCACACTGTATGAAACTTACAATAAAACTTTACTTGTTTTTCCCACCAACTAATAATAAGTAACATATTAATAATGAGTTATAACCTAGTAATAAGTGTTTGTATATGTATATTTTTTCGCTTTTCTAAAGAAATCTTTAACATCTGGTTTTTATCTCTTTTTATGATATTTAGATTGTGGGAAGATGGCTGGAAAGATCGTTACTATGAAGTTAAATTTGCAGTTGACAAGAAAGATATTGTATTCAGACACAAAGTGGTATGGTTCTTTCTTTAGTTTATAACTTTAATTTTGCTCTGTAAAAAAATTGTGTGGTTTTAAAATAATTCCATTAAAGTGTATATTTATGTCTTATTTCAAGAAATGTGCTGAATAAAATTTTTTATATTGAATATTTTTTATTTTGATTTAACTTCAAATTAATTAGAACTATAATAACTAATCCATAATTTTTAGTTTTTCTGTAAAAGTGCTTTACATGTGTACTTGAATTTGTACAACTACTTGTCCCTATCTGTCTTAATAGTTCAAAGACTAAATTTTCTTATTTGTTCTTAATTCAGGGACAGTGTGTTATTCTCTGTACTTTATTTTCACAATTTTTCAATTGTTAACCATGGATGGCACTGATTTAAATCATATATTAATGGGAAAGTGCCCTGAATATTCAGCAAAAGACCTCAAACTATAAATCTATGAGTACCTAGGACTCACAAATTTAAAAACCAGCTGAACCCCATGTTGACTATTCTTTTTTTTTTTTTTTTTTTTTTTTGGACCACCTCATGTTTGAAGGGAGGTGACACTTTGAGAGATTACTATTATATCTATATCTATATGTATACACAGGGTGCCCAGTAATTAACCGAAAATTTGAAACTGCAATAACTTTTTATTGCGACATCATACTGATGTAACATTTGGTGACACAACACTGCGTGGTTCACAATTTATGAAGCGAGTTTGAATTAATACGAGTTTTCATTTTGTGCTGTGACACAGCACTAGCCAGACACAAAGTTGCAAGCAGTTTTCAGTAAAAGTTCGTGTCTTTGCAAGCAGTTTGCAGTTGAAAAATGCTGAGTTTGACCATTGAACTGAGGATTTCCATTTCTGCTGAAATTCCATCACACTTTGAAATATTCATTCAGTTTCGGACAACTTTGATCTTAGGCTTCGCCATATTGTTATGGGTATGTATAAGTAATGGGAAGCACTCCGAAACTCTCATGCATTAAAATGCGATGAGTGTACTTATACATGAAGGAAATATTTTTCATTTATCTCTTCTGAAACTCTTACTAAACAATTCAAAATTTTGGTTAATTACTCAAATTTCATACTGTTTGGCTCTCTGATTATGCTGACATAATTTTTTCTCCTACGGGGTATGTTAATTTTGCAGTAATATTCTTTGTGTTCGACTTATTAATTATATATATATATATATATATATAACATAATAAATCAAAAGCCTGCTGAAGTCCCAAATTTCTAGAGCTATGCAGTTTTAATTCCGTTGGAACAAGAATTCGTTTTCAAAAACTGCAACTACTGCACGGTCCCTTGCAATTCCTTTCTAATTTTGTAAATGGTCCCTGTGCCCAGTCAATCTGGCTTCTTGAAAGTCACAACCAACCTTGAAAAACCACTGCTCAGATTTTGGGTTGGGTCAATAATTGCCTAGGCTGCGCGGGTCATGTGACACGACCTCAAAAGTTCATAAAAGGGGCTGACACAGCTCAGGAGGAACTTTTTCGTGTGACCGCAACTGCCAAAGAAATATGTATCAAATCGTCCAATAAAATAATGCAATCGCAGTTGGGACTCCCAACTCATTATTCCACTGGCAGCCGCATGCGTGCCTAAGGATTGCTCTGGTGTTTGCTGGCCAGGATGCTACAGTAAAAGCTCTAAGCCAGAGTCCCCAGCCGCCTCGCCAAATATCCAATGGCAAGAATGCTTCTCAGAGAAGCTTCAACAGCCTCGCCTCCTCTGGTACACAACAACAACCTTCCCGTAGCTGTTTATGCTACACACACACACACACACACACACACACACACACACACATATATATATATATATATATTAATTAATTGCAGTCTAAGCTTTCCTGCATAAATTTAAGGAATAACATGTATTTTGTTTAATTTAAACTGGTTGTGTCTAAGTCAAAATTGTTGATTTATGGTTAAGGGCTTTCAGAGTTTACTTTATAACTCATTTTGCCCCTTCACCATTGTCTTTTGTAGCATTTTTTTCTTAGTTATGTGTTTTAGTAATTATAATGGTTGGTTCAGCTTATAGATTATTAATTTTGTTTTCAGGCTGCTGCATATGTTGAAGGATTATGTTGGGTTTTGAGATATTATTATCAGGTATGTATGATAATTATTAAAAATAAATAAATAAATAACATATTGGAGTTTGATTGTAATTGCTATTTAGGAATAAAAATTATTCTCTCAAATGAAGTGCAAGAATCTATGTATTTATGTATATATAAATACGCTAAGGAAAATCTTTTTGCCCCTTTTGCAGCACATTGCATGAATGGATAACCGTGAAATTTGATACAGTGAAAGTTCGAATAGAGGTGGTTGTGTGAATGTTAAAATTTTTGTGTAATATGCTAATGCACAGTAAAAAATTAATGAAGTAATTTGGCACACAGTATTTCACACCAAGTCTGTTGATGGTTCTATTGATGTGTCAATTTTGAAATGACAACACTAAGTTTCAACAGCACTATAGAGTTATAATGTAACAACAAAATTTGCAAAAAATGAAATTATTCCCCAGTTTACCAAAACGCCTATGACTAAAATGTGCTTTAGCAATGTGATTGGCGACTTTTTTTAGACTGTCGAAAAGTGTGTCGTAGGATAGTGTGTAGTAGGGATAGCAACTGTGGATTTGGATTATGCTGTAAAGTTATATGATTAATAAGTGTCATATGTAAAAATTTTAAGTTATGTTTATTAACTAAACTTGCTGAGAAATGTAGCCTTTTTTCTATGAATTATGTACTTATGCTGGCTACTGAAAAACTGTTTCTCTAAATTTTAACAGCTTCAACAATTTATTGATAAAATGAAAAAGTAAATGATAGTTGAGTATTGTTATTTGAATAATTAGTTGGTCAGTTGTTAGGAGATATGCATTTTATATTATATGACTGTTCAACTTCGTTGAAACATTATTAATGTTTTGTGTTATTCTTATTTTTCTTTGCTTAGGGCTGTGCTTCATGGAATTGGTATTTTCCTTATCACTATGCTCCTTTTGCTTCTGATTTTGTTAATATTGGAGACATAAAAATTGACTTTCAAAAAGGAACACCGGTAAGTTAATATTTACATACAGTGGCGGATCCAGAAATTTTTTTTGGGAGGGGCTAAATTTTTTAAAAAGCTTATTTCACCCAATTAAAATGTACTATAAATCAAAATTTTAGTCTAAATCAATGTATTAGGCTTTTGGGAGGGGCTAAGTAATAAAATATGATCATTTTAGCTATTTAAAGTGTATAATAAAGCAGAATGTTACCCTTGAGCAATTTCTTTTGGGGGGGGGGCTGAAGCCCCCTAGCCCCTCCCCTGGATCCGCTACTGTTTACATATACAATTTTTAATTGTGTTAAAAAAAGTTATATTTTTAATTACTTTCATCTGAATAACATTTTTTTGAACAAATTCATTTTGTTTAGTTTTCTTTTCATATTGTAGCTTAATTTTTTTAACTGTATTGTCATTAAATTACCAAGCTT
This sequence comes from Cheiracanthium punctorium, assembly GCA_038373885.1. Classification (NCBI taxonomy): domain Eukaryota; kingdom Metazoa; phylum Arthropoda; class Arachnida; order Araneae; family Cheiracanthiidae; genus Cheiracanthium; species Cheiracanthium punctorium. The sequence continues at coordinate 953,088 of JAWZYV010014973.1, read as the reverse complement.
AAGAAATAATGTATTGATTTTATTAATTTAATGTTTTTTAGTTCAAACCTCTGGAACAGTTGATGGCAGTATTTCCTGCTGGTAGTAAGCAGCATGTACCTGAACCTTGGGGTGAACTCATGTATGACCCTGTGAGTATTTGATTTGTTAATTTATCAAGAAATTGTAATTCTAGAAAGTTAGAATTTCTTATATAAACTTTATTAAGTATATTTTGAACCTACAATTTCAATCTGTAGTAAATTTCAAAGTGAATCTGTTAAGTAGTAGGTAATGTTGAAGTAGACGCACCTATATTCATTTTTAGGTACATAGATTGTGTTGATTTAAAAAAGTTGTGCAATATTTCGTTTTATAGGATTCTAATTTTCTTCTTTGCACCTTTTTCTTATAGCAATCGCCGATAATTGATTTTTATCCTACTGATTTTAAAATCGATCTTAATGGGAAGAAATATGCATGGCAAGGTATGTATTATCAACTGTTATTTACTTATTTATTTTATCTTGGCAGATATTGGTTTTAAATTTCAATTTATTATGCTGTAAATTTTAATGTTTTGCTTTTCTTAGGTGTTGCTTTATTGCCCTTTGTGGATGAACGAAGATTATTGAAAGCGTTACAATCTGTCTACTCAAAACTGACACCAGAAGAAAGTAAGCTTTGCTTTTTTAATAATTATAGAAGGTTTCAAACTGGTTTTGGGTGATACCTGTAATGTTAATGATTTATTAAATATACCTTCTTAACTCGGAAGTAAAAAATTCAAGTAGATAGATCTTAAAAATAATTTTGCATAATAAAGAATGTAACTGTTATATACTTGGTTGTTGGGGGGGGGAGGTCTTCTTTTTCTTCCTTTAAAAAAAATATCATAAAGAAACATTGTTTTTAAGTTTCATTTAAAGGTAATTCTATGTATAAATCTTAAGTCTGTTGTAATTACTCGCTTGCACTACAGGACATAAATGTTTCAATATTAAGACAGATGAATATAATTAGTCTTTTTTTTTTAAATCTTAAGTATTATTTTATATTTATGGCTAATATTGTATTGCATTATAATTAAATTTTGGATACCTTGTTATTTCTTATTAGGATGGCAGCATTTCTTTTATTGATACCCTGCTATATTATTTCTGATTCAGGATATTTTAAATTAAGTGGAATGAAGCAAAAAAATGGTTGTGTATGTATAGATTTCACTAATAGGATTTTCTAAATATTTATGTGCTTTTTTTCTTTTTCTTTTCTAACAGTAAAAAGGAATGTTCGTGGAAAGGACAGGTTGTATGTTCGCCAAGGACATAAAGGATATGACTTTTTAGTTGCATTATATGAAACAGGATCAAATTGGCAATTGGTTTGTTGATATCTATTAAACATATCTTTTTGGAAAATATACTGTCCCCTGATTTTTCCCATACTTCTTTTTTGTTATTTGTATTATCTATTTTTTATTTTATTTATTTATTTATATTTTTAATTAGGTTGCACTGGCTTCCATAGTCCTGCATGTTTTAAAAATTAATTTTGTAATTTAAGTAAATTTTACTATTCAAAGTTTATTTCTCTTTCCATATATATCTCAAAAGATTTATAATGATAACTTCAGAGATCATCCTAGGATGAAAAAGGGGCAGGGTGCTAGTCCTTAAAAAAGGGCAATTTAAGCTTTCAAGGGCACGTCAGAATATAAAGAGGCACTACATGAATATATATATATATATATATATATACTCAAGAACGTATTTAGGGGTGTCCAGGACCCCCCTCGAAATTTTCATTTTTGTTACTAAAATGAAAATGATAGTCTTTTTGTGAAAAATTCAACCTTTTTTACCGTTTGGACCCCCCCCCCCCTCCAAACTGTTTTCTGGATACGTGCCTGTATATACTAAGCGAATATTGCCAGTTACTTTTTTAGAAGAAAGGTCAGCCAACAATACAATGCTTTTTCATATTAAATCTGCAATTATCGTATCTAAAGTATTTTTTTTTTTTTTTTTTTTTTTTGGGGGGGGGGGGCGAGGAGTCTACATATAAAATAATTGGCACTTAAAATTTTTCATGTAAAGCTATATAGGCATAAAAAAATGGTTAACTTCCAAGAGGAGGTGATTAGAATAGTGTTGACTCTAGGAAAAAAGGGTCGACAGGGGGGAAATTTCAAAAAGGGCACCCTGTTCTTAAAAAAGGCACTTTGGGGTTCCACGAGAATGTACAGGTAGCTAACATATATAGACACTGGTTTGAAACTATCTGATCCCTGAAACTTTAACATGTAGAGTTGTAATATGTGTTCTGACTACAATGCATAGTTAGATTTTTTCCAATTTGTCTTAGTTTTTTCCCCTGATCTTTTGGAGAAAATATCCTGTAGAAGTAAGTGTAAGCAAAATAGGAAAAAGGATTTGTTGATAATATTTTGCTCTAAGCATGACATAAATATGTGAATTAAATCTGTAGATAACTAGAAGTTTTTGATTTAAAAAAAAAAAAAGAAGTTTTAATAAAAGTAATTTTGAATTTTCTGCTTAATTTTTTTTTGCTCGAAATTACATAACTTACATGTTTATTATTTATAAGAATAGTACATTTATTGAAGAAGGTTTCAGAAATTTTTAGCCAGACATGATTTGTTAGGCAGTAGGGGAAGGCAGAGGGACTGCTAATTTATGTTCTTCAATTTTATCACACTTATCACTACTGGACCACAATTACTGGATCACATTCATATAGGATGTTTTACTTATATTGGTACAAACTTTTAAACAGAAAAGGACTGTCAGTGTTAGTGGATTAGGATAGATGTGTTCAGCATATAATAAAATTTAATAATATAAATCAGAATTTAAATTCTTTTGTTTACAATAATTATTGAATGAGTACCAAGTAAAGATTTTCAAAGTTACCCTTATTACTTTTTACTGACATTTAAAATTGGATCAAACAATTTAACTCATCCATCAATTGATAACTATAGAAATAGGGAAAATTGAATTCTGAACACAGAAGATTGCTAGAATAAGTGACATTCATGCAAATTTTGTATTGCATCTAATGGTTGGAATGTACACCATATGAAATCAAATTACTGAAATATATTTGTTCTTCTCTTTCACTTCTAATTTAACGTTTGCTCATTCATGAAAAGTGAATATAAGTTTTTTAAAAGTACTATTCTTTAAAATAAATAAAAATAATTACTACATGTAAGTTTTTTAGCAGGTATAAAATAAATATTTTTTTTAACTCACAGAATTGTCCAAATGTGCGAAATAAAGTTTATATTTTAAATAATTTATTTTTCATAGCTTTATTTTTAATTTTTGTAGCATACTTAAAAAGTTCTCTTTAAAAACACAAAATTTTCGTTCTTCAACCTTGCTTTAATACATTTTCAAAATAAAAAAAGTATTAAATATTTTAACTATCAAATGTTTTTAATCAGCTTAAAATAATAAAAATAATTAACATCCTGTTGTCAAAAGTACTCAAACAAATTACATATTAAAAAAACTTCCAGAATCATTTCGAATTTTTTTGTTTTTTAATTTTTAAAAACTGAAAATAAGCTTAAATTGATGAAAGTTAGTTTTATGAATAACTTAAGACACAATTTGTTTTCTTAAGACATTCTTTCCCAGAACTAGCTTTCTATTGCTTTTATTTATTTATTTTGCTTCATTCATTAAAATGTTGAGAACTTTTTAAAAATCGGAAGATACATAATAGGAATAGTTAGAATACCAAATCTTGTCAATAGTCTGATTTACTAAATTCTGCAGTTACTCCACTTTAGTACAATTAAAACTGTTGCGTAATAAAGGGGGGAGGGTCCGCCCGGGCGGCAAGGTAAAAACAAAGATGGTGGCCGGCAGGACACCTAAAAATAATATGGTGGAGAACTAAAAGGCTGAAATGGGGGGCAGAATGCTGAAACTTAAAAAAGAATGGGGCGGCAAACTGAAGGACCGCACTGGGAGCCAATAACCCTGGCGCTACACTGCAATAGCAAAAGATCATTATTATGCTCTTAATTTGGCAAAAGCATAATGTGTTTCAATTGCTGTATTCGGAAATCGCTCTATTTTCAGACCGATTTGAGTGGATAAAGCCACTGAACATGGTTGACGGCTGAAGTGTTGAAGTTCCCACGTTCGGGCCCCGGCCGCGCGACTGTCGGTCTGAAGTTTTGGTCGGTTTCATCCAGATGTAAAGTCAATACAAGTTAGAACTCCTTAAAAAGTCATCCAACCAAGCAGAAAGAAGAGAAATTGGGCAGCTGGGCACTAAAAAGACGATAAAAGGGCCGGGCGCTGCGCCCTGCCAATTCAATCTAGACTAAACACTAGAATCTGTGAAGGTGCTAACTAATGTCAACAAAGAGGAAAGAGATGCCGCAACGCAATAAATGTAAACAGATCGGAGAGGATGGCGCCATGAATGAAATCAGGGCTAGAAGAGCGGCAGGCTGTTTTTAGGTGGCAAAAGGGCGGCGATTTTTTTTGAAAGGGCAAGTAGGGTGGGATTTTTTGCTTTAAAGGGCGGGCAGGGCGCAGCGCCCTTTGAAAAACGCCTAGGATGAACACTGATAACTTGAAAACACACTTTCTATGTGGATGAAAATTGTTGGTTAAATTAAATTTCATCCAAAGGTACACACAAGATATTCTCCTGGAGGAGGTCCAGCTGATATAACTGTAACACCAGCCACCTAGAAAAACATATTTTTTTTTTTTTTTTTTTTTTTTTTAATGAGTAAATATTTTTATAAAAACATTTTCCTCTTCCTCTTAAAAAAAATAACTGATGAAGAAACAAAAAAGTTAAGTGTCTTTTATTGTTGCCTGTGCTAAAGTAAGTTGTCATATTCACATTATGACCACCATGGTCATATTCACATGAGACCGAAGGACAGATTCAATAAATAAAAATTAACTGCATGCTATTCATTTCCCCTTTGCTGTTGAAAATTAGAATTTCGTTAAATCTTAAAATATGAAGCCATAGAATTTTGCTAAAATAAAATCACAATAAATCTTCTGGTAGTGGTTCCCTTCTCCCTTGTGTGCGTCACTGAGTTCATCTCGCTGAGAAGAATGAATGATGATCTTTTTTAAATTTATATTGGCTTTTTTAAAATGTATATTACAATTTAATATATATATATATATATATATTTTTTTTTTTTTACCTTTTATAGGCCATTGATGTAAATACAAAACTCTTTTCTGGCATGGGAGGAACTGTTATTCTGTCAGAAGATGTCATACACCCAAAAGAGTGAGTTTTTTTGTTTTGTTTAATTCACATATGTTTATTTTGCTGGATCTACTAGATTAATGAAATTTTGTACCAGGGGCACTTCAAATGTAGTGTACAAATTTTAATATTTACTTACGCATTTCTTTGGTTGACAGCATCTCTTTTAAAAAATGTTTTGATATTTTAAAAAAGAGGTTAAAAACTGGAGGAGTCCCTTCAGCTTGGGAGCTTTTCACTTCCATTGAATATATCATCTTTTACCTTTTGCTGATTTGCTTAGGTAATAAGTCGGGTGAACTCATGTCAGAATTAAGGTGCACGAGGTAATGCTTTCCAATTGTATCGAAATAATTGTGCCATTATGAGATAGGCAATATGTGGCCAATCATTGTCATGGAGAATAAGTGGCTTATCTTTGATCTTCAACTCTGGCAGTACCCAAGACCACTACAAGCACCATTCCTAACTCGTGTTAATAAAATCCAAATAAGCTAGAAAATTGGTTATTCTTTTTGGTTATTCTAATAATAAATTTACATATTTTAGAAAGTGATTCTATCAACCTTCCAAGTATATTAGGCAAGTTGGAGTGTTTAGGCTGATTAATTTTTATTTTTTACCAACTATGCGAAAAACTCCAGAGCTGGGGATTGAACCAAGGGGAACCCCAGCTCTGGAGTTTTTTTTGCATAGTTGGTAAAAAATAAAAATTAATGAGCCTAAATACTCCAACTTGCCTAATACATACCTGCCAACTTTTATGGATTATCCGTAAAATATACGGATTTTAGTGTTAATTTACTGATGTACGGATATGACGAGTCATTTTACGGATTGTTTGGCGATTTTTGAAGTTCTCAAATTTTTTGAGTGTAATCTTTTTCCATCCGTCCAGAGAATATATACTTTCCCTTCAACACTCGTTTATTTAAATGTCCAATGCCGTAAGAATAAAAATTGATTCCTATTTTGATTTTAAATGTAATTTTTTACCTCCCTCACCCTCCTCTCTCGAAGAAACCAATAAAGAAAAAAAAAAAAAAAGCAGCATTGAATAGGGCAGGTTCAGATTTTCAGTTCAATCCTTTTCCATCCCTCTTGAGAGTAAATATTTTTCATTTAAAGCCCCAATACCGTAAGAATAAAAAGTTCCTATTTTAAATTTAAATTTTTAAGTCCCCCCCCCCCCCCTCCCCCGGAAATCAGCCAGGAAGGGGGAAAAAACTTCACTAAGTAGAGCAGGTCCAGTTGTGAATGAAAATGATATTAAAAATTAAATTAAAGAGCATTTTGACAATAAATAAACTTAGTTTAACAAGTAGTAACAAGAGCGCTAGTTATTAACAAAAAATGAATTTAGTTTTACTGATGTGAGGTGGAAATTTACTGAACTGAGCACAAGATTTTACTGATGTTAATTTTCCCAGGTTGGCAGTTATGCTAATATACATGAACGGTTGATAGTATCACTTTCTAAAATATGTACAATTTCCGCGGCGTAACCGAGTTGTCGCGAATTAATCGTTTTCTTTGTTCTATCTGTGGTTTGCAGAAGAAGATGATAAATGCCAACGATTCTAATGCGAGAAATTTCATCTGGGAATCGTCCCAGAGTACCTCAGTAGTAGAGCACCCGCATGTTAAGCAGCTCCTGGGTTCGATCCCCAGCTCTGGAGTTTTTTGCATAGTTGGTAAAAAATAAAAATTAATCAGCCTAAACACTCCAACTTGCCTAAAATAATAATTTTCTTTTAATAAAACATACTTTGAATATTAATGCATACTCAAATATTTCTTTTGAGATGGTAATTTCATGTAAAGCTGATTATAAGTTCTTAAAGTTTAAGTTCTTAAAGTTTTCCAAGTGTTAAACCCTGGGTGCTTAAATTGCTTTTAGTAAACTTATTCTGAGTAACATTTGACTATTTCAATTATGGAATGATATTTATTATCAACTGAAAAATTCTTAGCTTGAATCTATTTTACCTATTGCAGCAGTAGAGCCGAAAAGGAAAATGTCTATTCAAATAGGTGAAGCACCTGTTTATAAAATACCCAGATGTCTATGCACACAGCATAAGTGTGTAATTTTTTTTTTTTTCAAATCGTAGTTGATTATCTGTACATTTCTAACTAAAAATAAAGCACTGCAAATGGCCAAGGTAAGCAAAAAGTGACATGATATCTGTAAGAAAACAATGTCGGTAATTTACTATCACAGTTCTATACTCGTGAAATGTTGATCCCACAGAAGTGTTAGTTACAGCACAAATGAGTGACACACTTGTAGTAACTTGAGAGCACACCAATGTTTCACTGATGTTTTGCACAAGCAGAAGGATACCAAATTTCCTATGCTTCTTCAATAAACTATGAGGAACTCAAAATCCAAACATCACATGGAATTTGAGTCAAGTAAATGTGGAAACTTTTTTTTGTTGTGTCATGTTATTTTTTCAAACCTTAAACTGATCATAAAACCTTATTCAGGGTGTCTACCGCTCCGGAAAGTCTGGAAAAAGCTGGGAAATTGGAAAATGGGTCCGGAAAGTCTGGAAAAAACCGGGAAATTGGATAATGGGTCCGGAAAATTCACCAAAATAATCAATCCCCCCCCCCCCCCCCGTGAGCACGCATTTTTCGGATAGAGAAAGCATCAAGCGATGTGTTTGTATAAGGAGGGAAAAATGGGGGCTCATCAATCGTAGCGGGAGGGTAAAAGACAAATTAGCTTACTTGGTAACTTATGGCTTAGGACCGTATTTCCTAGAACAGTTACTTAATTATATCAGAAAGTGCGACTACTTCTGTTTCTCAATTGATGAAATCTTAATCCTGTATACTTCAGTTAAAATTGATTTCAAGAAGTTGTACAAAATATGCAAATATAAAGACAAGGGAGGGGGCATTGTGCAATTTCCTAAAGTAAAGAGCATTGGTCAGGAATTTTTTTCTCGGGACCTCCCAAAAGTCAGGAAATTGACTTTCAAAAATTTGGTAGACACCCTGTTATATCATCTAGCATCTTCTGTTGGAATTATTATTTTTTTCCTCGCACCAATCAATTTCCCATGGCCTGGTATATAAATTGTTCAATTATAAAAGTATTGCGTTTAAAGTCTTTCATAGGTTGTCCCAAAATAGGGATATTTTAGTTTGAACCATCCTGTATGTAACTAGTATGGCTCTCTCTGTTCAGGCTTTGGAGATAATTGCTCTGTAAATATAAGTTTAATCCAATACTAACTATACTGTTCATTGTTAATTTTTCTTTTATACTATGACTATTTTTTGCATGATTAGTAAATTTGAGTACTTTCTAGGATTGTACCAAGTCCTGTACATGCCTTACCTGATCTTCCTGGAAATGCAGCTGTCTGGTAATTTATCTTTAATACATATGCAATTAATTTATTGATAGTTTTTAATTTTTTTCTTTATAAGTTAACTCTTTTCTTATATTTTTAGTATAAATTTTGAAGATCCTCAGTATCCTGAAAACTTTTTGTTTCCAGCTGTAAGACTGGCAAATGCTGTGTAAGAAAAATATTTTTGCTATTCTTTCTTGTAGATTAGTTGCTGTATTTTTTGCAGGCAATAAAATCAAAATGTGTTTAGACCAGTTTCTCTCCACAAATGCCTTTCCAACATATATGCATTATATTTTTATGCACACAAAGTATCATATCTGTATCATATACTCTTATTTTTGGAGGGGGGGGGCAGCAGATGGAAATAATTGGAATCTGGAGCTAGCTTACAGGAAATTTTATTTAGACAAAGGAAGATGTTGTAGGGCAATTTTTTGTATGGACATGACCATTAATTAAAATATTTTTTTTATATTTTAATAAATTGTGTGAGAAATAATTCCAAATTAATGTTGTTGTCTTGGCAACAGTTTATTTTGCATAAGTTTTTTTTTTTTTTATCAGAATGATAACACTTTAAAGTCAGACACAGAAGATTTTGTTATATGCAGGTTAAATTTCAACAAAACGATATGTTGTTTTTGTAATTTTATAAATTTTAAAATTACGTTTTCTGATAAATACACCCACAAAGTTTATAAAAATAATAAAATAAATGGTTAGAATCAAATTAATTATATATATTATTCCTAAATGGTTTTAGTGTCTAGCACATGTAGCATGAGTTACCAAAACTTGGTTATGATCTCCTTTCAAATGTAATAAACTCTCATTTGCTGTAAAATATAATATTCTCTTCAATTTAGCACCCAGTTTCGTTGTGTTTGCATAAAACTATTATAGCATGAGTTACCGCATGATAACTCGTGCTGTTCTTAAAAAGTGAATTCAGTTGTTATTTGCATAAATATCATATATTTAAGTTATGTTACAGTAACTGATCAAGTTAACATAAAGATAGGCCAATTGTTGAGAAAGTTACCCGATTTGGATACATTTATAGGCTATTTTTTACCCTCAGAAGTCTGAGTTCATAACTTAAAAGTTCACACAGAAATAAAAAAATTAGAAAATGATGAGGTTAACAAAGTAAAATTCGATAAGATCGAAATTTTAAAAATGCTACTCACAGCTGCAAACAATCATATAGACACAATTTAGCACACTGTACAATTTATCTGAAATAAAAGTACACACATAAATTTTTTTTTGCCATACATGTTCTTGAGTTCCCCATTATATTCTTAACAGGGCTCTTAATTAAGGGGAAGTCTTCCCCCCCCCCCTCCCAAAAAAACTCACAAAATTCTATAATACAGGCATATGATTTTTTCCGTGAATTAGCGGAAATCCGCTAATTTTAAATAGCTGATTAGCGGACTTCCGCGAAATTTAACATTTTCAGAACTTCCATGATTTTTAATCTTTTCAGATCTTCAGCGAATTTCAATCGGATTTTCTTCAATTTTGTTTTAATTAAAGTACTTTCGTATGATAAAAACAGTGTCATTCTTGGTCATTCTGCGCTCTGTTTATAAATAAATGGAAACCGGTTGGCTCACCAAACTGAAGTTAGTAAGTAAGCCAATGGAAAACACGCAACTAGAAACATCAATGGGATTAATCCGATTGGCTGCCGAGCTTGTCGCTTTTTAAAACACCACATATTGTATCGTTAATTAGTGATATTAAAGCACCAGATTCTTTTGGTATTGCATATTTGTTAATAATAGACTTATAATACAGTATAGGACCGATTATCCGGAATTGTCGGGACCGAAGGTTTTCGGGATTTTGGGTTCTTTTTCCTTTTAATTTTTCCGATTTACAAAATACAGTACAAAGTCTCAAATCCGGAATCTTCGGGACTGCGGTGATTCCGGACATTCCGGGGATTTTTTTCCGATTTTCAGTGAGGAAACCAGACTTTTCACCCTCTGCGCCCACTTTAAAGCTTTTTCTCGATCTCCTTTTACACAAGAAACAAACTATCTCATAAATCGCACAATATTTATTTCGCAACATTATTTTTTACAAAATATCTCAGTAATTTTTGTTTGCCGCATTGATTTAGCTTTTTCTTTTAACGCCTTTTCTTTAATTAAAGTTATTGTCATTATTTCTTGCGCCGTAGCAAAACCCTGCTGCTGACATCGTTCAATGGACTAATCAGTCTATCAATCCGAATTTTTTCACCACGTACCTCACTTTCACTGATTTTATATGTAAAAGCTCATTATAAAAGGAACAACTCCTACGGTGGCGGAAAAAAAAGAACAAAAAAAGCTGCACATGCTCTCAAATTACGACAGATACATAACAAAAACACAAATATTTTACAGCTGCGGAGCTAGTATATAAGAGAGAATGGGGAGGGGAAAAAAAAAAAAAACTGGTCAGCTGATTCTGTTTATTTAAATCTTTAAGATTCCAAAGCGGCAGCACGAGAGAGGAAAAAAAAAAAAGCCCAAATAAGAGCAGAAAGCTGATAACGGATTATTTAATTCTAGTGAGTCATGACCTACTTTCCTGCTCGACATTCCAATGATTCAACTATGTTATCGCATAAGCAGAAACGCAAGAGGTAGGAAGCACAGAACTACACTCGATTTTCTTTTTTTTTTAATCATTCTCTTGTATTATTTTTTATTTTTATTATTCTTCCAACAGATTCAAACACATCAATTAAAAACTTAGTTTAAAAAATACCTAAATAAAAATAGATCTGTATGTACGTGCGTACCCCCCCCCCCCCCCCCCCCCCCCCACCCCCCTCTGTTTGCCGGTCTACTTCGGATTGCTTTAAATTTTTAAGACCTTTTTTTTTTTTCTATTTCATTATGATGATCGGAAAAAAAAAGAGACTGGCGGCTATTCCGGCTTTTGGGTACTTCCGGATTTCGGAATTCCGGATAATCGGTCCTATGCTGTACTTATATACCTAATATGTAATTTTTTATCATTAATTCCATATTGGGAGACCCCTGACTTCATTTAATATGAAAACATGATTATTTGATATCACTGTGCTAACATACATTATACCTTTTAAAATTTTCAAAAATTTTGTCCCCCCCCCCCCCCCCCAGAGACCAAAAAAATTTCAGCTAATTTTTTTCTTGGCCAATCACATCCCGATAATACTTAATTAAATTGATACCTAGATAGCAAAATTAGTTAAAAAATTTTAACAAAAACTATAATTTATTTTCTATTTCTCGTACTCTTGGTAAAATTACACAAGCTCAGTTAGCAAAAGTAAAAAGTTGTAATATAGTTGATAAAAAAAATAAAGAAGTTGGTAAAAACCAATATTCGACTAGGCAATTTATCAATATCCCTCCCGTCTAAAAAAAGTCTTTGCAATGGCTCTGCTTCTTAAGAAAGAACACCAAGGATAGAACTATTTTTAGACCTGATGAAAATGATCTTTGAAAATGCAAATTCCAACGAAGGTGTATGTGAATAAAAACTTTTACTATATGTTTATTGTAGTACAGTTGTGTTTCATTTTGCTGATGTAAAAGTGAGAAATTTCATTTGTAATACTTTTTTATTATCTGTTATAATAATTGGGTGGATATCAAATGATCATTTATTTATTTAAAAATTCTTTAAAAATCAAGCAATTGTACCAGTTACCCCCTTTTTTTTTTCCTTTTTCAGAGATCCACCAAAAGTCTTGAAGCCTGGCCAAGGGCCAGTTCCAGATTATAGGAACCGTAATAACTTCCGCCGCCCCCAAGTAGGAATGGCTCCTTATAACAAAAGAGTATCTTTAGATTCTGGTGGTCACAGAATGTTAAAGTAAGTATTTGGTTTTGTCAATGTAGTGGGAAACTATATCTGCAATGATAAAAATTGATTCTCTGAAAGAAAACATTATATTAATAAAGATGTTAATTATATTTAAAATAATCACTCTAAATTCTTATATAATTTAGCCCCCCCCCCCCCCCCCCCCCCCCCGCCCATAAATGTTTTACTTGAAGCCCAGTGGTATAATGGTTAGAGCATTGTGCTGCTGTGACACAAGTACAGAATTTAATTTTTGGGTTGGAAAATTTGACTCCCTCTTTCATCCTTTAAGTGGGTCAATAAAATGAAAATCAAGCTTGTGTGGGGACTTCTCGTCAGGCTGACTACCTGATTGGGACAAATGCTTCTACACTCCAGAACCCATGGCTGTAAATGCACGGATGGGCAGCACAGGCCTTGGCCCCGCACCAGTGTTTAGTTAGTAAATATTTTAGTTGGTTTAAGTTATTCTTTTCACAAAGGGTCAAAGTGTAAGCCATTTTATTATGGGGGAACCAGTAGGCAGCCAACGTCAAAATATGAAGAGACAAATGAATTAATAATCAAGCACATAATTGTAAGGACCAATGCACTAACCTCTTACAATATTGGGTGGCCTTTATGCTATTCTTCAAAGAAACACATATTTTCTTGGCCTTTTATTAGGATAAATAAATTTTGTAAGGCACTTGTAAAGATTTAGCATATTTTATCATAAAGTTTGTTGTATGCTCTTGAAAACAGCATAATATATACAATTTATAAAACTTTGAGAATTTTTCAAAAAAGTGTATTTAAGAAGATTTACTTAAAAATAGAGAAAGAAAGAAATTGTAAGTTATCTGAAACTAACAAAGTTAGTTTTTAAAAAAAGTTTCTGCAAACTCAAATAAATAAATCCTCATTTTACATGAATGTATCATACTCCAAAAATCACTGCAGTGACAAAATTTTTGTCTATCACGAATGAAGAAATGAAATTTTTTGTCTACAAATAGAATTTATAGCCAGTAGAAATATACTGTGGGTGATGCCAATATAACACGATGTGGTCTAGATTATTATATCTTCTGTATTAAAGTCATATAATTAATATAAAGTTCATAAATTATATTGTTATAAACTTATTTTTCTTTATTTTTTGATCCAGTCACAGTCTACCTGGTAGAAATCAACAGTATGGCCAGTATGGCAATGTTCCACCCCCGTCTTATTATAACAACCGAGATAGGAATCAACATTATCGCAAAGGTTCTGATCGTCCATCATCAGGTAGCAGTTATCCACCTTCACAACCAGGTAAATAGTTTAAATTTACTTTTGTTTTTAGAGATTCTGGGTTGCATGAATTTCTGTAAAATATCTTCATTTTTTATTAAAACTTTTCTTCATTACCTTAATTTAAAAATTGCATTTTTCCTTTAAATTTTTGTATAAAAAAATATTTTTAGCTTCTACCTTTATTTTGACAAATAATACCCAAAATATAAGTTGCTAATGGTGACTGGGGCATGTTAAATATGTCGTGGTCGCAATGTCCTCCCAGTTCCCATCCAAATTGATACCTCTGGGGGTGGCAAAACTAAGCCTTAGGGTCTTCTGCTTGGTATTTGGTTCAAAATAAAAAAACCTCCACTAATGATCGGTAGTGCTGTCATCTATTGGTTCTCGAATGAGGTAAAAATGAACTCTTTGGGAGTCTGTGGTAGAGAAATTAACACCTTTGGCCAGTACTGCCGCAATTGAACTAATCTGGATTTGAAGTTGGTATAAAATATTGGAAAAGCAGAAGTGCCTAAACCCCATAATGCATGAAAGAGAGAAAGATATGTGTATAGATAATAGTTATTTACTTTGTTTCATACTCTCTAGAACAGGCATTACCAACTGGAGGGGTCGCTGTGCCTTTTTTGGGGTGTCCCTGCATATCGCATTTGTAGGAAGTGAATAGCAAAATATTCTCATCATACATTTTCCCCCTTTTTTCTAGGAAAGTAAAAAACCTTATTCTCGTCAGAGGTAGTATGTAGGCTTTTGTCAGGCTTTATGTAGGCTTTGCTATTAAACCTACAAAACTGGCTTCGTAAAGCCAATCTAGGTCTGTTTATCATGTTAGAAAACCTTTGCCACTAAGACAGAAGAATCGGAAATAGGAATTGCAATTAATTTAAGGGAGGAATCCTGATCCCTTTGAATCTGAAATTCAAAGATATTTTCCAGAGCTTGATGAACAAGGGTTGCATGAGTGCAAAATCCATTTCACACATTTTTAGATGTTGCCTTCCTGATGAAGTGCAGGATGAAGGTTTTGAATTTGCAAAATGACTCATCAGCACGTGATTCATAACCAATAAAAATTGTTAACTCAATTTGGTGTGCTATGCAGTGCTCATGTTTGATTATTTCCAAGCTTTCGTCTCAAATACCAGTGAAATTTATCATGCATCCAAATTTAATTTCAGCTGGCACATCCCTGCAAATGCAACCTCAATCATCCCATTAATGATTAATACATAATAAAAAGGTATGAATTTTAAATCCCAAGATATATTTTTCATTTTTTATTTTTTATTGGTCAAACATGGGAGATGGGAGAGAAGGTTGCGATTAAAATGTTGGGAACCACTGCTGTAGAAGAAGGATTCTTAAATGTTGTAGACCAGGATCCCTGTTTTAAACTTTTATTTATTTATTTATTTTTTGTAAACCACATTTCAGTCTTAGGCTTTTTACATTCTTTTGAAACATAATTTTTGGCCTAATAGTTTTATTACAGCAAGGTTATACAGAGTTTCAACGTACCTTAAAAAGTCCTTAAAAAGGCCGTATTAAAAAAAATAATAAAAAGGTCCTTATTTTTACCCTAAAAGCCTTAAATTTCATCTTCACTTTTCCTGTGATTTTTGAGGAATTTTTCATTTTCTTGAATTGTATAGGAAGCTAGCCATATTGTCTGCATGCTGCTCTGTCTGTGGAAGAAAAGGGGGCAGAGGAGATAGCTTCTTTTTATTCGTTACACTTCCTCATTCCATGATTTGTTTACCTTTCTTAATAGTTGGGGAGGGAAGAAAATATGATCAGAGACAAGAAAGGGGGGGAGGGGGAGAGTAAGTGTGTGTACGATAAATACATAGTATAATTATAACTGATTTAAACACAATGATTGTTTTAAACTCAAATATACTTTAACCCCTTAAAGGTTGTATCATTTTCAAGAAAACGGTCATAAAAGTACCTATTTTTATTCAAGAAAATTGTATAAAAATAAGTGTATGTACAATATAGGCATGAAAGTTTTCAGCCTTTTTTAACATCGTTGATGCATTTGAGATTTAGTATTTAAATTAGTTTAATGAATTTGGCTATACTGAATACAGTGATACAATGAATATTAGTTAATTTAATAATGAATACATATAAAAGAATAACAGGTATTGTGTTAAATGCATAATAATTAATTTGTTCTCTATGATCTGTAGCAAAGTTCAGTCTTTTTAGCTGTTTCGTGCTTTCATGCCTGACAATATGTGGGTTCATTTTAAGATTGTAAACATTTTGATATAAAAAAAATTCCGTGCAAAGGAATTGAAATGCTCTATTTTTCTGGTGCATAACTTTTGAACCCTGTAGCCCAGAAATATCACAGGAGCAAGAAGAAAAGGGCAGGGTTCGAAATAAGCTGTGGTTAGTTGTATTTTGCTACTGTAAATTTTATTTTGACGACAATTTGAGAGCCAATTGTCATTTTTGACGCCTAACTTATCTCCCAATACTGCACCATTACAAACAGAGCTGAGTAGAGCACCTGGCAGCCTTTCATCCGCGCCCTGCTGTTTGACATTTTTTTTTCTTATTTATCAACAATCACCATTTCCCCCCCCCCCCCTACAACGATAAATGCAGACAATTTTTTGCCCATTTTGTGGCCCATCACAAAAATTAAATTGATTAAAATAGACCCCTTCACAAAAATACCATCTATTTCAAGAGCCCCTTCATAAAAATATGATCGACTAAAATGGCCCTTTCATAAAACTAACAGAAATTGAAGTTTTCAAATAAATGTAATTGATTAAATGCTTTTTTATGAATATTTGATAGTTCACAAATACAGTAAAACCTCGAAATAATGATATTTGATATAACGATAAAATTTTGCAGTCCCGCCGAATTTCTGTGTAGTATAATCTCTCCTTGATATAATGATACATCCCTCTAGGACCATAATTTTATTTGGTCCCTTAAGTATCGTTGAATCGAGGTTTTACTGTACATTAACATCTGTTTATAGTTTATACACATAAACAAAACAAAATTTTTTGAAACCTATGTGGAACAATTTGACGCCTAGATTTTTCTTCCTAATTTCTAACTCTGGAAAGGAGCTAATACTTTAAAAGACATGAAGTGCAGTATTATTAAGGAGATGTGCAAGATAATTAATTGCATTGGAATGTATCCTCGATTATTGGTCTTGAAATTTCTTAAAATAGCCTTAAGAAGGCTTTATTTTGTATATCAAGAAATGAGTGGGAACCCTATGTAATAAAAACTGGTTAAAGAGTTTAGTGCACAGTATTGCTATTTACTGAGTGTAAGTATAGAAATTTTGAAATAAAAAAAAAGTCAACTTCGTACAAAAATTTTAATAATAATGTAATGTATTAAATAATTTTTTAAGCAATTTGTTAACAAAAACATAAAAACACAGACATTATATGAGAATTACAAGCATAATAATAGCTATGTTTTATTTATTGCTTTGAAAATATATTTTTTTTCTGCCCTGTGTTATTTCTGTTGACTTTTGAACTGCTTGCAATTACTGCAAAATCCCGATTATAAGCTCCCCTTCTGCGGGGCAAAGGGGACTTATAATCGGGGAGAAGGCCTTATTATTGCCCTCCTCATCCACCTACCGATGATGATGTCACTGCTGTGAGGTCGCAATTCGTAGCAGTGTACGCTGCCGGCATAGTCAGATAAAAGAAAAAAACTATCTGCAAATTCATAAAAACTCCTGATAACTGAATATATGGTGCGTATATGAACATGAGTATATGCATAAGTGCACACATCTGTGCAATTCGCTTGGGTATAGTGACTAAAAAAATATTTCTTTTAGGTAACTATCCATCTTTTTTTATAAAATAAAAAATAAAAAAAAGAAACTTGGAATTACCGGAAAACTATCTGCAAGACCTTTGAATGTATCCACGCATGCGTCTATATTATTTGACTACAGTTGCCGGGACTGCATTTTGTCTTCTTTTCAAACAAACAGGGTTGGGGGCTTATAATTGGGATTTTACGGTATTTTTCATGATGCACAAGGTTTGAGTTTTTGTTTTGAATGCAACACACTGCATGATTTATCGTGTGATTTGAATCAACAGGCCTTGCAAGTTTAAAAGAGAGATGTTTTATTAAAAAACTTTACCTTAAAAAAAAAAAAAAAAAAAAAAAAAAAAATCTTGACAGCATTATTCCTCTTCCTGCTATGTCTTAGTTTTGCAATATCCTATTATAATAAATAAAACTGTTTTGAATTGTTACCATCCCTGTTGCATTGACTAAAGACATTCAAGCTAATCATGTTTTTTTTTTTTTTTCCAGAAACATACGGACGAGAAGATCCCTATCGTACTGCAGGAAGATCCAACTCGGGAAATTATCCTTCTGGACAATCTAGGTACGTACTTTATGCTATAATATTACTGTACTTTTGTTTTTATTTTTTAAATAAAATTATGTTGAATTAAGAATGACATGTGATGTATTAACTTACACTGTTCGGTTATTTATTCTGTTGTGTGTATCATTTATGTTTATTGTTCATAGATGGCAGCACCAACATACTGTTGAAAGATTGTTTTTATTTTGTATTGCTTAGTGTTTTTTTTTTTTAATTGTATTCTTATGTAATATTAGTTCTCCGAAGTCTGTTAGAGTAATTAATTATTGTTAGGTTAATCATTATAATTATTAAAAGAGTACCAGTTAAATTTGTGGCAATTCATGATTATTTGTTGTTGAGTGTTGTGATGTGACCTGTTATTGTTCTAATCAAAGAAAAAATGTCCTTGTTATGGCTTTATGCCTCAAATTGATTAAATACTGTGTGGACTAACTAATTTATTATTTCGTCTTTGAATGAGTGGGGGAGAGTAATGCAACTATTTAAGCTGTTGATGTATGAAATGTTGACTATCTTTAAAAATAGCCTTCTTGCGAGTTTAAAGTGGAGAAATTGTATTAAAATTATTCTTTAATATATTGATTTTTTGGTGTATTTTTTGTCATTTATATCCTAATAATTTTAGCTGCACAAAGATTATGTGCAGTAATATCAGTTAAAGCTAGCATTGTAGTTTGATTATTTTTTTCTCATGTTTATACATTATTAAAAAAAAAAAAAAAAAAAAAAAAAAAAAAAAAAAAAAACTAAATTCTGTGGTGTGTAAGAATATTGCGAATTTTTTAATTTTAAAATGCACATGTATGTGTAAGAGAACAATATTTTTTGTAATTAAATACAGTGAAGCACCATTTATACATTTTTATCATTTATGCATTTTTCTGAATGGTCTTGGCAAAATCCATTGGATTTTAATGTTAAATAATTTCATTTATACATTCTTCTAAAAGTCAAGAACTTCATTTATATGTTTTTATTAAAAATGAAGATTACAGAAACTGTGCAATTCAAATTTTCAACAAGTTTTGACAGGTTTAAGTTTTATGGAAGAATATCTAATATCTGGTGATTTTAATGATAATGTTAAACTGGCACTTTTAATTATGTCCAACTATACTTTTTTACGTACAATTACACACTGTACTTATGAACTTTTTTCTGTGTGTTCCCACACAGCCATACAGCCAAAAATTACTAAATATTTTGTACATGCAGAATGAATATGAATACTAGTACTAGCTGTACATTAGATTCAGAATAAAACTTAGATTGCATACCTATTGTGTATTTTATTTTCATGCAGTAATATAAGATGCAGTATTTGAATTTAAATTTGGCTTTTTATCGCTTGTTATTACTAAAATGTACGTACTTTTGAGAATTTTGTTTGTTTCCCCCCTATTATCTTGAAAACGTATAAACGATGTTTCACTGTATATCAAAAGCATTGCTAAAAATAGTTTTACATAGCAATAATATAATGCTGTTCATAGGCCTTCCCAAGGTTATCAAGATCCAAGATCATACAATTCTTATTACGGTTCACAACCATATGGTCGAAGTCCCATTCCACCCAGTGATCGGAACCGTCATGCTTATCAGGGAGCGCCGATGAATCCTACTTCTCATGTGTCACGAAATTCTTACCACAGTCAATCACAGAGGCCGGAAGGTGCTTGGAAGCAACCGTTTCCACCTCCCGAAGCTAGCAGTGCTGGTAGTGGAGCTCAGTGGGGTCCTATTCCGCCCAGAAAAGAAACAGTACGCAATCCATCTAGCACACATGAGCCTTATGGAAGACCAAGGGTAAGTAGTCAATGTTTATTCATAGGTATGAAAATTAAATAAAAATTTGAGCTATTGATCTTTGAATGATTCATCAATTATACTGGCTAAAGTATTTTCATAAATCTGAAATACTGTCTTTGATGTGTTCCTGTACATTCTAATGTTACTCACTCAATGCTTCAGAAAAAGTTACGTGTGTTTTTAGCATTTTGATTTTCCTGTGGTATCTCACAAATTCTGAAACTATTATTAAACAAGTTTTGAATAGAATATGTTATGTTTGTGAAGTGTTTAACTCCAAAAAATAAATATTAGTTTCTTTTTAAATGGTCTCATCTTTTAAAAATCTGGTTAGGTAGGAGTGCTCATGCACACATAGTGTGAGACATGGGAACTAGTGCTCTCTATGGTCCAACTAACAAAAGTTAAACGGATAATCAGTTTAAGTCGGTCAGTATGAGATGGCATATAATTGCAAAATGGAGAGACACATGAATATCAAGTTTTGCTTCAAATCAGGCAAAACAGAATCGGAGACAAATAAAATGTTTATGAAAGTGTACAGTGTGAAAGTTGTGAGTAAAACGTGTGCTTTTGAGCATTTGCCCTGTTCTTGAACACCCTCCAAATTATCCAGATCTACCATGTGCAGGCTTTTTGATCCCCGCCACAAAGAAGTCTTGAAAGGCCTATGCGGGCAATGTGTAGCAACGATGAAAGACCCAAAAATATGTAACTGGTGCTCTGAGCAGTGGTGCATTACAAAATTATCGATAATTAGTCTTAGGAGTCATCCAAATGAGTCATGTGAATTGTATTTATGAAGTTAATTATGTCACACTTAATGTTTTTCTCACTTTGAGATATTACTGTAGAATTTGGCGGCAAGGACTAAAGTTTTCAACATGCAATATCTCAGAAACTATTCCGACTCAGAGACATGCGATTCTTTCTATTTACTTTCTTAGACAGAACGATATTTTCCCAAGTATACCTAAGTGATAGAAAAGAAGGGACTGAATAAAAATTAAATTTTGCATTTTAATATGTATATGGTCCTTGTAAATAAAATGCCAAATTATGAAGCTACTCTTTAACTTTTCTAGTTAAAAGAATGTTTTGATCAATCAAACATCCCCTGTAACATTTATTTTGTATCACCCAGTATTTATCTTGATCTGTCCATAAATGTATTTCTGGAAATGATCATAAGCTTAATAACGATGCAGGTGTCTTACACAGTTCTATGAGTATTTATATTAGTACATCGAAACCTGTGTATAATGATACTGTCTATTATGATAAAACCTGCTTATAATGATAATTTCTTTGGTCCCAAAGAAATTCCTATTTATTTAATGTATTTTAAACCAGTCTAGAGCGATACTCACTTGTTAGAAGCCCCTGTCTATAACTGTAATTTTCTTTCAAAAAAAAGTTTTATAAAAAGGTATAACACAGTTTTTTCTTTTTTTGGAAAACACTACCAATGATCTAGAAAATACAATAATAAGATTGCAGTATGGGAGTGGAAAAAGTAAGCCCTTTCAGTGTTGTGTTCCCTGTGGATTTTGACAGCTGTTAGTAACATTGTATCTAAAATTTCTGCACCTTATTGAATCATAAAATAAAGGGCAATATAGTAACTTCAAAATCAAAAGAAGGTAATTAACATGTTACTTACTGTATTAGCCCGAATATAACGTGGCCCTTGAATTTTTCATCAAGATAATTAGAAAAATCCTATATTTAGACCTTGAATTTAGTGTGAGTTAGGTTTTAAACAGGAAATAATCAGTCAAAAAACATTGCGTTATATTAAAGCTTATATGGTATATGCATTCATCACCTGAACTTCTTCAAAATTATAAGTTGTACACTTTAGTGACTGAAGTGTTATTTCTTCTTGGGAAGTATATTTTATCTTAAAATTAAAAAACATCTTTAAAGCTCAAATATTGTGTAAAAGCTCAACCTGTCTATAATGATATTTGAATTAGGTCCCTAAAATAGCGTTTATATGCAAGGCACAATATAATTGTCTTTGTTTCTTTTTTAGAATCCTCCCCAGTCTCACCAAACTGAACCATATTCATCCAGAAGCAGAAGTTCATATTCTTCATCATATGGACCCTATTAATTCATACTATGTACAGGCTCATCATCGATACAAAAGAAATCATGAATTTTTTCTTTTGTAAATCGAAGTTTATATCATTTATGTTACTGTTTTCTTCTTTTCAATTTATATGGACCACATGTGACTTGTAAAACAAATCATGAAAGAAATGTTTGTTGAAAAATCATTTGGGGGGATGGGTGTATCATATTATTTGTATTTAAAACAAAATGAAATGTGTGTTGTATTTTATTTGTTGAAATGCCAGATTTTAACAGTCTGTAATTATTGAATAAAATTATGATTTTATATTAAAAAAAAAAACTTTGTTATGAATTTACTTCTGATGCATCCTGTCCTTTCAGTGTCTCTACCCAATTAAAGTTGTTTGATAAAACATCAAGGGAAGGCTATAAATTGTGACAAGAACCCAATACACAAACAGTAAACTAAATAATTCCTAATGTGCATCCACACACACAAAAGGCAATTTAATTTTAATTTCAAAATGCACAGATACCTTGTTTGGAAAAATCTTCTGTTAAATTGTATTTATGAAGTGCATGAAGGGTTGCAAATTGAATACATCTCAGTTTCTTCTTTCAAATTTTGAACAATGCATATGAAAATAACATCTTCTTATTCCTTCTGGAGATTTTTCAAAACTTTGTAAAATAAAAATAAGTAGTAGTCTGATGGTAAAAAATAAATATCTAAATTCTCATTTTTGTTAATACTCTCATCCTGCAGATACACCCATTAAGGAAAAAATAAATAAACTCTCAAAATACCTCAAAATTAGCTTTATCACATTGTAGATTGCATTCACTACTTTTAACTCATGCACAGTCCTAGTTTTGAGACTTCAGCACATGCATGGGCTGAATCACACCCTTTATGTCTCCCATTATATTTTTATCTAAATAAATTAAAAAAAAAATCTGTTCACACATATTGTAAAATGCATTTGTTTTACTATGTTTTAAGGAGGAAATCATGCTATTTATATTAATTTAAAAATTTTGTAGTAATTTCTGTAAAGATTGTGTTTTTTTTTTTTTTTTTAGAAAATATTCCGTATGATTTATTGCGTACATTAAAACACAGATTTTCGCAAATATGATATTAATTACTCCTAATATCTTTTTATCAATGTACAGGGTTTCCAAAAAAAGGTGGTAATGAGCTTTAATTCTTTATCTATTAAAGATAAGCGGACAATGTAAATTTAAAAAATGTTCAAAATAAGTTTTTGGAAGTAAGACTCCGTTAAGAAAAAATCACGGTTTTAATTTGTATACTACTCTTGGTAGTATACAAATCCCGTACAAAAAAATTCTGAGTTAGTAAAATGTGCTCCATACACAAATGAGGTTATGTACAAAATTTCAGGCTTTCATTGTAAAACATCTCAGAGATATCTTAAACTAGGATGATCAGGGGCTATACATGTACTTAATAGTTAGTGTAAAAAAAATTTTGTCATAGTTTCTGTTCAACCCGACCATCTGACGTGATTTGTTTTTCCTTCGAGAGTCATTGAAAAGTGGTTTAAATCAGCATACTTTAATCTTCATATGTGTGAAACTTTTAAAAATATAATTCTCAAATTTTGTACTTCATTTCTTAGTGTATGGGCACATTTTACTAATTGGGAATTTTTTTTTTGTATGTGGGATTGTATACAAATTAAAAAATGGTGACTTTTTGAAAACTAATGAGAGAACTTTTTTCCTTAATGGGGTCTTATTTCTGACCTGATTTTGCACATATTTTCAATTTACATTGCCCATTTATCTCAAATAGATAAAGAATTCAAGCCTGCTACCACCTTTTTGGGACACCCTGTATACCAATAGTGAAAATGCTGCACTTTCATTTCAAGATTTGATTTTTAAAAAATAAATTGTTAAATTCTGTATAGAACTCGAAATGAAATGTCATATGCACAGGAGTAGTTTTCTCTCTCCCAGATAATAAAAAAAAAACATTTCTTCACCCACCCCTTCTTGACCTTTCACTTGAAAGAGATACAACAATCCGTGATTACTCTTCAAAAATGTCTCATTTTTTTCGAAGAAAAAAAGTGACACGGGTTAGATCTACCCTAGGTTGTGTGCTTACAAGTTAAGACTGCAGCAATAATAATTAAAAAAAAAAAAAGGTATTCTGGCACCTAAAAGCTGTACTACACACTAATAAGCAACAAAGACATATCAGTTTTAAAACTTTCGGAATTTTTTTTTGAACTTTTAATAACTCTCTGAAAGTTTCATAGAAGGCATTGTTTTTGTTTATTGCATTGGCATTGTATTAGTTGGTTTACAATGAAGGCATTGTATTAGTTTAATTTCAGTGACCACTTATCGTTAGAGTGGGTTGTTTTTAACTTTTTTTAAAAATCAAAATTGCCTGTGGTGGGCAAAGTTGTGTATTGACATCAAATGTCTGTAAAAAAAAAAATTTTTTTTTTGAAATTAAAATATATTAGAAACCTCCGCCAGGCCCATGAAGTTCCACCAAATATGTAAAATTCAATGTTTTTAATTTATTTTTTATGAAATAAATTTTTTAACCGACTAGAGTGGAAATAGTTGAATAATAAGACCCTTCATTTGAGAATTTTTTTTTTTTTTGATATCATATGATATTTAAAGTGCCCGCCAGCAGGCTTTTGAAATTAGTATAATTTGCTACTTTTTAATAAAGCTAGCTCTTTCTGTACCATTTTCTCCAGGGTTCTCCCCAGGCCTGTAAAGAAGGGTGCATCGCTCAGCTGATTTTACTGACCGCCCGGGTTTAATAAAATGAGATCCCTCTCGATACTTTAGTTAGCTACCTATCGACACCAGTCAAGGTCAAACGGAAATTTCGATTTCACTTGCCCATTTGCTCTGGATGCACAAACTGAGTATTGAATTGAGCAAAACTAAGCTCTAAGCTGTTGTTTCTTTAAGATCGAGCTAGACTGTAACCTAAAAGTAACAAAAAAGCAAGATAATGAAGACAGACTCTATTATGGATATTGATAAATGTAATAAAATAGACAGTAAAAGGAAAAAAGTTCTCCTGGACTTGCAAAATAGTTTATCAAAGAGTAAGATAGACTTGCAGGCACTATATTTAGAAGGAAGAAAGGACTGAACCTTAGCAATTGTTAAAGAAATGGGAGTTTCACACAGAAGAATCTAAGGAAAAGAATATAGTACAGTGTTATTGCTAGAGTCCCCCCATTGTAACTATTTCCTGAAATTCAGCACTGAGTAAATGTTATCAGTTATCCTCACACATGATCGCCTGTCTTTGATCATGGCTATCAGTAGGTTTTCTGGGTGACCATAAAAACCATTCCTTTGAATTACAGGATCCAGAAGTAAGGCATAAGTACTTAAAGGCTCAGTTATGAGAAATGAAACTTTTGATTATATCAGGTTGTAACTAAAGTTCTCCGCCAAATATGCTTGTCAGCTCATGCGGCACCCAGCCATTGACCTTGTACATGAAGTTTTTGTGATGCATAACATAGATAATGGGCATGACATTAATGTCTAACTCTTTAGCTAGCTGTCAAGTGGTTAAATACTGTTCTTCCACAAGTTCTCGCAGGTGGTCCTCATCAACAGCAGTAGGCAGGACAGAAAGCTCTGCTCCTTGAATGTCACAAAACCTGTTTTTTAACTTTCAGTACCAAACCTTCACAGTGCCATATAATACAACAGTAGAATCTAAATTACATACGTAATTCTCTGACATTCTGTAGCTGACTTTTTGCGCAGAACTGGAAGTAAATGATGGTTCTAATCCAGTAACGTGATAGTTCCATTTCAGACTACAGTACTTAATGATAACCCTGTTCAGACCCTGTACTTAATGATAACGATATTTTTTAACAGCACAGTCTTCTGAAGCAAGTCTTTTTCTTTCAAATGACAAAAATTGTTTGACAAAATATGAGCAAACACACAAACGTGAACTGTTTAGACGATATTTTGTGGAGTGGGAAACTTTCGTTACAACCTAATTATTTTAGAATATATTCCATAATAGTTTCTATTTCAAGTGATCTCTTTTCTGTACCAATATACAGACGAAGCGCTCTATTTGCCATTGTAAGCCACTTGGCATGAGAAAGCTTTCCAGTTGATTTGGTTTACAATGTTTTTGACAGGACAATTTCCATATGATATCGCTTGACGGGTTTGATAGAAATACTTTTTATCAGTACTAAGTCCATCTGCATCTCCTATGGATAGATGAACAATGATTTTTCTAAACTTCACAATCGGCAGTTTATTTCAGATGTGTCCAGAATTTTCCCTGTAGGACCACAATATGTAAAAAGGCCTGTAGTGTTTCCATCTAGATACCGTACTAAATGAAGTAAAGGTTGCTCATGTGCAACGGACATATGGGCAACTGCAAGTGTCCTCTTACATGCAATTCAAACAGGCGTATCATACTACCTTCAACACCAGTATTCAGGGCTGTTCCATCCAATCCAGTTGCAGCTAAATGACCAATTTGTTTCCAAATAATCTAAAATGCTAGACAGCACTTTATTAGCTGTGCCATTTTCTGGTGATACATGACGAAGGAAATTGCTTTCTGGCTCTTGCAATAACACTATATGTCCTTTGATTCTTTTGTGTGAAACTCCCACCACTTAACAATCTTTAAGGTTCAGTGCTTTCTTCCATCTAAATGTAGTGCCTGGAAAGCTTAAGCTATTTTGCAAGTCCAGAACTTTATTCCTTTGACTGTCTATTTTATTACATTTATCGATAACCATAACAGAGTGTGTCTTCATTATCATTTTTTTTTTTTGTTACTTTTACACTACAGTCTAGCTTCGATCTTAAAGAAAAAGCAGTTTAGAGTTTAGTTTTGCACGATTCAATACTCATTTCGTGGATCCAGAGCAAATGGGCAAGTAAATTCGAAATTTCCGTTTGACATTGACTGGTGTCAATAGGAAGCTAACTAAAGTATCGAGAAGGATCTCATTTTTTAAAAACAGGACGGTCAGTAAAATCAGCTGTGTGATACGCCCTTTTTTAAAGGCCTGGGGAGAACCCTGTTACTGTTATATCGATCAGTAATATTAACTAAACTAAACTAAAGTGTCAAAATCGTATAGAGAAATTGGTACAGAAAGAGCCCACTTTATTAAAAAATAGCAAATTATACGAATTTCAAAAGCATGGCGGGGGCTTTAAATATCATATATTTAAGGCCCCCGCCATATATATATACATATACATATATATATATATATATATATATATATAAAATTATCAAACAAAGTATCTTACTATTCAACTATATCCACTAATTGCGGTTAAAAAGTTTATTTCATTAAAAAAATAAATAAAAAACATTGAATTTTACATATTTGGCAAAACTTCATGGGTCTGGTGACGGTCTTAATATATTTTAATGTCAATTTTTTTTTTTTTTTACAGACATTTGATATCAATACACAACTTTTCCCACCACAGGCGATTTCAATTTTTAAAAAAAGTGAAAAACGACCCATAAGTAGTCACACCCAGCTCTGGAAGCTGACACCAAAAGTAGCTAACCCTTAGGAGGCCGACTGACAGCTCTTTGTGGAAGAAAATGAAATGCATTCCTAATCCATCAGTGCATTTTGGCTATGTGCTGCATCTTTATTTAAACACACGCAGTGGATTACAGCAATGGCAAATAAAAGCAGTCTATCACACACTTTCGAAAAGTCTTAGTTTCTACTTTTTTAACAAAGTAATGCTTAATGTTAACAGAATGTTTTTTTTTTTTTTTTTTGCTTTTGCTTTTCCGATAATTTCATAATTATCGAGTCATTATTTCTTATATACAGGGTGTCCAGTGCTAATGCTGTCCAATGGCTATTTCCTAAGCCGTTAGTCAGAGACACATAGTTCCAATTGCAAAAATACTTTAAATTGTATAATCTATTATATCAGAAAAATCAAAGTCAGTAAATCAATTTCTATAAAAATTAAGAAATTTAAATTTTTATACAGTCCCCCGGTCCTATCGGTTATATTTAGAAAATTTTTCTTTATGCAATTTCATGCACAAGAAAAAAAAAAATTCGTCCTTCTACGACCAAAATTCACCGAGTTACAGCTGCTTAAAGTTAGAGCACTTTTCGAGCTGTGAAATAGGGGTTGTATACAAAATGAATTTGAGAAAAATTAATGTACATGGTTTGAGCTTTGTAATATTTATTAGCAATCTCATTAACTATTTTATGAATATAGATTGCAATAAAGAATATTAATGTTTAACAATGTGTATCGAATAAAGTAACATAAAAATATAGCTTATGCTGAAAGTAGAATTTTTTAAACAGGTTTTTTAAATGAACTGGCATTAAATAACTTCCTTCGACTGCAATCTGAATATGCACTCATACAGAAAACTCTTCCTGTACTTTTCGTAGCACACTCTTATGTTACAGATCTTCATGCTACCTTTGGCACATGCTACCTATCTTCTGCCTGTTTCCTGGGTTCGTCGTTCTAAAGTCCAGTTGGTGTAGAAAGTTCTAGTAAAAAGTCGCTTGTCAGGATCAAACACAAACTTTATAGCTTCTAGAACTTAGTTGAACAATCAGCTGTACAAAATTCACAAGCACACTTAATCAGTAATGTGCTATTAACAGTCCGCTTAGATCAGAAGCTCTCACAAAGGCTGTAATTCTCACACAAATTAAAACACTTCCACAGGTAAAATTCAGTGGAAATATGCGAGGGATAACATTAATCATCCCTCAAGACTCAACAGTGAAGAATTTACACACAACACTTTAAAAACAGCTTCGAAAAGAAGTGCGAAACACCACTTCTATCAAGCGTACTCACACTGAGAGAGCTCTTCACACACTGGGCGTTGAACTCGCACTGAACTGGGGCTTCCGAAGCACTTCATTTTATAGCCGACGCAGAAGGTACAAGAAGCTTCTAGAAAAGTCTATTTCTCGAGGATTCCACATAAAGCGGTAATTTTAATTACGTCATAGGAGAGAAATGATAGGTTATTATGCGTTTTTAATGCAGCAAAAGCAACTTTACGGGCCCCATAGAGAAAATCGCGCCAAATGACCAAAATGTCGCCAAGCTTGGCGGCTTTTGGCGAAATATCGCCAAATTTGGCGCCAAAAATAAGTCCCAGAAAGTGACGAGATCGAAGCCCATATTTCTCGAGATTTCTAGAAACCCCATATATTTGAATGGGAAACCGAAACCTCCGTATCTCCGGTTCTAGTTGACGGATTTTGATGCAACAAAAAGGAAAATGTATCTATTTGTAGCGTAGAATACGAATTTTTAACTATTTTAAGCCCCAGAACAGCGGGTTGCGCCGAAAATTCGTAACACTATATACGATTTAGTAAGTCTGGCCTCAGATAGATTTTAATAGAGCTTGACTATAACCCTCTGCTTGCAGGGCCCGATTATAACCAACAGAGCCCCCGGGCATTGATAGATTTGGGGGCCCCTGATCTATGAAATTTGTTTCATTTTTTTTTATAAAATTTTGATGTAAAAAAGAATATTTCCGAACAACATTTGAAATTGGGGGTGCCCTGGGTAAAGTCTCGATTTGCCCATGCGATAACAAGGCCATGTCTGCTTGAAGATCAGTACTCTAAAATTAGTTTTGCTTCTTTTTCCGCATTACGCCAGAAAATGCAATTAAAACCTATAATTTAAAATTTCAGTACCTATATGGTCCCTTAACGGTTTACCATAACGGGACATTTTTAAACGTGGAAAAGTGACTTAAGTCACAATGTTTGCTGCTTCGTAAATCGATGAATTTTGGTCATAGAAGGACGAATTTTTTTTTGCATGAAATTGCATAAAGAAAATCTTTCTAAATATAACCGGGGGACCGTATAAAAATTTAAATTTCTTAATTTTTATAGAAATTTATTTATTGATTTTGATTGTTTCTGATATAATAGATTATACATTTTAAAGCATTTTTGCAATTGGAACTATGTGTCTCTGACTAGCGGTTTAGGAAATAGCCATTGGACAGCGTTAGCACTGGACACCCTGTATACTGGGTACTTATATTTGAACTTCCCCCAGAAAGGGCATTCTGTTAATGAAACGGATCAGCCGATTGCCACCAAATCAAGGAAGTTTTTAAAAAGACTAGTTCAAAAAAGTCCACCAGGTGGCGCTTTGCATGATGAAATCAGCTTTAAAATAACTCAAATAAATTAAAACTGGCTAAAAAATATTGAATAAATGTGTAAATTGTCTGTACATATCGAACTAGCCATTTCCGTTGTTAAATTTGCTGTTTTTACTTCCTTGTACGTAGTATAAGGAAGTAATGTGATCCCGAAAAATTTTGGGGGCCAAATTTCTACAAAAAAACCGATTTTGACTACCTCTAAATTTAATTTAAAATTTTTTTTCGATGCATCCTATCGTAGGCTAGCATGCACTATCATATTAACGCGTCTGCAACTCATTTTGACCAGCGGCGAGTCTGCTGTGGCCAGTTTTTCCATGCCGTCTGTACGTACGTACGTACATACGTATGTATGTAACTCGCATATCTCAAAAACTATTGGTCGTAGAATGTTGAGATTTGATATTTAGGATTGTTCTATGATCTAGTTGTGCACCTCCCCTTTTGGTGGCAATCGAATGGATAGTTTATGTACAGGACCGCCCAAAAGATTCGAAATACATTACGCTCTATGGGCCGAAATTCATTAAACTCGCCTAACTCAAAAGCTATTAGGCGTAGAATGTCGAAACTTCATATTTTGGATAGTTGTAACATCTAGTTGTGCACCTCCCCTTTCGATTCCATTCGACTGGATAGTTTATCTACAGAACCGCCCAAAAGATTCGAAATACATTACGCTCTATGGGCCGAAATTCATCAAAGCGTTTTTTAGAGGTATTGGGCTATTTCAAACGACTGAGATGTGATATATGCTTTTAAGAGTTACAAAATTAATTTCTCCATTAAAAAAAGTGTCTTTACCATTTATAGTTCTGCTACAGGAACGCTCAAAAGATTTCCAATACATTACGGTCAATGACAATTTTAGGGGCATTCATCCGTTTCAAGCACATTACCGTCTTACCACATAAGTTAGGTAATGGTCCGACTACGGTCACGTGCCTCCCTCAAGAACTACGCCAAAAGTCGCCAAGCTTGGCGACTTTTGGTGTACGTGTGTGCGTATTTAACTCTCAATTCTCAAAAACTATTATGAAATTTCATATATAAGATTGCTGTAACATCTAGTTGTGCATCTCGATTTTTGGTTCCAATCTACTGGAGAGTTTATTTACAGAACCACCGAAAAGAATTTCAGTACTTTAATGGCTATGCATCTTCAATATAATACAACTGTAAACAGTCATTGTTTGGTCCATGCCCAAAATCTCGCCGTCTGTCGTCGACCTTGGCGAGTTTTGCCGAAATTTCGCCAAATTTGGCGATAGTCAGTCATTGGGTCCATGCCCAAAGTATCGCCATTTGTCATCGTTCTTGGTGCGTTTTGGCGAAATATTGTCAAATTTGGCGATAAGCTGTCATTGATTGGTCCATGCTTAAAATCTCGCCATATATCGTCGACATTGACGAGTTTCGCCGAAATAGCGCCAAATTTGTCGCCAAAAATTATTTCGTATTTTGTATAACTCTAAAACGTTATCCCGTAGAATTTTGAACTTTTGTATTTAGAATATTGTAATATCTAACTGTTTTCAATATCTTTTTTGACAGCAATCGACTGTCATTTTATTTACAGGGTGAGCCAAATGACTTTAAATACATTGAGGTGTATGGATGCATTCAATTCATTGAAAGTCTGTAGTCAATGAATACTTTGGCTATCCCCAAAATCTTGCAAAATATCTCAAGCTTGTCGGCTTTTTGTGAAATATCGCCAAATAAAGTGTCAGAAGGAAATCTTTCAATTTGAACTCCGCTTGGCGATATCGAAATATTTGGCTAGAAATCGCTAAAACTTACTATTACTGATATTTTATCTCTTTCAAACAAATAAGTTTAGATGAAGTGCGTCGAAAATATTTTTGATTTAAGAGACGTGCAAGGAAGCCATGTGTTGGACACACCAGATTTTTTTCCCCCTAAATTCCTTGAACGCATCTGCTGCATTGTCTATATATCAAATTTGGTTACAATCCGTGCATCCGTTTTAGTTGTAGAATCTGTGTGTTTAGTATCCACCCTGTGTAGTATATTTAACTTAAACCAATTATAAAATGAAAATTTCGTTACTGATTAAAAAAAAAATTCAAATGCTGAATATTTACTGTCATGGCTTTTGAACAAAGTTAGAAATACATTCCAACGCGTTAAAAACCGTACAGCAATCATGTTGGGGGCGACGTTGCATTTTGTTACATCACAAATGTGATGTTCTTTTGCGTTACATGCGTCGTGTCAGAGTGATGTCACAATGTAATGGAGAGATGTGTGTAACGTTAAAAAAATGTCATATGAAATCATTATGACGTCATAGTGCTATATGGGGCGTATCCCCCCCCCTGCAAACGGCGGGCACTATCTTTTTATAGGCATTGGCCAGTGATAGGCCGGCAGCAGCGGGGGCTCGTGACTTATTTCAGTGTGGGGTCCGAAAAAATAGTGCCGCTTCAAATCGAGAAAAATATACATATAGAGCAACCTATCACCCGTGCACACAGTGTAAGTATTTAAAATTTTCAAACGGCAACTGATTATCAAAATTGTCATACAACTTTTGCTGTTTATTACCCAATTATGTTAGTATTAAAAACCTAATTACGTTAATATTAAAAAGTTTGCTCTAATCAATTTTTCTACAGTATTTTTGTTCTGTAGTTGATCATTCTTAATATTTATGTGATCTTTTTATATTAAAATCAACATTAACATGTAAAATACATTTATACATCGCATTTCGTAAATCAAGAATAGAAAACCAAAAAATCTCTGACTGCACTGCAAAGATCGTGTACTTAATTAAGTAAAAAAATTTGTAAAAGTTAAACGGTTTTATTGAAAATAAAGATGATAATGTACTAAAAGCTAAAAAACAATTCGGTAGGTCCTAGGTACCAGTCATCGCACCACTCCCCTCATCAATGTAGGGCATTGATCAGACAAAAAAATAAAATCGTTTGCGCGTGAAATTTCTATCAAGTCAACCGCTATATCAATGCTATTTACATATTTACTCAGGTTACGCTACGCCCACGGAGATATACTATAGGAGTGGACACTCTCCATATCTGTGAAGTTAAAATTTTGGTACCCCAAATAAGTTTCAATTATGTAAACATTGGAAATCTAGTGACGTGCAGCGATCCTAGCGGCAAAAGAATAAAGCATTTCCCGTGCTGATTGATAACTAATTTTACTTGTTTTTAATTTTCCGATCTAGCATGTGAACGAGATTATTAACGGGAGCACTAAATTTTAAATATTTCTTTCGCTTTTGCTTACATGGTTGCCTTAGTAACAAATGAATAAAAAAAGATTTAAAAAGATGTTCTATCTTAAGATTATTAAAATATTGAGTTTATATTTGTGAACGAGTGTGTATATCGTGGCTCACAGAAAAGAAGGTTTCGTCTGCCGCGGTATATATTTACATTAGAAAATGGTGCGAGTTCTTAATGTAACATGAATTTAACATTTTAACATGAGTTTATTAGCGGCAATTTAAAGCTGTGTTAAAATTTGTCACAGCATGAAATAAATGTAAATACTGCTTGTTTGAGTGTGATCGTCATTATAAATAAACACTTTTTAAATATTGCATTTACCCATACAACATTCTTCTAAATTTTCTACTATTTCTTAAAATACAGCT
Source organism: Cheiracanthium punctorium (assembly GCA_038373885.1). Lineage (NCBI taxonomy): Eukaryota > Metazoa > Arthropoda > Arachnida > Araneae > Cheiracanthiidae > Cheiracanthium > Cheiracanthium punctorium. The sequence goes on along the minus strand of JAWZYV010014973.1, from coordinate 919,114 downwards.
TTTGGGCAAAATAATAACACGGCATTACATACATAATATTTTTTCGCTTCGAAATTATTGCCTATATTAATTACGAAATAGTATTCTAAGACAATTAGGTAATTAAAACACACCTGAAGCCAGAAATTATTATATATCACGTTCCTAAGTCTATGTATTTCATATTTTTTTGAAGTTCCGCTAATTCAACGATCTCCAATTACTTCGCCTCGATGGAAATATAAACAACCTGGATGCGCAGAAGCAGGACATGCGCAGTTATCCAGTGTGCGTAGTGCGATATGTTTGCAACAACAGCGTTATCCAACTTTCTAAGAGAAGTGTCCCCTCCTATACATTTACCTTCGTGCTAGGACCTACCGAATTGTTTTTTAGCTTTTAGTACATTATCTACATCATTATTATCTTTACTTTCAATAAAACCGTTTCTCTCTATTCTAAAAAAAAGTAAAGGCCGCTGGCGCTGTCAATAGCTTGTGGACCTATCTCCTCCTAAACCGCCGTGGGGATTTGATTTTCGACTAAGGTGCCCATAGATTCGAAAAATTCCCAGGAACCTGCTAAGCTGACTTAAATTTAGAAAATCGAATTATTTTAGAAGGTATTAATAAAAAACTGAAAAAATAAACAGAATGGTTGCCAGATTTGGCATAAAATCATTCATTCCTTTGCAACAAAGCGTTTCCAAGTATCTAGAATCGCGTGAAATTAAAAAAAGTTAACTCAAAAAGCCTAATAACTTCTTCACCGTTTGCTCAATCCGCTTGAAAATTTTCATGATTATGTACAAAAATATAGAAAACAATCTGCGCTTCTTTAAAAATCTGAAAATCCACCCGATCCCTCCTTTTTAAGCGATTTTTCGCTATTTTCAGCACCATTTTATTTCCGAGAGTCAAAAAAGTAAATCATTTGCGTGACAAAATTACCCTTTTCAAGTGAATATGACGTCATGCAATTGGGATTCAAATTCGTTTAAAAAAGCTTTTCCAGATTACACAGTTTATTATCATTTTTTTTTTTTTTTCACAAATAAATCGTTTGCATGGACATGAGAATAGCTGTGTACACAAAACGAAATCCTTCGATTGCGAAAAGATTCCGCGAGTTTCCAGAACAGCATGAAATTTAATTTGGGTATCTCTCTATTCTAAAAAAAAAAGTAAAGGCCGCTGTCTCCGCCGCTGTCAAAAGCTTGTCAGCGTATCTCCTCCTAAACCGTGGGGATTTGAGTTTCGACTAAGGTGCCCACAGATACGAAAAATTCCGAGGAACCTGCTAAGCTGTTTTAAATTTCGAAAATCGAATTATTTTAGAAGATATTAATAAAAAACTGAAAAAATAAACCGAATGGTTGCCAGATTTGGCATAAAATCATCCATTCCTTTGCAACAAAGCGTTTCCAAGTATCTAGAATCGCGTGAAATTTACAAACATGAGTTAGAATTACGCCCATTTTACGCCAAAATAAAAAGTACATGAAATAAGTAACTCAAAATGTGTTACACAAAGTTGACAATTTTCAAATAGTAAGTTCGCTTAGACAACAGGAGTTTAGAATTAGCGATTATCCGTTTTTCCAAACAGAATAACTAATATCTTGAAAATGAAAAATAATTAAAATGCAGATTATTTTAAAGCCGGTTCGGTCCAGCTGGATTATTTGCTACCAGTAGAAATATTTGGCGGCGTTAACTATGCCATTATAGCAGTTACAGTACACTTTGGATATTTGCTAGCGCGACGAGATGGTTCGTGGTGCTAAGTACGCCAATCTTCAAACGATTGTGTAAATGAAAATATGGATAACGATTTTCCGGTAACCTTAAGTAAACAGTAATTATAGGTTGTGAGCATGTGTAAATCGCCAAATAACGAATAGTCGCCATTGGTGGCAAGCTATCCTATCTGTTCCGCAGCTTTTATTAACTTTACATATACGCAAGTCGCCAAATAATGAAAAATTGCCATGGGTGGCAAATTCTCAAAGTGTCCAATAGGTTTTACATTATTAAAAATACAGCTGAAACAGATGTTCTGATTTTATTATGCTTTAGCTCCTAATTAATATAACTTTAGCATGGCAACATTAAATACCATTGTTTTCTGAGGAGTGCAAATAATTTTTCCAGCGATTATAAGCGGAGTCCGCACTCCAGGTGGAGTATAGCTCAGGACCCGTACAACACGGATTCCCATAACAAAATATCTTCCGTGTTATGAGGTGGAGGGGGTCTACTGTAGTGTGAAGTTTAAATTTTTATGTACCAATGAACATGCAAGAAACAAGCAATGTGTAGCTCAGTAACATTCTATCTGATCCAATCTTCGGGTTTTGTCTGTTGAAATTATGTCTTTTTTACGAATAAGCCTTATTAGGGAACGAATGCCTCATACGAAAAGCGAGCGTAGCGAGTCTGGGGGCCTTAGCCCCTAGTAAATTAAAAAAAAAAAAATTTCACTTAATTTATTTTCAAGTTTTTAGTTTTTAATTTTGCCAAATATCAGATCAAATTAAAGGTGTGTTAGGTTTGGCACCAAATTTAGTGATTTTCACCAAATGTTGCCGAAATTGGCACTATTTGATGGCACAGAATGTATTAAATTGTATTGTCATCAGAACTGAAGGTGTGTAATGTTTGACTCCAAATTTGGCGATTTTTACCAAATGTCACCGAAATTGGCACTATTTGATGATAAAGGATATATGAAATTATATTAACTAAATATCAGATCAAACTGAAGGTGTTTAATGTTTGACGCAAAATTTGATGATTTTCACCAAATGTCGCCCAAATTGGCGATATTTGAAGATACAGAATGTATTAAATTGTATTGTCATCAGAACTAAAGGTGTGTACCAAATATCAAATGAATCTCTCAACAGGGAGGGGGTCAAATTTCAATTACTAAATTTGACCCAAGCAAGCAAAATAAAACCGTTTAAAAATAAGGATTTCCTAGCGGAAAATTACACCAATAGCATCCGACTAGTGCTGGCCGCGGTAGCCTAGTTGGGAGAGGAGTCTGTCTCGCAGCCGATCAAAGACCGCCCAGCGATCGGTAGTGCTGCCATCTATCGGCTCCTGGATGAGGTAGGAATGAACACACTTGGCAGGTACTGCCGCTATCGATCCAATTTGGATTTGGGGTTGGTACAAAATGCTATAAAGAGAGGTGCTGGAGCCCCCAAAATCCATGAAATGGAAATGTAGGTTACGGCCAATTATCTAAGCTAGAGATCTAGGCCCGGGGTGGAATTGCCCTCCGTGAGGGACTTTTTAATGGGTCCTAACCCGTATTTACGCGAAGTTTCGGAGAAAACCACGGAACACTCCGAACGGTTAGGTCGGTGGACGCGACCTGGTTTCGAACCAGGCATCTTCCGTCTCCCAGTTCAAAGCGCTAGCTCTATGCCACTGGTGGGCTCCTTAATCCATGAAAAGAAGACAGAACCGATTGGCGCAATTTCCCCTTTCAGGCGTGAAGAACACCATGCCAGGGCCCGAAGATCTGTGCTTCGAAGAGAGCGCCAAATAAGCCGTTTTGAAGCCAGATTACTGTCGTGTCAATATGGCTTTTGTGCTAAATTCCAAATATGCCAACTCGATAATAAACGGAGAAAAACGTCAAGTTTAGGACAAACAAGTTTACGGCCCGTGCATGTTTTAGATAGGGAAAAATCGTAACTATCATTTTCTAAGTGCTTTTTTTAGTGGACAGTATTAAAATAGAATAAAATGCGCGCATTTTTTTTTCAATAAAGGTAAATTAACACAACTGTGCTACATAATAGGAAGAGATTTTGACTGATGGTGGGGCCTGTTTTCTAATGACGAGCCGCTACTGGCTAGTACTGGTTACTTTATTATGGAGGCACCCAGGGGCGTAGCCAAAGGAGGGTTAGTTGTTCATAACCCCCCCCCCCCCCATGAGAAATTTTTGCCGTACAAAATGTATATCTTCTACATTATCGCACACACGTATACATATATATGAGTTGTAGTAGTCGTAACCCCTCCCCCCCCCCATAAAAAATTTCTGGCTGCGCCCCTGGAGGCACCTAATAATAAGTGGACCAGCGTTGCCCCCGAAAAGGGACAGACCAAATGACATTTAAGCCCATGTCGGGAATTGAACTTGCATCCTTGGTGTGGTAGAATGGCTCTCTAACCACTGCACAACTCGGACGTCATGATAGGAATTATAACAGATGAGAGTTTACAATTAAATATATGAGACATATACCGTATTAGCCCAAATATAACGCGACCCCGAAATTTTTCATCGAGATAATTCGCAAAATCCTATATTTAGGCCTCGAATTTAGCGTGAGTTAGGTTTTTTTTTTTTTTTTTTTTTACGGGAAATGATCAGTCAAAGAACACCGCGTTACATTCGGGCTAATACGGTAAACACCAATAAAAAAAAAAAAAAAAAAAAAAAGGAAGAGAGAGAGAGAGAGATTTAAACCATAAAATTTACTTAAAACAAATTGTTGCTTTCTCATAACTATTTAAAAGAGTCGTTTCACACCATACCACAATAACATTCTTTTAAAATCTGATTTATTTTACTCAAGATGTGTCTCTCTGCTTTCCATCCCAACTAATTGTTTCTCCATTTATAGAGTATGTTTTCGAAAAATATGTACCTGAAAAATAGTTTTAAGTACTTTTAGTAAATAAGTAAAGATATTTCATGTTGAGATAAATAACATACAAGAGTTATTTATTGAGCTTTAAGGGCGAGGTTTTAAGGATCAAAGAATAAAACGTGCCTCACGGTCTTTGTACGCAAATTAAAATAAACTAATTGCACCAGGGGCTCGGAAAAAGTCAGGACGCTTTGTAAGATGCACTACACCACTGAAATAAATGAAAAACTGGTGCCTTTTCTGACACCTCCAGAAAAAATTCTTAAACGTAGAATTGCAAAGCAAAATTTTCAAAGAGTAGCACTGTCTACAAAATTTTCGATTTTTAAGATTTTTTTTCTAAAAGTTCTGTGACTGATACGGGTTTATTGTTTATTTCAGTGTATATTGCAGCTTGTCAAAGAGTCATTCTAAAAATTTTGAAGGGCTTGCCATAATTAGTCTATTCGTACTTTCAGTGGCGCGAACAAGGGGGGGGGGAGTCCACGGGGTCTTGACCCCTCCCAAAAGAGTTATCAACTTTAAATTGTTAAATCGTTATGTAGTGTTGGACATTTTAATATGTTTAAGACTTTATTAAATTCTTATTTTTAGCATTTACAAGCACGATAAGTAAACTTAAATACACAAAATAGCTTTCTTGTCTGCTTACCCAGGTAGCACACACAGGTTGTCAGAACGTGACCACCACGTTTTATATTGTGCAAAACCCGTTCTGGTTCAAAATTTGTCCTTCGCCTAATTGAGCTTCACGTTTTACTCTAGTACTCTGAAGTATCTACTATGAAAGATTTTCTTATTGGGACTGCTTAAGGCTGTTTAACCTGACGAGCGAAAGTCGAATCGGGGGACTAGGGGAAAAGCTTGAAATATGGGTGGTTTGGGGGTCCAAGCATACATGTCGCGCCATCTTTATTCATGTAATGGACACAATTGTTAGCTGTATTTTTTAGAATTTCTCTGAAAAATTTTAGAAATATAATTATAACTTTAAAATTAAAGCGATAAAATGGACTTTTCTTGATGTAAAATATTGTAGTAAGTATTAGACATCAGCGCGAGTTGATTTTTTCAAATGAAATTCGATTGAAACGCGATAAAACTGCTGAAATTCTTTGAATTTCCGTCTGAAATATCATCTTCATTTATTTACTTATTTTTAAAATTAAATTGCTCCTATAAACTTAATGTTCACAAAGCATCGTAAAGTAGTTTCAGAAGAACCATTATAAATTTTTCAGTAGCTTTTCTACTGTAATTTTATTTTAAATCTTGATCAGAAGTCATGTTCATTAGGTTTCATAAACAATTACGAGTTTCAATTATAAAATTTGTAAAAAGCAAAATGCAGTACATTTTTGGCCCCAAAACATTCTTAAATACATCTATAAATTTATACTTCAAAGTTACTTTTGAAAGAAAATTTTTCAGTCAGCCAATTTTGAATTTGAGTTTAAAAAACAATGTTTTTCCTTCTTTCTTTTTATGAAAACTGACTGGTTATTCAGATTTTAAATTTGCAGTAGTCCACAGTACAGTTGCCGAAGAAATATTCTGAAAAATTTCATTGTTCTAGGAATGTAAGTTTATTTTTTATCTGTAGTGAAAGTTAACCAAAAAGCAGACTTCTCCGAAAAAGTGGCATGTTTAATAATTTTTTTCAAAAAATGAAGTAACTTTTCAAATTTGAAATTTGTTTCAGTTCACAGTATGGTTTCTGAAGAAACAGTCTAAAAATTTTCATAGTTCTAGCATCATAAGTTCATTTCTGATCTTAAGTGAAAGTCTATCAAAAACGTTTTCCTCTGAAAAAGTGCCAAGTTTCACTATTTAAAAAAAAAAAAATTAAATTATTTTTCAAAATTTATCTCAATGTCAGTTCCCAATCTAGTTTCTGAGGAAACATTCTGAAAATTCTCATAATTATATCATCGTAAATTTATTTCTAATCTTGGGTAAAATTCGAGAAAATAGCGTTTTCTCTAAAAAAGTGTCAAGTTTAATAATATTTTTAAAAAAATTAAATAACTTTTCAAATTTTATCGCAATGTCAGTTCTTATTCTAGTTTTAGAGGAAACATTCTGAAAATTCTCAAAGTTATGGGATTATAAGTTTACTCCCTATCTTGGTCGAAAATCAACCGAAATCCTCCATTTTCAGGTAGAACAGCCTTAACGTACAGACAACAGATTTTACAATCCGTTTTACAATACACATACGCTACCACATACTAAAGAGGTTCAATGTAGTACAAAACGACGGCAAAAATACACTCTAGAGGGCTACTACCGAAATTAACCCCGTGGCTTAAACCAGCGAGAAGTTCAAAGACACCTCAACCTAATCAGTGCTGTTGTTTGCCGCCAGACTTGTGGTTGGACATTTTGCAGTGCAAGTTACACAAACAATTTTGTAGTATGTTTTTAATGCAAAATATGATTTATAATTCGAAAATTTTAATAAGCAACATCAATCCTATTAATTAGCCGTCGATTCAAATAAACAACGAAACTGATTTAAAAAAAAAAGCTGTAAAATATCGGTTATTTACTTAATTTTATAGCACATCCTGCATAATTAGCCATACAACGTTTTAAGTACGTGTGGAGAACACTGAAGTGGACCCAGATTTTGACGAACATTGTACGTGTTTTGTCCGGACATTCTGACGTAAGCGACACTGTAAATCTGTACGGGATGGCAACGTGCTATCTGAACGTGGACATTACGGCCTTTGAACATGCTTGTGCTACTTGGGTATTTGTTTGTCTGTTCGCTATAGGTGCCTAGACCGTTCGTCGGATCTGTTGAAAAAAAAAATCCATAAGATTTGTAGTTGTCTTATGTTTTGTACAGTTTTCTACTATTTTTTGCACGCATTTTGCATATTTTGTTATATTTTTAGATCAAGGTTTAGTTTTCGATGAGTCAAATTGAGTGGCTGAGGAACTGCACACACATGCAGCCTAATATTTTTAAAATTCATACTCGCTTTCTGCATTAGTAGTTGAGAAAATAAGCCACGGGACTAGATTAGCGAACGCAAGTGAACAATTCTTTTTTGGCAAGATATACCTTAGTACCTAATGCCCCGGGCAACGCCGGGCTATGTAACTAGTAAAAACATATTTCGAAAACATGCAAAACATGATTTCGAATGTACAAAAGCAACAAGTATATTGAACTGCCGGCAGTCTTTATTATAGATGGTCACCAGAAAAAAAATTCTTATTCAGCATTTCTTCAAGTGGTTGGTGTCATGCGCTTTATAGGCTGGACCCCCCTCTAAGAGAAAATCCTGTGTGCGCCACTGGTACTTATGCAAAAAAAAATTACATATTTTTTCGAAATACACCTTTAACGTATTAAATTATTTCTCACAAATTTTGTGTCCCAGTTGTAAAAAGAACAGTTTTAAAAAGTTAAAAGAAAGTTTCAGAATATTTTTATATAAAAGTTTTCAAAAATAAATGAAAATTTATAATCTCTTGAAAGTCGCGACCCTATTTTTCACGGAAATCGGCATCCAAACTATTGGAAAAGTTTTAAAACGATAAGTTAAAATTACTTCACGCAGCTTCAACTTTCGCTTAAAAATAATAAATCTCGCATTATTCCCCCCCCCCTGTTCTGCCATATCGTAATTTCCCCCCCAAACATGCCTGCAGAATCTCGGATCAGAGTAGGCTAATTTCGCCTCCCATGCGGGGGTGCTGTAAAAACTCGGCAAAGTTCGAACGACGGAGGAAAGGGGCGGGTTAAAAAAAAAAAAAAAGTAAAATAATCCTATAATAAAAATCGTAAGTTTGTTATCGACTCGAACGTGCCTCGCAGCTTCCCCTTTCTCCCCTACGTGGTCAGCGAGATATATACACACACACATACACACACCGGGGGTAATTATTAATTAACTGGTAGTCCCGTTCGTACACACGGGAGCCACTTGAAGAGCGGGATAGAGCGATAGATGAAAGAGAGCGAAGATTCTATTTCCCCAAGGTGACTCAGTGTTTCGCAGACGCGCGCATGATGTTGCTAGCTGCAAGGCTGAATGGGCTCGCTAGCAACGGCATGCTCCCCAGCTTACGGCGCCGGTACTCAAGTGCACTTCTCTGCCGGATCGATTCCTGCACGATTCCGCGCGCCGTGCCCCCCAGCTCAGTCTTTGCACGTTCTTTTTTTTTTTCCCCTTTTTGTTCTATTTATTTATTTCTTCGGGTACGTTTTGTTTAGTTTTCGCAGTGGTGGTGGTGCACAAATTGGCTACATAAAGGGCAATTAAATGGTGTTTTAAAAATTCGCGCTTTCAGAGCCTGGCGTTAGTTTTTTTTTTGGGGGGGGGGGGTATTCGCTTTGTTTTTATGGGTTTGAGTTTATATTTGGGTTGCAAAGGAAAGCTATTGGAGTTCTGAATGAGGATAAGGTAACAGGTCGTGTTAGCATGTTGTTTATTAAAACGCGAAACTTTCATGCCGCTTTCTTCTTCTTCTTCTTCTTTTTTTTTTAAAATGCTTCTTCTTTTCTGTTTATTTAATATTTAGTTCAGTTCTCGTGAAACTCCTTTCTTTAAAAGTGTAAGGTTTCAATTTCTTTTTTCTTTTCTTTTTCTTTCTTTCTTTTTTTTTTTTCATTCTACATGTTGAAATCTAATTTGATCAAGTGATTGAAGCTTGAGTTCAATTAAAAGAAATGCGGCCAAATGCTATAGGAGCAAGAAAAACTTCGTGATTATCAATATTAAATAAATAAATAAAAAATAAATAATTAATCAAATAATTAAAAAATGTCCGTTATTCATGGGGAAACGGTTTAGTTTTTGTAATGTATAATTTATACACATTAATACAGTCAACTCGGGATTTTGCGACCCTTGATTTAACGACCCTCTGATGAAGTCCTGACGGTTTTCCAATACCTTTTATAAGCCTAATTGTTGATAATCCTAATTGTTGATAATTTTGGATATATTCCTCATTATCTGCATACTATGTTATTTATATTTTGCTAAAATGTATTATGTTTGCACCTTTCACTTGGAAAGAACGATAAGAAAACTCAGTCATTTTTCCTTCCTGCTTCATCCTTCACCTTCAATAAAGCTATATATTCATTGACCAGACATCGGGCCATTGTAGAGTAATCAGCTATTTATCTAAGCCACAACACTGAAATCTTGATACTTTTTTGCGTGATAGTCTGATTGATTGTAAACTTTCAATTCTTTGTATGTTTGCAAGAGATTTGAGGCCTATTATAGAGTTACTCTTTTACTTGTAATGCAAACCTTTAGATTGCTACTAAGTTGTAAATACTATACATGGTATTAAGTGTATATTGTTGTAAATATATATTGCTGTAAGTTGTAAATACCTGTTATTTTATAGCATGAAAGCATAGCTTTTAACGTTGGACTACTTTCCTCCATAACGGTCCTGTGTAAAGAATTTTCTCTCCCCCCCCCTTTCTATGGCAGGGGTGAAGGCACTGAAGAATGTGTAACCTATAACATTCGACAAATATGGAGATGATGCAAATCAAAGAGAGAGAGAGAATTTTTTAGTTAAACTAAGTACATCTACAAACACTTTTTAATCTACCCCCCCCCCCCCCCACTCTGCCCCTTAAAGGGGAAAAAAAAAAACCTCTGCATGTGAATATAAACATATAGCTAGAAGTAAAATTTACGTTTCTCGATACTTTAAAAATTATCTCACTATTTTATCATTTATAATAGCCCCATTCTTGTTAATTTTTACATCATTTTGATAACACTTGATCAATATTTTTATTTACTAGACTAGGGGCCAAGGCCCACAGACTCGCTACGCTCGCTTTTCATATGAGGCATTCGGCCTCTAATAAGGCTTATTCGTAAAAAAGACATAATTTCAACAGACAAAACCCGAAGATTGGATCAGATAGAATGTTACTGAGCTACACATTGCTTGGTTTTTGCATGTTCATTGGTACATAAAAATTTAAACTTCACACTACAGTAGATCCCCACCCCCTCATAACACAGAAGATATTTTGTTATGGGAATCCGAGTTGTACGGGTCCTGAGCTATACTCCACCTGGAGTGCGGACTCCGCTTATAATCGCTGGAAAAATTATTTGCACTCCTCAGAAACACAATGATATTTAATGTTGCCATTCAAAAGTTATATTAATTAGGAGCTAAAGCATAATAAAATCAGAACATCTGTTTCAGATGTATTTTTAATAATATAAAACCTATTGGACACCTTGCGAATTCGCCACCCATGGCGATTTTTCATTATTTGGCGACTTGCGTACATGTAAAGTTAATAAAAGCTACGGAACAGATAGGATAGCTTGCCACCAATGGCGACTTTTCATTATTTGGCGATTTACACATGCTCACAAATTATAATTACTGTTCATTTAAGGTTACCGGAAAACCGTTATCCATATTTTCATTTACATAATCGTTTGCAGATTGGCGTACTTAGCACCACGAATTATACCATCTCGTCGCGCTAGCAAATATCCAAAGTGTACTATAACTGCTATAATGGCATAGTTAACGCCGCCAAATATTTCTACTGGTAGCAAATAATCTAGCTGGACCGAACTGGCTTTAAAATAATCTGCATTTTAATTACTTTTCATTTTCAAGATATTAGTTATTCTGCTTTGGAAAAACGAATAATCGCTCATTCTAAACTCCTGTTGTCTAAGCGAACTTACTATTTGAAAATTCTCAACTTTGTGTAACACATTTTGAGTTACTTATTTCATATAGTTTTTATTTTGGCGTAAAATGGGCGTAATTCTACCTCATGTTTGTAAATTTCACGCGATTCTAGATACTTGGAAACGCTTTGTTGCAAAGGAATGAATGATTTTATGCCATATCTGGCAACCATTATGTTTATTTTTTCAGTTTTTTATTAATATCTTCTAAAATAATTCGATTTTCGAAATTTAAGTCAGCTTAGCAGGTTCCTCGGAATTTTTCGAATCTGTGGTCACCTTAGTCGAAACTCAAATCCCCACGGTTTAGGAGGAGATAGGCCAACAAGCTTTGACAGCGCCAGCGGCCTTTACTTTTTTTTTTAGAATAGAGAGATAGCTCCTAATCATGGAGAAATTAAGCCAGCTTCTTTGCTAAGCCACAATACAAAAGTCCTACTAATATTACAATCCTTAAATAAATAAATTAAATTAAAATTAAAGAAAATGTGTATGCTATATGAATTCTTTGTACGTCTACTAAATTATACAAATTTTGATGAAACATTTAATTTTAACTTATTATCTTTGAAAGTTTAAACGATAACTGCCCATTGACGTTAATGTATCGAGAGACTTTTGGGTGACACTGTAAATAAACTATACCCAGTCGATTGTAGTCAGAAAAAGAAGGTGTTATGCGAGATACATATGTACATTCGTTCATCCATGGATTCACGGTAGGTCAAAATTGGCGGAACATACATAAATTACGCAATGGCCCAACCCTTTTTTTTCCAGTCAAATTCTGAATACACGGAAATTTTTTTCGGTTATAACACGTCCAAGCGATGGACGCGAGACGGGAAATAAATAGGTCTGTCTAGTCTCGTAAAACAACTGACTTCTGTTGTTTCATCTCGCAAAATCCCTATACAGTAATGATAAAATTCTGTTTCGTCTCGCAAAATCCCTATATCGTAATGATAAAATGTTTGTCTAGTATTGCAAAACAGCTGAAAATCTTTGTCTCGTCTCGCAAAATAACTATCTAGTTATGATAAAATGCCTGTCTCCCCTCGTCTCATATCCATTCGAATACTTCCGTACTTCATAATGAAGTAAAAATAACTATTCTATTCCTTAAGCCTGAAGAGAAGCTGATCATAAACTTCTGTTCTGTATATCATATCCACAAAGTTTTTACGAACCTCTTTTTTTTACGAACACTTGCGATTTTACGAACTAGCAAGGGATCCCGAAGACTATTTTACGAACTATTTGAGTGGTCCCTCTTCGACTGTATATAAAGATCCCAATGGCTTTCATGAGTTCAGCCTGGACTTATATATTCAGTGTTTTATTTCGTGGATATTTAAACAAGAAAACTGGAAGTTCTTACAATAGATTGAATTAAAGAAGATAAAAAATATTTGGTCTGCCTGATGATGTTAATGTTTTGTCCTGTTTAACCAGACCCTGTAAAGAAACCAGAATGACTTTTTTAGCAAAATTATTTCCATCAAATCATTTTCACAACAAAAGTCTTATGCGGACACCACACCACACGACTTCCTTGTAGGCTTTACATTACATACATTTTGTTGCTCTTTATTTAAACTTACTTCATTTGGAATTCAGATATACGCGATATAGTTCGATAATTCTCACCAAATATGAAAGATATCACTAAAATAGTTTCAATTTTGTAAACTTACATTTGGGCTGCGATATTTCGCCAAAATTCGCAGAGTTTCGGCTTGGCCCAAACAATGATTGACCATATACTTTTAATGTATTGAAGATATTCATATAGACCTTAATGTATTGAACATATTTTGGGTAGCCTTGTAAGCAAAACTATTTATAGGATCGATTGCAGTTAAAAAGGGAGGTGCACATCTAGAAGTTACAGCAGTCTTAAACACAAAATTTCAACATTCTACGGCTAGTCAAACAGTTATGCAAGATATATTGCTAGGTCGCCCCATCCTTTTAAATCTCAATTCATAAGATATTTTAATATGTTTTAATTAACAGTAAAATAAAAGTACTAAAAGCGTTGTGAAGTACCGCAATACTTGTGGGCGATCAGTTGAAAATGAAAAAAAAAGACTTAAGATAAATACAACAAAACATTTATTAAGTATAAGTATTATAATAATTTACATTCTAAACGAATCTAAAAATGGAATAATTTAGAACAAATAAAATTCCTACTGGTAGAACATTATTATAACTATACTTAAGAAATTATTTAAGAATATTATACACGATTAATATATATGTCATTAAAAAAAAAACAACAACTAAGTGATGGCAGTTGAATTTACCTGTGTCCGATGCAGAGAAGAGTTGAACTCCATATTAATTTTATTTCAAAACACAAAACATATAACTTTTCACCAAAAATATCCACACTGGTTGCACAATTATGTGATTATTAGCAGTATAAAAGCTGTCTAGATTTACAAACAGTTTTCTTTCTTTCTTTCTTTTTAATATTGAGAAATTGCAGATGAACTGTAATGGCTTGTCCTAAGAAGTCATCTTTCAGCCTCATTCACATTTTTCTTGTAAATGGTTTACTTTAGCTGAGTTTCGATAAATCCCGATATCTGTGAAGTAGTTTTTCTGAAACTAGAAAAAGAAGGAAAATAAAACCCTGAAAATTTCTAGTTTACCTTTCCTAAGTAAACTTTTCTTCTCTTTTTTCATACCAATATTTTGGGGAAATTTTCCTCCTTTTTTTTTTCACTTTGTCAGGAACAAACGGATATGGTCTCATTGATTTCCATTGAAAGCGTGGTTTTGTTTTATTTGTCCGAACAATATCTTTTATTTGAGAAAGACTATCGATTTTTTTTTTCTTTTTCTTTTTCACTGTATCTTCTATTTATCCCGTACGTACTTTAGCTCTTTCAGCTTCCCCATTTCCATCGAAGATGCGAAATCAGACTCATATATCACCACACACCTGTTGTGTGTTATCATTTTCGTTCATATGATTGTAATAAAAGAGTTTTGGTTTCAAAATGCAGTGGGCCCGGTACAGCGACTTCTCATGGAACTATTCATAAATGATCATTTTAACAGAAAACAAAAGTAGGTGCAAATTATTCTAAAATTTGAATACTTTCTATGATTTTAACAACAGCAACAACAGCAGCTAAAAGTAACGGTAAATTATTGTAAAATTTGAATGTTTTATCGTTATTTCCATTCGTCTTTTTAGCAATATTAATGAATTAGAAGATAAAGCTCCTTGTTGAGGGATGGACGCGAGGCGAAAAATTGGCGTCTCGCGTCTCGCAAAACAGCCGATAAGCTTTGTCTCGTCTCGGAAAAATCCCTATATCATAATGTTAAAAATGCTTGTCTCGTCTCGCAAAAAGTCGTCTCGCGTCCATCCCTAGGAGGCAATTACAACGGGCTCTAGAAAAACGTTTGACGGAAACAACAACAACAAATGTCTACACTCAGTACATTGTACCACTTAAATAAATAACTTCATATTGTATTTTTATTACTGGAGTTACAAATAACATTATTGCTACTTTAGTTGTTAAATTAATTATAAGTTCAAGTCTTCATGGCAACAAAATCTTGGATAATTTCGAGTAGCTTTTATCAAACGATGTTCTACTCAAATAGAGCAGTTTTCTGAAGTTAAAAATCACTAAAAATCGTCTAACGGGTGGATTTTCAGATTTTTAAAGTAGAAGAGATTGTTTTCTACATTTTTTTTTAACTACAAAATTATGAAAAACTTCAAGTTGAATGTTTACAAACGGTGTGGATTTTATTACTTTTTTTTAAATTTAACTTTTTAAATTTTTTTGGAGTAATGGTGGTAGTTGGATTTGTTCAAATCGAAAACGTTCCTGCCTTATATATCAGCGTAATTATTTATTAGGATAGTTTTTCTCCACTGCGTACATACAGTCAGCCCAATGGAATAGCCAATTATTTCGGTATGTCCTACGTTCAAGAAATCATTAGCAATATTTAGGACGGCAGGGGATCGGGGAAAAAAAAAAACTATTTAGGGGTCATTTTCAAAAAATGTTTGCCGCACCATATCCGAGTGGATAAGGTAGTACTAAACATGGTAGATAGCTAAAATGTGAAGGTCCAGGGTTCTGGCTTAGCGTGCGGCTGTCGATTTAACGGTCTTGAGTTTTGGGAGCTTTTCTCCAGATGTAACGCGAATACATGTTAGGGCCCTTTATACAGTCCCCCACCCAGGACATTCCCCACCCTTTTCAGATTTGTTTTCGTTATTCATATATTGATAAAAGTCAGTATACACTGATCAAACTTAGAGACCAGAAGCACAATAAACTGTTACTTGTAAAATAATGATCTCTCTTTTTCTTTCATATCAAGGCAAAATGTAATGTCTGGACTGAACATTAAGTGACACAGAGTGGAGATGTATTTATTTGTGAGCTGTCGGAGCAATTTTATTCATTTAAATGTATATGATACTTGCTACCTGTATTAACACTGAAATGGCTATTTTAGCTTCAATTAAAATACTAGTAATAACTATAATTCTAGTAACAGAGGAGACCTTATTTATCTTTTACTGAGCAAAAATATTAATTTTGCCATTCACAATAAGAAAAGTGTACTAGTTTTGTTAATTTTTTTCTAAAAGAAATAGTTTTCCATCCACTAATAAGTAGGAGATCTAGAAAAATATTTTTTTAAACGCATATGGTGAAAGTAGAAATTGTAATTTTTTTTGGATTTGTTTATGGTCTTCATAATATTAAAATAGCATCGCATTCAGAAAATGTTCTTTTTCCTACCCTCTGTTTCTTAAGCTTTATGTTAGGTATGTTACCCATTAACGTTAGGTGTTCTTTTTTTGAGGACGGTCGCAATATTCATAGGTCGATGAAATACTTAAGCATTAACTATTTTCTTATTTTAATTTACCGAACCAAAAATTTTCTTGCACAAAATATTGAGTGATAATAAGGTAAAATTCAAATCTTCTATAGTTTTATTCATATTATTTAGAAAACATATACATTCGCCATGTCCCGCAAATATAGGAAATTTATTTATCACTTCAAGCTTCAACATAAATTGAAGAGTGTGATGAAAATGGCCGTGGTATCCCATTACATCGAAAAACGATTTACGGGATTTATGCCTTAGCCGGGGTGTTGGGGTTCAAAAGAGGGACCGTCTAAAAGATAATTGACTTGTCTTTCCTGGTCAGGCGTACCCCTCTTCAAACGAAAGTATGCTCTCTTCGCAAGAAGCCTGTCAGAAGGTCAAAAGAGTCATAAATTTCCTGTAATGGGTTTCGGCGCGATCTTGATCGCAATAAGGGGTCGGTTAGATATGCAAAAAGAAGTTCCACTGTATGTCTGTTTCTTTTTTAAAAGTTTTTATAAAAAACAGAACAAACATAATTACCGAACTAAATAGTATTATTTTCATATAAAAAAGGGAAATCAAGGCTCATAGCAAAAGGACATGATTAAATATGTATTAACTAATGAGAAATATATCTACAAACCGGCAGTTTTTAATGATCCAATCACCTTAAATAAATTGTGTCACATTCACGCTTTATTCACTTTAACAGAAAATGGCAGGGCGCGGTTGGGTTGTGTGGTTAAAATCACTCCGGTAATTTTTGTTGCTATTTTATTTTTGTAGTAGCTGGTCATAAATGCAGAGAGGAAGTGACAACAATATTTTTGCATCGATTCTTTTGTTACTAAATCTTAACCGTAAATCCTCGCCACACTCTCAGAAAAACGCATCTTTATGTACTAATTTATCTATCAATTTTTAACGAATTATTTCCATTCCATATCTTATGGAAACGTAATATTTTCGTGAATTCTTCTTCCCGAAATCTGAAGAAGAAGAAAAAAAATCGTTGAATCTGAAGGAGTTTCTTCAATTGACGGGAGAAAGAAAGAAACAGATATTCGTCAAATAAAACGAGATATTCCGACAGCACTGCTGCCAGAAAAATTTCTGTGAATTTAAGAAATAATTTTTTAGAGTGTGTCTTTATACACTGATTATTTATTCCTCATTTTTCAACGAATAATTTCCGTACTCCTTGGAAACGTTGTATTTCCGTGATTTTTTCCCCGAAAATCTGAAGTAGAGGAAAAATTTTCGTTGAATCTGAAGAATCTTCAATTGCCAATTCGGCTGAATCTTCAACTGACAGGAAAAATAAGAAACGGACATTCGTCAAATAATGGAGATATATTCCGGTAGCATTGCTGACAGGAAAAATTTCCGTGAATTGATGAAATAATTTTTGATAGTGCAACCAAAACTTTTGTGCAACGCCCCCGCTCAATTTATGCATAACCAAAAATTATTACGGAACTTCCGTTCAAACTCACGATGGGAAAATTTGCATTGTCTATTTTTAGAATGGCTAGGGTGGTTTCTGGTTTCAGCGCTAATATATCCGTCTGGAGGCAACAAACCCTGGCCTGGCAATCGCTATCTTCCCCTTCGATCGAGTGGGCTGGATGAGGCCAGCGATGCAAAAGGACTTGGGCGGACCAAGTCACGTAATTACGATCATTACAGCAAAGAGTACTAATTACTGAATAACTCTCTCTCTCTCCCGCTAACGCTGTCAGCCCGTGCTCTCGTTGAAAACCGGATAAAGACCCTTCCCACTGCTGGATGTCCAGGGACACTGAAGTGGCCAATTAGTTGCAAGGGGAGATCCCCGCATTGTTTGGGCGCGGAAAGAAGATGAATGTCTTCATTTGCAGCCAGCCACTAACGACCACGATTAAAAAGACAAGTGGGCGGCAAAAAGAAAGGGAAAAGAAGGGCCGTTGTATTGTTTGAGGAGCGGTTTTAACAAATGTTCGTGTTTTTACTAATTACGAAACGTCTTGATAATTAAACGGCCCTCCTCCCCAATTTTTGATGGAAAGTGTTTTGATCGGCGAATTTGTAGCAGCGACTTAAATTGGACAGAGCTGTTAATGTGCCACTGCTATTTCGATATCTTTAATTTCTGGAAGGACGATTGGAATCGTATTCGATGACTGAGCAAGAGAGGGAGAAAAAAAATAGATGACACTAAACATGTGTTTCTTTAGTTGTGTTAATTATGAGCATCAGTAAAGTGCCTATCAGGGGAAACTATTTACAGTGTGTTTGCAATTAGTCTATGCTAAGAACAATATTGTTAAAATTAACTTCATTTTTTTCCTCCCTCTGTCCTTTCCTAGTTTATGTTTGGGAATTGTTGCTTGTTATGACAGAAGCGATAAATATTTGTAAAGAGGATGTGTATTGGAATCGCGTGAAAATGTTAGTTCCTAGTTAAAAAAAAAAAAAAAAAAAAAAAAAAAAAAAGCGGAGGAGATAGACTCTTGTAAAAATGAAATCAATTCCTCTTCTCCGCAGTCCAGACATTTTTTAAATTAATTTTCTTTTAGGAAAGAAGCTAATTATAAAAAGGTATAACTTGACCTAATAAATGTACAATAAAGTAAAATGATGCCTGATTATACGGGGCTGGGGGATAAACAACTATTCTCGTATTCTCGAACTGGGTCAGGACGCTAGATGGTCGAGAAAGATCTCCAATATGTGGCACTGCGAACTTTGGGCAGTAAAAGCCTCTTTTAGAATAACTTCATTAAAACGTGAATATGTTTTGAGCCTCTTAAAAAATCCCCGCCCAAGGCACCCCTCTTTAGGCAGATAGCCCTCGAGTAGCTTTTTCTTAATACACAATACAGTACAGTACCAAAAGGTCAATGGTCCATTTCTTGGAAACTGGAAATCCCTTAAAAAATAGTTCTGAAGTTAGCGGCATCTGTTGCTAAAATTTTAAACTTTTTTTTTTTTTTTTGTGACATACGCTTTCCTCCTTCAATAATATTCCATCCAAATTTGACGTCATTCTGATCAGTGGTTCTTTTTTTTTTTTTTTTTTTTTCTTTTCAGAATTTTTAGAAACATGTTATGGATACTTAAATTTAATTATAAGTAGTAAATTTATTGATTCAACAAAATATCAATGATTTAGAAAAAGTAATTAATCTGAAGTTTTGGTCTGAACTTGATTGTAAGAATCGGCTGTTTTATTGCAAATAGATTACGACACTTTGTTGTAGCTACGCATATTTTGATATCTGTTTCCATAGGAAATAATAAATGAAAGCTAGTTTATCCAATTGAATTTGGTTTTGTATTTATTGATGCATATTTATTGGAAATTCCGAACCAACATATTGGTTGATTTAAAAAAGAAAAAAAGTTTTATATAAGGTCCATTCTCAAATAATGTTATACAAATGCTTATTGCATTTGTCCCAAATTTTATGTTTTTCAATGCCCACTATGCTGCAAAATTTTTTATAGCAGAATTTCTCAACATATGGCTCTGCCTAATTAAATAGTTACTTTATGTTGTCATTGACTTCTTCCAAGGTTGCTAATAGCATTTGAATGGTTCTTTTTTCTGGAAGAAAATAAGTCGATTAAAATATAAAGTTGTGTAGTTTTTTTTCAATATTCATTATTCTTCTTTACTTTAAATTGTTATGATCAAAATTAAATGCCTTTTTAAAGCCTCATGGGATATGATGATAATAAGATAAAAGTCAAGCCGAAATATAATAATCGAAATGAGTAAACCCCAAAGTGTTATTTGTTACTCTGTTATCGTGAGTTTAATTTAAATTACGTTTTAGCTTTTATAATGAGATACTTAAGACTTGCATACATTGTCAAAATATGGTAACTAGGAACACGATAAATTTAGATTTGTAAAATAATAATGTTCCCTTTTTCATTATTTTTTCTTATCAAGGAAAATGTAACAGAGAGGATATACATTAATGAATGATTCGAAGAAATGTATTTGTTTAAATATTATGGGATATTTATGATACTTGTTACCTGTCAAATTAAGTGTAGCATTATAATGATTATTTTATCTCTTCTGTTTTTAATTTAATGTCTGGCAACATCGAGTGAACATTTTTCATCTCTCTTCTCAGTACAAAATAAATAAATAAACGAATAAATATATATATTTTTTTTACTTACAATGAGAAAAAATATGAATTTTGATAAATTTTACTAGAAGAACCAAATTTCTGGTTGTGTCAGGACGTTGGGGAGAAAAAAAGTTTTCTGGTTAATAATAATAAAAGTCGTAGAAAAAAAGAAAAATATTTTCCACACACATTGAACGAGGAAATTGTAATATTTTATTTATTTATTTATTTATTTATTTTTTTTGAGAATGAGCCATAACTGAACATTTTATTTATATATTTTTTACAGTCAGCTGTATTTTGACTTAAAAGGATTGTTGACTTATCTGAATGATAATCTTCACAGTATGACAACATATTCATTTTCCTAGAAAAGTACACTGCGGAAATCTTTTGCTTACGAGAATTCTACATTAATAATTAATTGAAATAAATTTACTGTCTGCTGTAAGTTAATGTATGGGAAGATGCTCGAAACAACTTTCAAAAAGCTAGCGGTTTAAAAATGACGAACAAAATTGTTTGAAAATCTGCGAACAAAATGGTGACCAAAGCAACCATTTTACACCTGTAAAGCTGGCAAATTGTGTTCAGTTTCTGTCAGTACACTGTAAGTTCAAGCACGAATGTCGGAAGAATGTTTTCCAAGGGGTAGCAAAGATGACTTAAACACATGATGACCATGCTGGAAAGAACGAAATGGCCGGGAAAAACAGCATACAAAAATCCAGGGAGATGCAAGTGCCCCCCCTCCCCCCACACCCCTTCCCTATGCTGCCGACGCCCATGAGTTCAAGACATGAAATCAATTTACTTTTCGATTTTTCATAGCTTCCAGTATACATCATGGGCTGCGTTCATGTGACTATTTTTTGAAGAGAGATATTTTATTTTATTATTTATTTATTTTTGCTTCATTTAATGCTAAAAGCATAGCTTGACCGATTTTTCTTTTCTTTTTTTTTGGGGGGGGGAGGGGGGTGGGTCATGACTTAGTTAAAATTGCGAAGTTTGTTTACGTTTTGAAAGAAAGTTTTAAAATAAATGGTTTATTCTAAACAAGGTTGGTAAACACGTGCCTCTCCCTCCAACCTTACTCTTATGTTTAATACTGCCAGTGTCAGTTTTCGGGATTTTAAAATGTGAGTCGAAGACCTTACCTGAATAGCTATAAAACAGTTTGGGTAATGTTTCCTATAGAAGGTGCCCAGTTATCCAACGTTCTCCATTCATATGGACGCCATATCAGACATAAATTAATTACAGCCTTGCTAGTATTGATAAATTGTCCTAGTATGTCACACGTACATTTTTTAGCAAGAATTTTACTTTTGGATACGTTTGCAAACAGCTAATTATTATACATTTTAATTACACGTCAATCAGATGATGTGTAACAGGAACGTAACATGCTCTCCACTCTCTCATCTAAAGATACATAAATATTTTACCTTTTTCTTCTTGAGGGGGTGGGTGGGTGGGTGGGGGGTGCTATTGAGGTGTAATATGAGTGGTTAAAGTCCCATAATCAAATCGCAACTTGCTTTATTGCATCCAACACTGTACTTCTTTAGACGTACCTCAAAGATTTTAATTTAGGCTTCATTTCGCGCTCTCGAAAACACTAAGGAAGTGTAATCACAGCTTTGCAATGGCAACAAACAGCGTAATAACCAACAAAGAATTTTATCAGCGACGAGTGTTTAAAGAAAGGTAATTCGATTGGAGATGATGCCTCATCTCCAGACGAAATAAAACAGGTATAGATACTTCTTCGTAGTTCGTGCCTTTCGAGGCAATACTGCAGATACTTGTTTTCTTGAAGTGTGTTTCGAAAGTGAGTTACTTTCCTATTCGCAATTACGTATGCATCTTCCTTACCTCATTAGTGATGCCTATTCGATTATTCTAGGTGTTTCTGGAGAGAAATGGAACTGCGGGGGGGAGAAAACTTTTCGAATAACGAGCCGTACGTATATAGTCAGTCCCATTTGCAAATGTTCCTTATGCAGTTATTATATTTATTAGCTTCTTAAGTTGACCCCTCTTCAATTAGGGTTTATTCGTTGGGTAATTGTCTGTTGAGATAGGTTTGTAACTCTTTACGGGGAAGCTCTATTCTTTCTCTTAACAGCGCACTCGTTTTGAATATTACGGTAATTATTTTAGTTCTAAAATAGCTAAGTTTGTCTATGCGTTTGTTTGGACGATGAATTTGGAGTGGCTATGTAGTAATAAGTCGCTGATTGTTTGCGTTTTCTTTGTTTTAATTGAAGCTCTCAGCTTTTCGTGCAATTTGGGCGCAGTTTTAATTGCTTGTTCCACTATGTAGTATATATTGGCGCCGTGGTAATCTGATGGCGACATCACGTGACTTCTCAGTACGCCTATTAAAGTATGCATATTTTTTTTATGTTTAATTTTCTTTTCCTTGAAATGGGGGAACGACTCAGAAATGCAGTAATCTAAAAGCTGCATATCACTATCAATGTAATTTTGCGAGATCCTGTTAAAGGACTTTAAAAGTTTTTTTTTTTTTTTTAACTGAAGAGTAACTGACAAGGAAAGCCAGAAATGTGCTTTTTTAAGGATTGACAGTCTAAAATTAATGTTCTACACGTTAAAAAAAAAATCAAAGTCTGCAGTTTTGCTGCATGTAAACCGGTTAATTAGAGCGATCAAAATAGCCTGCAACCTTGTTGTTCTCGGATTAAAGATTTTTTTTTCATTTTCCACCAAAAATGAAAGTATCGCTAAATTGGGTTCATTTTTCGAAACATTTCCCTCCGCCATACTGCGGTTTATCGTCAAAAATCTCGAAGCTTGGCGACCTTTGGCGCAAATTTTGAGAGGGGCACTCGACTATTAGTTAACTATATGGTAGGATGCTTAAAATGGTTCAGTATTTCTAAAACTGTCATAGACCGTAGTCTATTGGTATTCTTTTGAGTGCTCATATAGAAGAACTATAAGTAATAAAGTCTATTTTTTATGGAGAATTTCATTTTATAATCAATAACTACGAATCTCAATTCTGTTTCGTTTCAGATAGCTGAATGTTTCTGAAATACACTTTAAAGAATGACTATCATAGAGCGTATAATGAACTGAAGTTCTTTTTGGTGGCCCTGTAAATAAACTAACTTAGTAGTTTGGAACCAAAAAGAGAGGTGCACTACTAGATGTTACAACAAATCTAAATATAAAATTTCAACATTTATAACTGTATGTTATTAGTAAATTTAAAATTTTATTTCTAATTTCTTCTTCCCATAGCGTGTGTATCTTCTTTAGTTTTGTAAATATAGACTTTCGAAATTGGTATATGCATTTGCAATCACCCTGTAAAAAAGCTTCAGCTGTCTTTCCTGACCCCATCCCGTTTTGTCGTCGATGTCTGTGCTGATAGCAGTTGCCATTTAAAAATAAAATATACAGGCTATGAAGATTCATCTTCACAGAATTAACAAAAGAATTCTGCTTCAGCATATCACGTGTTTAGCACGTGTGGCATCTATCGATTTGATGGCTCGATAGCTCGACAATATACCCGCCTATCGAGGTTGAATTGGATCCGGAGGACCCGATGAAAGTTCACAATAGAAATCAGTCTCTAACCCGCATGGCTCCATCGAGACCACTTTTGTCACGTGTCATGGAAGTTTCTGAATTCTGTTTCAGAATTGTCAGATATTTAAAGATCCAGAAGGTGATTAGTTGTGGGATGAGTTGTTGCTCGTATTGTTTTTCTTATCATGGTATGCTCCCCACCCCAAGAGCAGGGTTTTTTCTTTTTGTCAGAGTGAAAGAGTGAGTAATCAATAAAATACTTTTTATATGTAATAAAATTAGAAAAACCTACAACCAGTAATTATATCCAGCATTATTAAGAAGCGGAGTGTGAGAAATATATATGAAATAGAATTTTTGTTCTCTGAAACTGCTTAAGAGGACATCCTTTCAGAAATTCATGCATATATATATATATTTGTCTAATTAAATCGTTATTGAAAACACATTGAAAAATTTGAGAAAGGCAACAATTTCAGTCATATATATTTTGACAGCATAAATTATTGCATATACAAAGGCGAGATGATGTAATAAAAAAATCCAGTATACTGTGTTTACTCGAGTAATAGTCGCACTATTTTTGCCGATTTTTCATGGTGAAAGTCTATGTGTGACTATTATGCGGGGAAATCTACAACATAATTAATGTACACTCTAATAGTGAAACATTACTGGTATTATAATAAATTACTAACTTACCAAATATTTCCACATTATCTGGTGTATTAAATAATATTTTCGTCGGTTGCACACAAAAAAGAGGCATTTTTCTTTTTATAGTAATATTTTTAAAGACAAATGAAGGTTAAATTCTTGACTGCGACTTTTATGCAGGGAAAATATTTTGGCAAGTTTTTCTACTTCAAAACTGGGTGCGACTATTATGGGAGTAAACACGATACATTTGGTTTCCATGTATTTTTTTTCTTTTTTTGGTGTGTGTGTGTGTGTGTGTGTGTGTGTTATTAATATTTAGATCTCAGAGATTTCTTCTAAGCATTATAAAAGAAGTAAGAACTTTCCCCCTTAAATTATAACTATCTATTTCGACAGTTATTCATAAAAAGTACAAAAATAATTAATAAAGCGATAAAAGAGTGTAGAATTCCTTTTAAAACCTTCATTAAAATTCTAGTTGCTAGGAGCTGATCATTAAATATTCGTAGGCGCATCCACGGAAGGGGCTATAGGGTCTTAATCCCTTTTCTATAGGTGTGGAAATAAACCCTATCAGGCTACGAATGAAATTTATAATTACTCTGCTTTTTTACACAAATTTTATCTAAAATATTTCTCTTATGATGATAATAGATCTGTGGTATATGCGACGCTAAACATGACAAATTTATCGAATAGTATCATGATAGGTAAAATGATTGCAAACGGATACTCCAAAAGTACACTTAAAACTTCTGCTGTACAATCATTTTCCAAAATTTTCACTACATGTCAATTCGAGCTTCAGCTAACAAATAATTAACAATACCAACAGGTTTTTAGTGTACACAAAGTCGCTCATTATCAGTATTATTTTCACGAAGTTGCACAGTTTGCAAACTGCTAAAATAATTTTAAATGTTTGATTAGAATTATGGTTATTGTTTCCTTTTGATTTGCTGGCCATCGGGCCCCTAAAACGATTGGGTCCCGTAGTGGAGTGAATTAATGAAATTAAATAGAGATGTTTTTAAATTACAGCCAAGGTAGTTGCCATAGAAAAGAAAAAGTGGGTTATTAGATAAATACTTAAAGATATTATAGTTGAACCGTGTAATAATGTCATCGACGTGATCAGAAAATTATTTATTACGCTTTTACCAATTGACGTTATAAGCGTGTTTTTTTTTCATGTGGAAGGAGTTACAGAGAATATTTTGACATTTTGAGATGTTACTATAAACAATCATCACTATTATCACTAAAACCGAGCTCAACTGTATTTGTATTCCCCTTCCCCACTCCGTTATAAAAAAAAAAAAAAAAAAAAAATCCAGGATGCGCCAAGTTTACTATTTCGAAAGTGGTTCATTCGAAAATATTTTAAGTTGTATCAATTTAGACTGTCAGACATCGGAACAGAACTCATTAAATTGAAAAGATGTACCAAACAAATATCTGTAGAATTTTACAGGAAATTGGTAATCTAGAATATAACTAAATTAAACTAAACATTAGCGCATCAGCCCACGCGGGGCCTGGGACTGAGTTGCCCAACCACACCTTCGCGACCAGGGGGCTCTGAGCTTCGAAAGCATAAGCCTGGTCAACCTGACGCGAAGACCCCAGTGTTTAGTCACCACCCGCGGGAGATATCTCCCGTGGGTGGTGGTTTAGTCCCCAAGCAAGATTGGTCCTCATTCTATCGACGCACTGAATGGATGAAAAGCTGAGTCAACTTGCCCATCCCGAGGATCGAACCCAGGACGTGTGGCACGGCAGCAAAATGCGCTGATCGTTACAACGTTGGTTTTCCTGCAATGCACCAATCCATAAATGTAAACAACCTTCTAAAACAACTGTTAAAATAAGGGCAGTAAAAGTAGTGTTTCACAGCTTCGAAACAATCTCTTAGCATAGTTCTTCCCGCAACAGCCTGTTCTTAAACAGCATTTCTGCACCCCCTTCATCCACATTCACCAAAATAATTGCAGAAGCTACCCACCACGCTATCTGCAATGCCAGAGAGTAATTGTTTTCCCCTATTCCATTCATCTCGCAATTACCGAGTACCTTTCATCTCCCTTTTATTATTCTTAAACCAGTAACTTGAAGTTCATTTTTTAAGCTTCTCCTCCTATCCGATATAAGTCTTTTCATCCACTGCAACGGGCATTTAATAATACCGGGAGCTGGAGTTCATTACTTGTCGGCAATGGGGGAAGGTTTCAAGTGGCCATCGCGAAAGATATATCCAATATCTGGAAAAGAAACGTCTTGTTTTTTCGCCGACTCGCCAATTGTCTGCAGCAAAACTTCATTTTACGAAGTTTTCTGCTGGTGGAAAGAAGGATATTTTCTGTCACCGGAAAATTAATATTTTTCTCTTGCATTTTTATTGATATGTGGTTAACATATATATATATATATATATATATATATATATATAAATATATATATATATGCATTTTTTCACTAGAGAGGTTTCAACGTGCTTTTTATGTTGTTTATTTTTTCGTATCCTGTAAAATTTTGCATTTTTCCAGTCAAAATTTCTAAAATCCTTGATGATTTTACAATGAATCAAGTCAAACTGTTCACGGATTTTATCAAGTCGCATCAGAAAAAATGATCCCATTAAAGCTTTTTCATTAATATAAATTTTTCCTAGAACTTTTACGTTTTTAATTGTTGGAAATTTGGTTACAAATTATTCGGCCGTATGCTTGTCATTTTGAAGCTTTTTCAAATTTCTTTTGTGCTTGCTCATTTTGTCCGACTATAGAACTATGTCTTATGCAGAATGTAGAATGCTTGGGATTTACTTTTTCTAGAATCGCACATAAACAAAAAGGGACTTTTGCGGTGAGTTTGTGATTTTAGTTAAGTATCAATATATTTAAGAGAAAATTCTGCATTTTTTAAATAAAAAAACTATAGTAATGGATGCGAGTATGCGAGACAAAACAGTCTTTTTTATCATTACACTATACAAATTTTGCTAGACGAGAGAAAGCTCTGCAGCTGTTCTGCGAGACGAGACAGGCTGATACTCTGTCTCGTGTCCATCCCTATGTATTTAAAAAAAAAAAAAAAAAAAAAAAAAAAAAAAAAAAAAAAACTTAGAACCTAACAGCACTCTAAAATCTTCTCCAATTAATATTTAGGCATTATTAAATGTAATTATGCAGTTTTTCGTGTTGTAGATGCTATCGCTAATATAAAATTCCTATTAGTACTGGTTTAAACCCATGGTCGTTAAGAACAAACAGTTAAAAATAATCATAAATAAAGCGAGAAATAAAATAGGAAGGGATTTGATTAGCATTTGAATGGATATGCTTATTAAGAAAAAAGTATGTAACACACTTCAATCAATGTTTAATAGATTGAAATATTTTTTGATATTTTAAAAATAGTATTTTCTCATTTTGTAAATACTTTTTATTTAATTATGTTTTATTTTTTTGTAACTTTCGATTTCTTGTTAGATTTTGTTTTTAAAGTATTGCTATAAAAGAAGTCTCCTTTAACGAAATTATATTGTTAGATACATGTTCATGTTACTTGAAATCATGCTATATCTTTCAACGGCTGTTTGCAGCACCGCAAACTGTTTCTACCCCTTTACATTGAATATGTATATACTCCGGCTCGGAGTCCGTAGCTTTATATTAACCCTCTCTTTTGTATTTGACATTTAGTGTTATAGATGCTTTTCGAATGATAACCTTCCATTATTTTTCTCTTCTATGATCTCACAGAGGGCTGGTCATTTTGTCCAGCCCTTTGGACCTTGGTACTGTCAGTGATAAATAAGGATCGAATGATCAGTTGGGGTTTAATTTGTTTATTTGAGCAAGAGTTTCATTTATTCTTTTCTTTGACCTTAGCTTTGTATGTAGAACACTTTCATCATACGTTTCAATATTTCTGATAAATTGATGCAAGCTGATTTTCTGCAAATTAATTTCAAACTACAATTTAATTTTAAGAGCCTTTAATTGTGTCATGTCGATTTCAATAGACGAATTATCAAAACTAACAGAAAAAGTGCAATCACAATTTTCAAATTTTGAAAAATAACTGTCGAGAAATGTTTAATCCTTAAAGAGTTTGACAGTACCTCATGAATGTTTTGATTTTTTATAGGACTTGAATGAGACTATGGATAAAAGAATGCAATATTAATTAGAGCAAAGGAAAATAAACATAATTTAGTTTATTATCATTATAATTTTACATAGTAGAGTTTTGTTTAGCATTATAGATATCCAGAAACTAGAATTTTTGAAACGTTGGTATGGGCGTCTCAATCTGTGGGTTCGTGTCCCCTCCAATATTTTTCCTTGTTAAGCTTAGTTATTAATTAAAGATAGAAGAAAAAGAGCACATTTTGCTCTTCGTCCCCCCCCCCCCAATTCCATAATCAACAGCTAGTGTCGATAATGAATAGCAATTATCCTACACGAATAGTTAGAATAGTTTAGTTACTGCCGGAATTAACTGCCAAGAGAGAATCGCAGCAAAATGCAGCTTTGTTTTGTATTTAGAATTTTCAGCCAAAATTTGAAGAATTTCTCTGTTTTATTAGTAAAAGTACACAGCCCTCGAAATAAAAATGAATGAACTCAAGTTGTGTATGTGTATATGTTTTGATGCAGATAAAATCAAATTAAATACTGTTGGTGGAATATTCCTTCAGGTGCTTTTCACAATTGATGATATTAAAATAATAAAAAACCGTGCTTTTTTCACAAAACAGTTCATTATTAAAGGAATAATGTAAAAAGCTATAGGAATGTAATGTGGGTCTGGATTTTTCTGTTCGTCAGTTAAAAGAAGCTTATACCACTTACTGTATAATGCAATTAATTTGAGCATAAAAGATTAGTAGTTGTGCATTGCATATACACAAAACACAAGTTTTTCTTATAATTTGCATATTTTTCTCTAAAATTTCTTTACATGCTTAGAGAGACCAATGAAAGGGCGGGGGGCTTAGCAGGAAAGTTGAGATTAAATTTTGCAATTTTTCTGCAAATTCGTCCTAGATAGGAAAACTTACAACTGTTTTAACATTCGAAAGCATTTTTAATAATCTGAACTTGCAATCAAATTTCACGAGGGATGAGTTCTCATTCGTTATGAGAGAAATTATAATAATACTACTTTATTTTACTTGTCTGCTTTGCACCATAGACTAAACAGGGAAAAGACCCGAATAAAGATAAGAAAATCTAAAACATAAATATGATCTGACTATTTTTATAATTATTTTCGTCTTCCGTCTCGCAAAGTTAAGTTTCATATCCAGGGTGTCCCATAAATACCGCCTAAACTCTGCACAGTCAGATACCTCGTTGGAAGTTCATAAAAAAGACCGAAAGAACTGTACCTGTACGTCCCGTAGTTTTCAAGAAAAGTGCAAGAAAAAAGCAGAAACGTCATTTCCGGTGCATGAACATAGTTTTTTTTTTTTTTTTTTTGCATATGCTTTCATAAAATTATGCTCAAAATGTCCACCGTGCATATAGAGGCTTGCATGCGTGCGCAGTATAATGCCCATCAATTGCTTATGTTGCATCAATCTGGTAGCCACATAAATACATCAGCATGAAGGGGAGGGACTGAATCACTATTTGTTGTATTTAGAAATCGATTCTTTCAAAATGTTTTCATGAAAGAAATCCATAGGTGCCAGATTTATTGATTGTAGCGGCCTTAACACCCAGACCTGCATATGTAATCCAGTGTCCAATTTAATGTTTCTAGTTGTTTTTCCTCTCACCGAATGTGACGTCATATTTTGTTTTTCCTATTTTTTCTCGAAAACTACGGATTGTACAGATACTGCCCTTTGGGCATTTTTTATGTACTCCAAGCGAGGAATCTGGCTCTGCAGAGTTTGGGCGGTATATGGGACACCCTGTATATTTGAAAATGGTTAAATGATAATGATAAAAAAAATCCAATCAGTATTTTCTCGTTCAGTGCAAGGAGTCTCTCTTACTAAACTTGGGGGAAATTTAGAAAATATTTAAAATAATTAAAACTTGTAAAAAAAGAAATCACTTATAAAACTGTACTTATCTTCAGAACAGGTGTTTAGGATGAAAAATTCCCATCCTTCATCAGCTGTAAAACAGGAGGACTCACACTAAAATAAATAAATAAATAAACACAGCAATGGAAAGCTGTTGACAATCGTCAGTAGGAAAAAGCAAGACATATGATGGAGGTTAAAAGAAAAACGAGTGGGAGAGAGGTAGAAAATATCAAAAAACTGAATGGTAGGTTAAATAAATAAAACAGTAAAACAGGCGAAAAAAAAAAGAAGACTCAGAAATATAACTTTCATACATTTAAAACACGTACATATGGTAAAACACGCAGGCACACATACAATAAAACAGCCGTTTAAAAAAAAACAAAAAAAAAACACATAAAATATATACAATAAAGTACACACACACAAAAGAAAAAAAAAGAAAGGAAACAAAAAGAAAGTTAAGTGACTTACTACAACTGTTTCCATGCGGAATGAATGAAAGGAATGGAAGAACCGTCGAAGATGCTTCAAGTGCTGGGTGAGGAAAAAAAACCTTCCAAGAAATCAAAATCGGACGGAGACTGAGGAATGCGGAAGACCTTAGGATTAGAAAATTAAAAACGACGATTAAAATTCCAACAAAGAGAAGCAATAGACAGTTTGGAAAAGTCCTGCTTAGAAACATTTCTCTCATGCTCTTGGAAAACAAAATTTGAGAGCTCTTTTAGTACGACCATTGTAGTCCAAGTCACAAGATCCACAAGGAATACAATCATAGGATCTTTCTGAAGATAATTTAAGTAAAACTCTTTTTACTGTAGATTAAAAAATGTGTTACTGCATACTTACCAATTTTTTCGATTTTTCGGAAGTTTTCTTAACTTTATTTTATTTATTGTCTCTTGTATGGAAAGAAATTCGAGATAAATTCGTGGAGCGGCAAAAAGCTAGCAATCAACAAGAAAAATTTTTCTTGATAAATTACACGAATGCCTCTTTCCTCTATCCAAAATCTTGCAAAATGTGTAACATAATCCGTTTATCAGAAGTGTACTTTCTATCAATTCTGTTATAGTCCCTTATTGCATTGTAGGGAAACGTGCGTAACGTACGGCTGTATTGATTGATGGGCTTTTAATGGAGTCCTCGCTTGGTGCCGACGG
Organism: Cheiracanthium punctorium; assembly: GCA_038373885.1. Classification (NCBI taxonomy): domain Eukaryota; kingdom Metazoa; phylum Arthropoda; class Arachnida; order Araneae; family Cheiracanthiidae; genus Cheiracanthium; species Cheiracanthium punctorium. The sequence goes on along the minus strand of JAWZYV010014973.1, from coordinate 887,288 downwards.
CTGCTGACTCTCGAAATAACCGCAGCGACCAAACCCCCTATTCCGAAACTGAAAGGGAAGATGTACTTTACTCCCCACCATTCTACAACAAATCTACATCCCGTTATGTCATCACGCCTTCCTCAGGTAAGGAAGGTCTATAGACAGCCTGCCCGTAGGGAGCTTGTTCTTCATTCTTGTTATCGGATTTGAAAATAAAAGAAAGGCCGTGTTTAACATGGGATTAAAGCCATTTGCTTGTCGTTCCGCCAAGGAAAGAACTGCCCTCAGGAGTGATTCAGATTTTGCGATATGTCTTTTTAAGTTTAGGGGGGGTGGATGAAAGAGAAAGAAGCTGGCAAATTAGCTAGCAATTGCGAAACTGAATTTTCTTTCTTTCTTCTTTTTTCTTTTTTGAGATTGTTTGATTGGCATATAGTTCAAAGAAGAAAAAGAAAAGGGGCATAAATGGAATCATTACAGATTCGAAGAATGGCCAGATTAATGAATATTCATGCATTGGCGTACATTTTTATTTTAAGTACATAGTTATCTGTGGTAATACCTTTCGATAATAAAAATCATATTTTTAAAGTGCACTCATAATGTCATGTTTATATTGCATACAAATAATACCGTCAGAGGATATACGTACTTAACATTTTTATTTGGAATGTAAATATAGATATTTTTAATGTCTACGATGTTTTAAAATGGGATGGAGTGGAAGTCTTTCCAACTTAGTGAAGAGACAATCTCTATGTTTTTGTTGACATCAAGTTTCAAAAATTTAGTTCGCAGTTGTATTTACTTACTTACAGTAGCACCAACTTGCATAAAACCAAGGAGCTGAAGCCCACGAAATATTTTGCCGTTTCTGCTCAACCCAGTTTGAATTTGCATTGCTTAGTTCCATTTAGGTATGGACGCGAGAAACGAGAAATCTCGCTTTGTCTTGCGTTCTCGTCTCGCATTGCGAGACGAGGCAGAGTCTAAACAGAGGGAAGGCGGTATGGTTAAGTCCAAAGTTCACTATATTTAGTTTAGTATCAGGAGCACTAACTTTGGGGTTACTTTTACTATCACAAGCATTTTAACCCATTTTTGACGCTGTTGAGTTTTTGCAATGCAGAGCTTTTTTAAGATTTCCTAAATTGAATTTTAAAATTACCTGTAAAGCTACATTTATAAATTATTTTTATTTTAATATTTGTAACCCATTTTTATCATTAGCTCATATGGACGCTAAGTCAGGGATGGCTATTATATGACACTCCTGTTCGTACTTTTTGAAATTTCATTTTAAGAAACGATAAAACTATAATATAATACTTCAATTATCCTTTATAAAAGAAATATGTTTATACTATTTTTTATTATTTTTATAGACACCATTCATTTATTAATTTGCGCAGAGTAATCGTTGCTTGTAAATAAAAACTAATGGAATTCAGCATCTTGTTAGAGAACTTTTTTTTAGACTATTCTTTTCACTAGCCCCCCCCCCCCCCCAACTGATCACTGATGAAAATATAGATATTCGGTTTCATAATTCTGATAATTGTTGCCTTTTGTAAATTTAGATAGCTTAAAAATGAGGTTTGAGTTGCAAGTTTTAAGATGTAGTGAGTCTTAAGATGTAATTCATATTTGAGTGAGTTTTAAGATGAGTGAGTTTTAAGATGTAATTCATATTTACGCATAATCCAGAATTATGAAAGAATTATTCAAGTATGCTATCATTATTTTTTCATGGAAAAAATTTCAAACTTATTACATTTTTTAAATAGTTGGTGCAAGTATGCTTACTTTGATATACTCTTACTTTGATATGCTCTAATTGTGTACTTAAGAATTGTGATTTTTTTTAGTTACTTATAACCAGGCGCGTAGCCAGGAAAATGTTACGGGGGGGGGATATGCGCCTAGAAAAATTTTTGGAGGGGGTGGGGGATATGAACTTATATGTGTATAAATAGACGGAATTTCATCCTTAATCCAAATATTTCGGGGGGGGGGATATATCCCTATATACCCCCTGGCTACGTCCCTGCTTATAACACTGGGTACATTTCATCAAAATAGATGAATAGGTATGTAATCAAATCATGGATATTTCATATTTTTCTGTTAAATAAATTAATATTTATAAATAAAATGTTTCATCACAGTTATTAAAAATGCCTCTTTCACCATAAGCCAAGCTATGCGAACGTAAATGAATGATCTACTGGAGCGATTTCGGTAATACAACGCTGGGTCATGCTGGGAAACAACCCTGGTCACAAGTTTTTCTCTGTTGTCTCTTCTTCTTGATGATGTACATAATACAGGTTAAACCCGAGTCCCCGATTAAATGTGGAATCCATATCTCATACACTAAAACGAGAAGGGGGATAAGCAGGCTTTGCTATAATTATCCCCCCAATTAATACTTTTATGAATTCACTATTCCGCACATTGGGGCCGCATAATTAGATTAAAATTTTATTGGCGCAACGTGTCCTGAGTTCTGCATCATTTCTATCAAAATTCAAAGTTTTATATAATTTCAAAAGCAAATGAAACTCCGAACAACCATACCTATTACATTTACTCAGTTATATAAATAAATAAAAACAAATAGCTTTTTCGGTGTCATGTCACATTATAAATACGGATTAAATCTGAATTTTCATCACTTCAAATGTCCACATGAGTTAATATGGTAACTAATATATGTACTAATATGATATATGTGACTAATTGTTTTTATTAATATTAATTTTCAATAAAATAGTATTAATGTTACTAAAAATATGGTAACGAAATCACAGTCCTTAATTTTGCGAGACGTCTCGCGCGAGACGCGAGACGAGACATGCAATTTCTCTGCGAGACGTAAGACGAGACGAGACGAGACAGCCTTGTTTCTTGTCTCGCGTCCATCCCTATTTCTATTTCATTTTATTCGAGATTTTGGGGATTCGGATTTCTTAAAATGAGCATAAACAATCTCAAACGATTACACTACAAAGCAGGGCGACAACTCTTGTTAAACCACAAGTGGTTTATTGGCACAGTCAATATTTCGTTCTATATGTAATATGCATATATACTAATTTTATTTTTAAAGGGATTCTGAATAACCTTTATTTTTGTTTCTCGTTTAAACTTCTTTTGTTAGTAAATTTTAATAAACTTTTCTTGTTTGTTTATAGATTAAAATGTAGCGGAAAATGTTTGTGGAGCTGCACTTTTATGAACAGTATGTTAAATTATAAAATGTGTGAAGTTTCAGTGAATAATGTTAGTATAACTTTTTTCTCTGAATACAATTCTTATGTTGGATATTCACTTGGTTGTTTTCTAGCTTTTTAAGTTTTCAACGGATAATTACATTGATAATATAAACAGAAAAATGATCTATATAATATATGTGTATGTATATATATATATATATATTAGGGTGATGCAAAAAAACGACTATTTTTTTATTGATTCTCGAGTGAATAAAAAAGTTAGTTTTTTTAGATGTTTTAAGAGCCCCCTCCAAAGGACAGCTCAAAAAAATTTTTTTAAGAGGTCGCTCCAAATTTTTTTAAACTTCAAAAATCGTCACAAATCGAATATTTTTGTTTTTAAATTTCTTTTTCTCGTTACGGTGTAATTTTATAGACAAGAAAAAATAAGTTTCTGAAAGTTTCAGTTCAAAATTTAAATTTTGAAAGGTCGCTCACAATTTTTTAAAATTTATTAGTGCATTACTTTAGATTTTTTAGACTAACCGTTTAATAAAATCTTAATTTGATTTCAGCCCCCCTCCCCCCCCCACACACACACACGTACACAAACACAAGTTCCATATTACTCAATAACATTTGAGCCCACCCAAATCTTTGAAAAAGTTGGCGTCACTGCTTGCAGAGGAATTTAGTGTTGTCCTTCCGTGTTCTTGGAGTCCTCCTTTTGCTCTCTGCGCTTGGGGTTTCGTCTTTTTCAGAGGGTTTTCTTTTCTTCTTCTTCCTCTTCTTTTGTTTTTTCTTTTGTGTTTTTCCCTCCTTGTTTTGCTTTATGTCTTTGTCAACTTCTGTGTATAAAAGATCAGTTCGGAGCATTGGCGTCCATATCTATGGACAGGGAGGGGGCCATGCCCTCCTACCTTAGCTGCCATATTACCGTTATGATTTACGTACTGGTATAACGTAGATGTGGTTCAACACTGAAATATGGTAACTTTCTGAGGCAGGACCCTTGACCTTCCCCCTTCAAACAATCATATAGGCGTCCCATGATTGGGAAAACCTGAGATAAAAGGATGATAAAGAGTTATTGATCTCGAAAACTATCACCTTCAAATCAACCAACAGATCGCAGTTTTCGTAAGGTAGTCAACTTCCGGTCTTTTTTAAATTATTAACTAAAACGTGTAAAGTGTTCATACTACTTTTGTGCGATTCTGAAATTATCAGTTTTAATATAGTATATTGAGGCGTTGCAAAGCTGTTCACTATATATCTGCATTCGTATTTTTATCCCTCTGCTGCATGTTGTCGTATATGTATACTTATATTTAACATTCCTCACTTTGTTGAGACGGATTGAAACGTCACAGTGTCGCATACTCTTGGTGACAGATTTCAACGCTGTTAAGCAAACTTTGTGATGTCCAACACAGGGGCTGTCACTCAGACAACCGGGATTAGCCCCGCTATTTTAAGAATCCCTACCACTTGAATACCCACTTTTCACCTCCGATTAACTTGTTCCCCTATTCGCTTCCATCCGCTTTAGTGACGCACGTGTGGTCATTTTCACATCTTTGGACTGGCCATCCCTGAGCCCACAGGTGTCAAAAATCTTGAGGTATACACCCGCTCTGACATAATAAAGAATCCAGCTGGGCTTTTTTAATATCTATATCAAATGATTCGTGTGCATAAGGCTCCGTGGCATAAGGGGTGGTATGTTTGACAGGTTAGTGTATAACCAGGGGGGACCGGGTACATTTTGGCGATCTCATTCATGTGGGCGGTTACGCTTTCATGATATTTCTATTGGTGGTAAATGTATTGTGTTGGTCTGTCACAGCAATGTGCGAAGCCGAATGTTGCATATTTACGATGTGTTGAAAAATATTTCATCATTGTGTTAATTTGTAGGCAAATTCAGTGTGCAGTATTATATGATTTATCGAGGAAAGAGAAAGTGTAATTCCACATTCTTGTACACTCGTTGTTATACAAAGAACTGAACTGCCAATGGTGCAAAATAAATAATTCCAAGGAAACACGAATCATGCCAAACGCATCTTTTATGAAACATTTTCCAACACAATTATCTTTTATGAGCTTACTTAACTGTGTACGAAACTTTTAGAAACAATTTTCTTTAAACGCTGTTATTAGAGTGTAATCTATTTGTCGGCTGATCCAAGCTTTGATTTAGGCTAAAGTGAATTGTGAGAACTAGCCAGAGTTTGCATCGTCTTGCACACGTCAGAAGGTTGATTGGCTCTCTAGAATTCATAGTTAAAATCTGATTTATTAACAGTAGGGTTTTGCCACTCTTACGCCGAACGATCGAAACTCGATCCTTTTCGTAGTGGTAAGATAGTTTCTCCTTTCTGATCGCCGTAAATTAATTTATTATGGAGGGAAGCGGCAGAATAAGGCAAGGATCTAGAGAAATTCCGGTCAGTAAAGACCAAGTGGAAACGCACCTTAACGCTACAATAAGTAGGAGCGATACAGTAGCGGATCCAGGGGAGGGGCTAGGGGGCTTCAGCCCCCCCAAAAGAAATTGCTTAAGGGTAACATTCTGCTTTATTATACACTTTAAATAGCGAAAATGATCATATTTTATTACTTAGCCCCTCCCAAAAGCTTAATACATTGGTTTAGACTAAACTTTTGACTTATAGTACATTTTAATTGGGTGAAATAAGCTTTTTAAAAAATTTAGCCCCTCCCAAAAAAAAATTCTGGATCCGCCACTGGAGCGATATCTTGTGGGAGCTGATTACTCTGGAGAACAGCGCTTCTTTGAATTAAGCCTACAGTATCGCGTTAAATTCCGTATCACAAAGCAGAAAACAGTTTTGGAGTCTTTTTTTTAGCGCAAAGTTTGGCGACATATAATAGAAAGTTGCGAAACTTGGCGAGATTTTGGACATAAAAAAGTACCAATGCTATTCCTACGGATGGATGCAAGATGAGACGAGACGAGGCATGGATTTACAATTATAGTACGAGACGAGACAGACGCTTTTATCATTACTGCATAGGAATTTTGCGAGACGAGACATAAGGTCTTATTACACGAAGGAATTTTCCTGCGATTTGGTTGCTGCAACCAGTTGCAGAAACCTATTTCCCTCGGTTACCTAGGGAACAGTCAACTCCAACTTTTTCGTTCAGAGGCGAAAAAATTGCAGGTTGCTGGAAATCCAGCCAATCGTAGTGCTTCCTATTTCTACGTCACAACACAAGATGGCGGAAGAGTCAACGTCAGCCATACCACTCGTAGTGAAAGGGATGAGCGTGTGCGAAAACAAAATGTCCGTGAAATGGAATATCGACATGGGAATTGATTTGATTGAAAAAAAGAAAAATAAATATCAACCCGATCCGAAGATACACGAGGTATAAGGAACCAACGATATGCTATTTACATGCTATTTATAATTACATGCTCTAGCAACCGCCAATTCGGTGAATCTCTGATGTTTGTGAACGCAGCAGGGTTTGTTTACTATGGCAAACCTGCGTGCTCATCTGGGCTCCCAGACTTGCGGGAATGAATTGCAGCAACTGGTTTCTGCAAACAAAATTGCTCTAAATTTTGTCCGTGTAATAAGGCCTTTATATCGCGCGTCCACCCCTAGTTATTTCCATCCTTTAAGGCGAAGCTTTTACAACCGTCTGTATACTCATTATATTGTAATTCAAATGGTCTGAATGTCTCTGAACTGCCATAGACCAGTACGTATTGTAATTTTTTGAGAGATCCTGCAGAATAACTACAAATGACACATACACTATTTTCGATGGGGAGAATTACTTTGTAAACCTTAATAAAGCATATTAGTTTGTTTTGTGCTAAGCAGATTTTCGTCTCTTAAATACTACTCTTTGAACAATGACTGCTCATGGAGCGTAACGCATTGGTATTCTTTTGAGTGACCAGTAAAAGAGATAAATGTTAAGTACATCATATCCAATAGGATACATAGTACGGTATATTGAAATAATATAATGTAAATTTTGTAGTAATCTGTGCATATTTAACGGCAATTGTAGCATGAAAATGGGAAAATCGAAAATAAGATGTCGAAATCATAAACATTTTTCAAATTTTTCACTCTGTTGATAAGCGTTAAAAATAGGATAACTTAAGTATTACTCCGTAAGCTTATCATTTTTTACGTAACATAAAAATTTCGATTCCGCTTACCATATGCTACGAATGCGATTTCTGAAAATGATGAATGATTTGTTTTTGCTGTAAGTCACATTTTACTGCTTTACGTTTTGAAATTAACGTGTTTAACCTTCACTTTACCTAACACTATTTTCTATCTACAAAGTGTTCCAAAAAGGTAGCAACACGCTTTAATTCTTTCTCAGTTTGAGATCGATGGGCAATCTAAATTGAAAAATATGTTCAAAATAAGGTAGGAAAAGAGACTGCGCTTAGAAAACATTTCTATCGCTAACTTCCAAAGAGTTCCAATTTTTAAATTTGTATACGATCCCCGCACAAAAAAAATCCCAATTAATAAAATGTGCCTTATACACTAATGAGGTGACGTACAAAATTTGAGACTTATATCTTAAAAAGTGTCAAAGGCATGAAGATAAATATATGCTGACTGAAACCACTTCCCAACGGTTCTCGTAGGGAAAAAATCATGTTCCATGATTGCGTTTCAGGGGTCGTACAGAAATTATGTAAAAAAATAATTTTTGCACTCTAGCAGTCAACGTTTACAGTTAAATTCATATACATATATCCACTGATCATCTTTGTTTATAAGATATCTCTGAGACTTTATATGATGAAAAGCTAAATTTTTGTACATCACCTTTTTAGTGTATGCGACACATTTTAGTAACTGGGAATATTCGTACGGGGGGTTGTATACAAGTTTAAAAAGTGTAAATTTTTGAAAATTAACGAGAGGAATTTTTCTTAACATAGTATATTTTCCTAAGTTATTTTGAACACTTTTTTCAATTTACAGTGTCCACTTATCTCTGAAGAATTGAACTATGTTACTATCTTTTTTGGGACACCTTGTATTCTACTCTATTAATAGGAGTGGTTCAATATTTCACTTTAAATTGCTTCTACATTAGCTGCTAAGCATCTCTAGAGAACCAGAGAAGTGTAACCAAATCAGTGGAGTGACATCCCTTTAAAGAAAAAGTTGCAACTAAGTTTAGGACAACTTTATGGCGAAATGTTGCACCACTAGAACAGTGTAATTTAAGGCCTCAGTTTGTAGAAACAAAATTTGGTTCATAGTCATGGTATACGCAAATTAAAATAAATAATTCCAAGAGGGATTCGGAAAAAAAAGAAAAATCAGAATGACTCTTCAAAAAGATGCAGTATACACATTAATAAAAAAAAAATAAAAAAAAAAACTTGTGTTTTTCTGAAACTTAAAAAAAAAAAAAGAAATCTTAAACATGGAACTGCATTGCAAAATTTTTCGAAGAATGGCATTTTGCAAAATTTCCGATTTTTGTTGGTGATGTTATGACAAAGCTACGCATGGTCTATCTGCCAAGGATGGGGGTGCCTTGATCGGAGAAATTTCTAAGGGGTTCTAACGCGTATTCATGGTACATCCGGAGAAAACTGACCAAAACTCTCCGGAGACTATTAGATCAAAGCGGCCCAACCGGGCCCGAAAACGATAGCTTCACACTTCAGCCATCTACCATGTTCAGTGGCTTATCCACTCGGCCATGGTGGGGCCGTTTTCGATTCTTAATAATCTTTTCTGAAAGCTTCGTTATTGATGCAGTTTTATCCTTTATTACCGTGTATAGTACAGCTTTTGAATAGACAACCTCAAAAATTTCAAGTTTATGATCATAACTAACTGTTTCAAGACTCTTAACTCTTGTGCCCTTTTCAAGAGTAACAAGTTTTACCTAATTTTTCTTAGATTACTAATATCGCTATCAATAATCTAGGCTGTGTTTGATATGCATAAGTAAAACAAAATACAAACAAATTTAACAAAATACAACTAATTTTTTTAAACATTTATTTAGAGATTTTTCGCAATTTTCAGCTACAGAAAACTTTCCCGACATAACACAGAGAAAGGAAGTCAGACATAATTTGTGTGAAAAAAGTCTCAAGAATAATTATTCTCTCTGCAGATCAAAATATCGCCTTCAAGATATTAAATGCTGAAAATTTCTCTTATATTTCTTTTGTTCAAAGCATATTTCTCTCCCCTAAAAGCTGATTACTAAAAAATAGATTTCATTCGTTCTTAGAAAAATGCCTGCTTCCTCCCGAGCGAATAACGGGTACTTCAGCCAGATAAAAAATATTTTTATTTAAATTTAATTTTTTAAAAGTAACTTCTTATAAATTATAGCTAATTTATGTCAGCAACCTATCAGTAATTAACAAAAAATGTTTAAAAAGTGGAAGAAGGGAATGATGAAACAATTATAAGTGACGATATTACAACTTTGGCTGATATTTTTTTTCTAATAGGATCTACAGCTATCTGTAGCAGTTGAAATTAGATGGTATAATGCTTCAATAAGGAAAATCAAGGGTATTTTTCATGAACTCAGAAAGCTTTAAATAAATAAATGTAATATACATAATTTTCAATAGGAAATATATACAGACTTTTAACATCACATTAGAATAGATGCTTGACACTTTTCTCATGAACGAGTTTACATATACAAGCACAGCAAATAAAAGCTATGTTTATAAACTACACAAAAGCACTTACAAATAAGAAGGAGCAGAGAGGGCAGGGTGGGAGGAGCCCCAAGGTGCCGCAGAGAAACACTTCTGAATTTCATGTACAAGGGAGTATCGAAATGGTACTAAAAACTCTTCAAACAGCTCTAGCCATCGAAGATAATTACACAAATTCAACACTTGTTTACGAGAAATTTCAGGTTAGTCGCCAACGGCTCGACCTTTAGATACTTCAAAGCACGTCGATTGAAGCGCGAGAAAAAAAAAAAAAGGAAAAATAAATAAATAAATAAAAGAGAAGATTAAAAACCAGTAAAAAATAGAGTGGAATAATAATGAAAATAATAAAAGGGGAGGGAGGAGGGAGGTTTTCGCAAAAAAAAAAAGAACCAAAAGCCTTGAATAACAGACAGACGAAAGCTCTTGAGATCCGCGGTTGATTCAATTCTCGAGAAGTTGAGGACTTCCCAAACTGTGTGTCGGCAACTGCAGTGGCCCGAACGCAAATAGGGTTAAACAAAACGAGACAAAGGACAGAAAAGAGCTAGAATGACAGGGGAGGGTGAGATTTAAAAGTAGGAAAAGCATCCCTATAAATATATATATGGGAGAAGGGGGGGGAATTTTGATATAAAAAATTTTTTTGACAAAAGAAATCTGCGTATAAGAAAAATTCCCGATAAATCAGACATCAGGCAGCAGCAGTCCGTCAACAATAGCAGACCGTCACCATGGTAATATCCACTTGAGAATCCTCGCAGCTTGCAGCTCAAGTACGGGCCCCGGACGACTGAATCATGCATGTGAATAGGGTACGGAGCACTCAAGGGCCCTCGAGATTTTGGGGCCCACACAGGCCCCAACTGTTCCCGACCTCAAAGGTCCATTCTCATCGAATCTACGATGGTCACTGGAAAGCACCCCAACAGGTTTGAATCAAAAACATTGAAAGAACATCTGTTCGCATCGGCTTAGTATGATACAATTATTAAGTAAACTACGACACATATCCCGGGTTTTGGATTTAGTACGCTAAAGCACAGCCCAAGGAAGCTTCCAGCACGAGAGAAATGTCACACATTTAAAATTAAATGTTGCTAAACGAAAACAGCGTTTATTGAATATTAGTAATATTGAATTAAGATTTAAAAGTGCAATCAGTCCCAAAAAAATTGCATCAATGTGTCTAAATATTTCGCATCATGAAAACAGCAATGTAGCATGCTTAATCAACTAATGCCATAACAACTTCGAAATGCAGTAGACTCCCTCTTAACCGGCCTAAAGGAGAATGGGAGTAAGCCGGTTAAGCAAAATGCCGGTTAAAGCGGGAAAAAAAAAAAAAAAAAAAATCCCATTTTATTGACTGCACACTATATGATGCGCTATAACAAATGTGTTAATTTATTACAAAGATTTTTCATACCATTAAGATGAAAGTTCAAAATAAAATAAAAAGAATGTTTTTTTATCTGCTAAAGACAGGAAAGTTCGGCGATTTACTGCAGAAATTCATTAATTTTATAAAATCGCCACATAGATGGAGGAAGCCAATGCTTGTATTTTAAGCAGGAAATAAAAAATCCTGCTTAAAATAAAATGAAGAATTATAAATGAAGTATTATAAAATCTTCATTTTTTTTGTATTTTATGAAAACTTATTACTATTTTTGTTGTTGTATTTAAACCAGTTACGGCCGGTTAAAGCGGAGATCCGGTTAAACGGAGGCCGGTTAAGAGGAAGTCTACTGTGTTAAAGTATTAAACTGTTGAAAATACAAGTACTGGTTTTTCACCAATTTTTAAACATAATTGATCTTAATGAGAAAGAAATTGCTTTTACAGTCAGAACTGAATAATATTCCAGACGTCATTTTTAGTTGCCAAAAGAGAAGACTTGGAAATAATCGTTTAATAGGCCGCCAAGGTAGTGTGGCTAACAAACCATTGTACCGTACCTTGGACCCGGGTTCGATTTCTGGTTTGTGCTTAGGTGTTAACTTGTCAACCCCTTCATAAGAGGCAAAGGTGGCCGCCCACTAGGTGCCCTTATTAAAATGGAGAATACTTCGAGCCTCAGTCGTGGCGAATGACTGATGGCCAATTGACCGTTCTTAGGGCTAAATAAATAAATAAATAAATAAACAAACTTTCAGTAGTGGGATAATGTTAATTTTTACATAATTCTATATCACTGAGACGTTCAGCGGTATTCTTGCTTTTGCTCAGTCAAACTTATGAAGAAGTTGTAATGGATTTATGCTACATTTCATAGCTTTTTATGTTTAATTTGCACTTTGATCTAAGCTAATAGGCAATAGTTAAAAGTAAAACTAAAAGCTACTATAATTTGATAGACTGCAAAGAAACCTGAAACAAAATTTTAAGTACATGCACTAATTTCCTCCATAAAAATAAGTTTAAAGTAATTTGACAAAAGGGAACATTAAAATAACTAATATGAAATTTTTACCGGGAAAATTGCATTAATGGCACTCAAAAGTCTACAACTGAATGCACGCAAATACATTTTGTAATGATAAATTTATAAAAAAATTCGCAATAAAATAACTAAAAAATTTTTATTGCTGTTATACAAAAACCTCCAACCGAATTATAAAATTCCTCAATAACATATTTCACTAAGACAAAAAAAAAAAAAAAAAGTCATAATTTTCAGGCAGCTTTAAAAATCCGAACGCCAAAATTTAGGTTTTTAAAGCCAAAATGTCAAACTTTGATACCCTCAACCCGTCTTAATCTGTCAACACCTATGTTGACTTCTCTCGAGAAAAAAAACTAACACAACCGACATCGCTCGCATCAGCGGACAATAAACCCTGTCATCCTCTAATCCGATGCTGACCGGGAAAGGGGGGGGGGAAGTGTCTTACGTGGACACTGTCCAACTTTAAATCCACAAGCATCCGAACCACAACATGCGACATCAGCAGTCACAGCACACAGACTGCCGTAAAATCCATAATACGCTCTTTTTCATGCATAATCGGTCTCGCCACTTGAAGGTGACAAAGGCTCGAAAATCCTTTCCCTTAATCCGCAGTCCTAATTCCATTGTGAGGGGCTTCCCCACATTGGGCAAATATCGGGAAATCTAACATTCCCGACTGCAGCACTTGAAAATCTCAACTAATCTAAAGGCCGCGTATTGGTAAGCTAGACCAACATACTCAGACATTACTCACCGCGATTTCCTCCCCCTGTTAAAAGTTTTCAGTCCGTTTTGAAATCCCATATGGTGTGATTTGTTTCAGAGGCGTTAGATTTCCCAGGTTATTTCATTCGGGACAAAGGAGGGGGGGGGGAGGGATTAAATTAAGATTTTCAACTGTTTTTATTTTTAACTGTACTAAACAAAAAAGGTTCACACAAAAGGAATCAGTGCTGTATCGTGTATTAAGGCAAAGCTACTCGAAGGATGTCTGCCCAAGGAGGTGCCGTGGGCGGGGGACTTTTTAAGGGGTTCTAACGTGTATTCATGTTACATCTGGAGGAAACCGCCCAAAATTCCAGCCAGTTAGATCGATGGCCGTGCGATAGGCCAGATCCTGGGACCTTCACACTTCAGCTATCTGCCATGTTCAGTGTATTCACTAAGGCCATGGTGGGGCCGCAAGAAATCAAAACTTTTATTATATACAGTTAGAAATCAAGAGCTTTCCAAACTAGTGATCGTTAGATATCAGAGCATTTAAACTTTTATTGCTGAAACAGTAACAAAATCGGAACAATTTGGATATTTGCCATCCACGGTAACTTCTCATTCTTTGTTGATCTAGGCATGCGCATCTGAAAAAAATCAATCTGAAAAAAAAAAAAAAATCAATGTACGGCCTAACTCGGACCTATGCAGCTTCATCAATTTCACTTCCTCAGCTATTTGCTAATGAGCGTGTTAAAAAGTATTTTGAACAAATAATGAAAGATTGCGAAAAAATGATGATTAGCTTGCAAAATGAATTTTTGGTGGTTTCAAATGGTTTGTAGCAAAACAGCATTATCTTTACACCAAAAACCTATTAGGTTGTAACGAAAGTTTCCCGCCACCGCAAACATCGGAAGCACACAGTTCGCGTTGGCGTATTTGCTCATATTTTGTCAAATGATTTTTGGCATTTGAAAGAAAGAGACTTGCTTTATGACTGTGTTTTGAAATCTGTAAAAAATATAGTTATCATTAAGAACAAGGTGTCTCAAATGGAACTATCACTCTAGAGGATTAGAACCATTATTTACTTCCAGTTGTGTTGCAAAAAGTCAGCTACAGAATATCAACGAATTATGAGTACAGCTTTAAGTACTATTGTTGTATCATGTGACACGGTACAGGTTTGGTACTGAAAGTTCAAAAACAGGTATCTAAGGAGTTAGAAGTTAGTTTTTCAGGCAGATATGGCGGAAAACTTTCGTTAAAATCTGATATATTCTTCACTTAATACCATGAAAAACAAGTAGATTTTAATGACATCGTTTAAGCTACCTAGTCGTTTGCATAAAATATTATGTCAGCCGGTTGAATATCAGAACTGAATTAGATTCTATAATAAGATACTTTGTGTGTGTGTGAATTGGCCAGTAAAACGTGCTCAGAAGGCGAACTACATTTCTTGCTTCAGTAAACTTCTCAATTCCCTCTTCACTAAATGTGATAATTTATTACAAAGTAGGGATGAACGCGAGACGAAAATAAAGCGTCTCGCGTCTCGCAAAATAACCTAAAGCTTTGTCTCGTCTAGCAAAAATCCCTATATCGTAATGTTAAAAATGTGTGTCTCGTCTCGCAAAAAAGCTGTAAATCTCTGTCTCGTCTAGCAAAAAAGTTATCTCGCGTCTATCCCTAAATGTGAGATTTATTTTATTTAAGATATACTGATGTAAATGAATTTATCTAACTGAATTCCTAGGAGACATCCAGATAAAATAATAAATTTTGCTATTATTTTTCATTTTAGTGATTAATCCAAATCTGTAAATTATATATTTATTTAAATGTAAAAATTTTTCTTTTAGATGTACCAGACATAATACTTTTTCGTTTTTTATTACATGAAACTAAACATTAAAAAAATTTGTTTAATGGAATAATAAGGGTCAAGAGGAAAAAAGCCCAGATTGGAAAAAAAAAAAAAAGTAAAGTCACAAAGTATCTTGTTCTTGTAGCTATTTTGTATCACTTCTGTTGAAATTTTTGATATTTTAACGATCAAAATTATGACATTTTCCGAGAAAAGTGACTTATGAAAATAATCTATCTTTATTTGTAAATAACGGTGAACAGAACTTCTGTTAACGTCTTGTTAACAGAACCAAGATTTCATATTATTTAATTTCTCTTTTATCTACCATATCAGTACATTTTTGCAACAATTTAAAAAAATGCTTTTTTATTAGATTTTTTATCTCTTTTACTCATCTTTACTTATTATCGATACTATCTTACGATAATATTTCCCTCTTAAATTGTCTTTTAGAAATTAAGATAATTATAGTTATTAAGAAAATAAATTATATTATTTACCATGCTTATTTCATAAATTAAAGTTATTTCCTTTATTAAGAAAGATTTTGCATTCGTAATAAATACACGTAAAATTAACATATCTATATACATAAAATTTGCTTGCAATTCAGTAGTTAGCTTTATGAATTTAGTAAGGGCAAAAGTAGTTGCGTAAAGATTCACTAAAATAAAGAAATACTGCACAAATTAAAAAAAAATATCCTCAGTTTAGACTATATTTGATTTTAATTGAAAATATAAAATTTATTGCATAGGTTAATGTAAATGCCGTTACCACATGATAGTTCTATAACAAAAATGATCACAGCTTTATAAATTGCAAAAGAAAATACATATTTTGCTTTTTTTTTATTTTAACAGTTCGTATTTTCAAATAACAGTTCCTCTACAAGGCAAGAGTATGAATAAAAAATATTTTATACCAGCACTTAACAGTTTACTTGCGATGTGAAAATAGTCCCTTTCACAATATAAGGCGATTAAATTCGCTTGGCACTTCAAAAAAGGGGATTTTTTTTTATACATATATAGGCACAAATTCCTTTCATATTAAAATGTTTCATAAGAGAGTCTCTCATTTCTGGAGCCTTCGTCTTAGATTGAAACGTTTGTGGCTTTCCTTTCGCAAGGAAAAAACACATTAGAACCCTCTCACTTCTTCATAAAAGTGGGCTTTAAGGTTATAGATTTTTCGATTTTCTCTCCCTTTTTTAAAAAATAAAATCATTACTCTCCGCAAATGGGGGTGCTTGTTTTCTGGATGCTCAAAGTTTGAAATGTGTTTCTTCCCCCCCCAATCTCATTGTAATTCTGCGCGAGGTAGCTTATAAATTTTACTGAAAAAAAAAAAAGTTTGTTAAAAATACTCGTGGGGTGGGGATAGTGATCGGAATCCCCTTTTAAAAGAGATCATATTTTGAAAAAGTCACTTTTATTATCTCTGTTTAGGTTTTTGGTTTGCGAATAGTAATCAGAAAAAGGGAAAATTTTAAGCGTTTTTTTTTTTTTTTTTTTCCCCTCCTGATGCATTTGTGAATACGGAGCATGAGGATATACTACACCTGAAAGATAACTTGTTTGCCACGGAGCAGATAAATAACTTTTCTAAACTGTGATAAAATCAATTTCTTAACATAGTGCATCCTAACGTCCTCATAAGTGTCAAATTCAAAAGGTACAAGTTTTAAATAAAACCAGGCTGTATTATTTATGACAAATGGTCATAAAAATATCATTTACGAAATACTTTTTACATTGCCTGTACAGTTTTAAGACTACTATTGACTAATTCGCTAACTTCACAGTCAAAAGTATCGGAATCGATGACTTGGCTTTTTTTCGGGTTTTCGATCTCAAAATTTTTGGCTTACTTTCAGCTTTTGACTTACTAAATGTATGGCAACTCATAGACTTAGCATACTCTTTTTACAGGAAGGAATATTTTTGAGGGAATATAATGAATGTTACAGAAAATCGAAGGATTAATAACACGAAAAGCATAGAATTTTAACAAATTATAGCAACAGAAGCAGAAGGCAAATCACTGACAATAACAGCAACTATCACGGAGAAAATTTTATCGTAACTCAGCTTCTAACGGCCGATCAACTCGCAATGCAAACCAAACTGATCCTTAACTTCTTCAACTTTAAAAACAAAAAAGGAAAATTTCAGGAAATATTACCAGAAAAAAAAAGATTAAAACGGTTAAATCCCAATAAGAACAATATTTGTTTTTCCCAATAATTACTGACTGACAGTCAAATGATAAAGCTTATTTATTTTTTTAATTTTTTTTTTTTGCCGGGGGGGGGGGGTGAGGCCAGAAAACACTTTGCATTTAAAGACTTAGTAAAAGCAGCTAAGGACTATAAAAGGAATATATATAGATATAAATAAATCTCCACAATGGAATGGACTGCTGTGCACTTGAAGCAACTTAACGTTAACGCAGAATTTAGCCTTAAGTAAGCTCCCTTAACTGCTGCGTTCTCTCGCTATTTATATCTTTCCCGACAGGATGTGATGTCACGTCATATAGAATTCTCTCGAAGGTGTCCCATAACTCTGTCCGCAATATAGATTGGTAAAAAATTCCAGCATAACCGAAAACCTTAATTTGTGTCGCCAAAGTCAAGGCGCATAGACGTGACCTCATACGATAGCCAAGTAAAAGCGTCTGTAAATCTCTCTTTCCAACTATAAGAGTACTGCGGCAGGAAAGCGATACAGTTTTTTTCTTCAGGAGTTTCCCTATTGAAGTTTTCCTCTGCCGAAATTCTCTTCATCCTTTTTCTCCACCTTTCCCTCTTTGCTTCTGTCTCACTCAGACCTCAGGTTTTCTTTCCACCTCTTTTCGAACTTCCCTCTTCTGTATGATTTCTGCTCTCTGGTTGCCAGTTCATTAATAATTTCGCTATCCTCAAGCTTCTCATTACGTATCCAAACCAGCGACATTAAAAAAAAAATAATAATAACATTTGACGTTACATTTAAAATACAGATTGCATATATCGATGTTGGATTTCCTCAGAAGTCTGGGTATTCTCTCGCTGATATTCTCCGAAAATCAAATTTTGTTGCTAATGGTTTTCTTTCATTTGCCCTGATGATGGTATATATCTTTGCTGTTTTGTTGTCCAAGTTCAGATGTTTATGACGAAAAATTATACGTCAATGCTTTTGAAAACAAGACTGATAAACATGTATGTAGTGCAAGAAAGTTAGTCAGATGCACATTTCTAAAAGAAGGTTCCTTATTATAAGATCAGTACTTGTTCATTGAACCAGGAAAATAGCCTTTTTTTAAAACTTTTTCTTAACTTAAAAAAAAAGACTGAAAAACCTTTACGAGGCATTTAGAAGGAACAAAAGGCATTTTAAGAAAAGGGAAAATGCTGCCAAGGTCGGTCGTTGCTGTTTATTTTGGCCCATGATTGAAAATCGACAGTGTTCTGACATGAACGAAAATGACACAGAAAAATGAATTTAATAAAATAAAAAGCCGAATTTGTTGCATTTCTATGTTTTTAAAAAAAATTCGATTAAGCAAAAATTCACAAAAAATGTTCCAGAAAACTGTAGTAAATGGTACTTAGGAGTCGCAGTTTCGGCATACAAACAGATCGACGTTGTATTGGTGCACTTCATATTCACTTCTCTTTTTCTTCCAATGGAGATGCTCAACTACAACAAAACATAAACATTGCTTCGAAACAAAAACAGGAAAATTTTTACTGTAGACGGTGATGGAAGCTCTATGGGTGTATTCGCGAGCTTTATCTTGCAATATGGAGTGATTATTTGGTGTAGTGAGAACTATGATGGTCATGGAGTTATCCTACACAATTTTCTCTTCATTTAATCAGATTTGACGTTATCAGCGTTACGTAACTTCGAAAAATAATGCAGCATTGTCAAAACACACTGTTCGAAAAAGAAATGCACTAATCATGGAGTTCCCTAACTACTATTAAAGTTGATTAGCCTTGAGGACAAGTACCGTAACCGCATCGAGTCTTTCAACTACCAAAAAACCAAACTTATAATGGTATTGAATTTTCCTCTTCTTTTGTTTTCAATCATTAACCACGCAACACATTCTCAATGCTTACCTTAAAGATTGCGTATTTCGAATCACTTTCTGATCACTTATTCACGGATGCTCAATCACTTTTCCGTTATGTGCAAGCCAGTAAATGCACAACATTTGTTTGCTTTCATGCTCCAAATTTATAATGTCGCGAAAAGTTTTCTGTCACCGAGGAAAGATTTTTTGCAGCATCACACTGGTGGCGTTAGCAGTCAAAACTGAAAAATCTCACTTTGCTGACAGAAAAAAAAAAGGCCAACCTTTTCGTATAATCTTTCATTCATGATAGGATTAATGTTCTGTATACTTAAGTTAGCCAAAAACTGCATTTTGTTGCTTGTAAATTGCATCCGTATATCACAGTCTATGAAGCTTGAATAACTGATTTTAAAATTACTGATACAGAACTGAATCAATCTTTATACAGCAAAATATTTTTCAGAGTAGGTTAATTTTTAATAGTGTTGAATATGTATGTTAATGCAAATCGATATAAATATTTAAAAATTTTTTTACGGTGTATTTTTGTGTGAAATAAAAAAACTTTAGCGTATATAGGTTTTCATTTCGGGGGAGGGCGATGGATCCGGTATTTTTAATCTTTATAAATAATTATTTTACAGTAATTGTTTTAAATAATTATTTTTTTTTAATAATTGCTTTACATTTTTGGAATCAGCCCGAGGCTCTCTCCTCAAATACGCTACTGTTTCAAACAGATTTCTTGACCAATGTTGTTTCAATTCTGTCCATTTTGCACCCCCCCCCCTCCCCTAGGCACACCTATCCAGAAGTAATATAAATTGGATATACAGAAATTTTCGAAGCGAGCTCAAGTTTGTTCCCAGATTATTCGAAACCGCGGATTGTGGTTCCCGGTATACTGTCACATTAAGCAACACCTGTCGTGTTCTTATTCAAAATGTGCAATTTCAGGAACCTCCTTTCTTTCCACATTCGATCGGCGGATCCACTGATCGCAATTATTGTCATTCCCCTCCCGAAAAAAAAAGTTATCAAAGTTATAATAAACCGAATGAACTATTTGTTTACGTTATCAAAATAAATCCATGCCAAATTCACTGCGATTAAATTTGTCAGGCACTCGAAAGGTACTTTTTTTCCCGGATTCTCCCATATTAAAAATCTCTCCAGGGGGAAAGAAGTAGAAGAAAAAATGATATGGAGAAAATCGGGGACTGTGGGGAGGAGGATGATGGAGAATTCTCATTTTCCTAGCGGTATCTTTCTTGTCGAAGATATCTTGGCGAATTTAGTTCTTGAGCAGACGTTAAGTAACTCTCTCTCTCCTTCATAAAAAGTGGGGCTTTAGATTATGGATCCTCAATTGCTCTGGCTTTTTCCTTATAACTCTACACATTTCCTTTACAAATACAAAGTACGTCTCTCTTTGGGGAGTACTTAAAATTTTAAAACGCATTTTTGCGATTCTGTCTTCTCCCTTTTTTTTATGACAACGCCTCGATTTTATCGGAAACTTGGAATAATATGAGCCTTTTATTTATTTATTTTTTTATTTACATATTTTCCTCCCCGTATTTCCATGGAGAAAAAGAAATCCGCTTTTAAAAGATTATTTGTTCCAAAAGCCCATACCTTTTTCCTGATATTGCTTTTGTGGTGAAATCCATTTTACTACAGCGTTTCGCTTTTGTTGATTTTTGTGCCCGTGACAAAAGAAAGATCCGATTCTTGGGCCATTTCTTTCTTTCTTTTATTTATTTACTACTTTTTTTTCTTCAATTATTAGTATTATTATTTCGTTTTTTATTTAACTTTATTTTCTCTCCGTTGTTGTCTTTTTCATTCTTTTCCCCCACCCACCCACTGTAGTTTCTTCTCTGATGTCTTACCGCCACGGCGCAACAAACGTTCGATATTGATTCCGGCACGCGCCTCCCGTGCGAGGGTGGATGATGGGGGGGTTGGCGTATACTCGGTGGAACGTCGGGAATAATATCCTCCTCCCGTTATAACCATCGGATTTCGAAATTTCTGGGTGCTCTCCTTTCCATTGTACGAAACAGGAAATGAGATACTGTATGTACCCAGGTTTCATTGAAAGGGGGTGGGGGGTGGGTGGATGGAGAGATCCGAATCCAAAGGGGAAACGTTTTACTGCCTCTTACTTAAGCATCAGGCTGTTCTGACATCCTGGAATATTACGGGCTACGGGTTGCTGATTTTATGAAAATGAATGGCATCTTTTCCGCCTGGGAGTATCCAGCTTTTGTGCAGTAGGAGTTTCATTAAGAATAATTAAAATATGAGATACTTGGAGGGAAAGAATGGTTTTGGCGTCAAATGTTACTGGAACAACAAAAATTCAGTCCAGCATGAAGAGTAAAAACAATGAACCTCGAGTATGGCGAATAAGATGTTCTGTTTGTAAAGGTGTATGTGGCGTGCGTTAAATATGTGATTCTTATCTCTTTTGCTCTAAGACCTCTAAACTTATGAGAATAAGATATACTTAAGGAAAGACTTTTAGTTTCTTTTCCAAAGGCACTCGTTTTGCCAGTTTTGGGATACTGTAGGAAATAGCTTTTTATTTGAGCGTGAAGATAACTATATGTGAAAGCGTACTCTTTTTTAAGTTATTTCTTTTGGAAAATCTTCTTGATGAAAATTACCTAATATATGCACAATCTAAATTTATCATTAAGGATATCTCTTGCTTGGTTTAATTTGTTTGTTTGCGTTAATTGTATCGTACTAATTATATTTTAAAGTATTAACTGAAGTTCTGTTGTTTTCTGAAAGCCCTTTTAATTTTGGTATGCAGCAACTTTGTACAGATTCTGTTGGTTTAAACTGATTCAATCGGTGTGAAATACTCAAAATTAAAAATTTGATGAATTTAAGAATTTAAATTTGTGTAGACATGATACAAACTCAACTATGTGCCTCCTATAAGATCAAATATAGGAACGAATTCCATAAAATATAAAGGAAAATTAAAATAATTCTATCAGATATGTAAGCAGGGGCTGAGCCTAGACGTCTACACTTATCCTTATCTTGAAATTTAACAATATTGTTACTAAAATCTGATATTAGGTTATGTTAAAATTGCCCAAGCTCCTAAAAATGAAAATAATCCATTATTCGACGAATCTAAGCACTATATTTCACAAAAAATACAACATTTATTAACACCTGCAACAGCAAACCAGTAAATAACACAACAATTACAATATTCAAATATACAATATTCAATGTCAATAGTGAAGCTCTGTTCTCTATAATCGCGGTCCTTCGGCAGCGAAAGCGACTCTCTATTTATAAATTTCCAAGCAGGAAGTAACGACATAGAGACGTGACATCATATTTCTTGATTTTTCCAATAACTTCTTTCCTAATTGAGATACAGCCAACATTCCATTAGTTTCGAAAACATTCTTTTTGTCTCCAAAGTCACCAAAACGGTCGGTAAGTTCGTTGCGAAGATCAAGGGGTCACATACTCATTTCACCTTGCAATAATGCCAGTACAACTCTATTTCCCGCAACACACATTAATACGGGATAACAAAATTACAATTTTGTAACGATATGATAATAAGGTTTTTTACTGTTTCCAGCTCCGCCCCCTTCCTAAAAAGTTCTACTTTTCCCATTTTTTCCCCCCTAAAAAAATTTCTGGCAACCATAATTTCTAAAATATAATGAAATGTGAATAATTGTAACATTTTAATTGAAAATACATGATGAATATCGAAAGTCTTATTTATTTATTTTGTCTTAAGCACTTGATTTTGAGAACCATTTTTGTCAAACTTTTTTATTTTATCGAATAGTTAAAATTTATAAAAGCGGATATAAGATTGTTTTAATTTCTTCGCAAAACGAAAATTTTCAATTGAAACATACAAATAAATATAGAATGCTTGGTAATAAATTAAATATTTTATTGTCCAATTCAATGAAATATGATGATTATGTTTTAATACTGACAAACTTTTGAAAAAGAATTCACTCCTCTTTAGGGTGGTAATGAACCTCAAAAAGAAAAAATAAATATTTTTTTAAAATATAGAAGAGAGTGGGGCAATAGCCTTAGTTGGGGAACCTAGAATCGTCCAGGAATTTCATTTTTACGAAAAAAAGTGAGGAATTTTTTTTTCTAAAACCTGGAAAATCCCAAAACTTGATATAAAAAAATTTTTCAAAGTCATACTTTTTTAAACAATTGTTCATTTTTCCATTAAAATTAAAATATATATATATTCCACTTCCTCTTTTCTTAAAAAAAATCTTACGTGTGTACTGACAAATTTCTCTATACTGTAGACATTTTCCCAATTGGATCTTCCACAGCAGCATATATATATTCTACACAAAAACATGTATGATAAGTTTATAGGTAACTGCATTCTTTTTTTTTTTTTGTCAATATGTTGCATTGTACGAATTCATTGTTGGGCTATACCAAAATAGCAATTTCATCTCGCAACATACACATAGCAGTGACAATCTGGAATTTTTACGGAAAAAAAAGTCTGGAAAAACTAGAATAATATAATTTTTTTTTTTTTTTTTTTTTTCAGAAATTGAGTGGGAAGACTCTCTGTCGCCATCGGAAAAGAATAGTTTAGAATGGTTCTGTGCTTTTCGAATGGACCATCGAGTTGATTTGCTCTCCATTCATGAAGGAAAAGCTGGTTCTGTCTATTGTGCAAGCAAATTATGCTACTGAACACGGAAGACCGAAATAAGAAGGCGGCCAAAAATTTAATCACTGTTTTTATTTTATCGAGTGTCGACTGTCTGATAATTTTGTATTTTGTTAGTTTTAAGAAAGATTTATTTTTTCAGTTTTGTAATGTATCAATTGTATCACACGTATGTCATTTTATATTTGCATTACCTGACAGTTTGCTTTCAATAAAGCTCGAAAGACTTACTTTTTGGGCAGTGACGTAACATACTTTTTATGTATGTTTCTCTTTTATCTTTTTTTTCTCGCTACATTATAACAGTTTTATTTTCATACAATATTTATGACTTTACTTCTTGTATCTATATATACAGTCAATGGCGTAGCCAGAAATTTTTCGTGCGGGGCTTACGACAACTGCAACTCATATATATGTATACGTGTGTGTGATAAGGGAGTGAAGAATATACATTTTGCATGGCAAAAAATTCCTCATGGGGGGGAGGGGTTGTGATCCGCCTATCTCTCCCTTGGATACGCCACTGTTTACAGTATAAGTGTGGCCCAGTAATAATTGGTCAGCTTCGAAGTTCTCTAGAGAAGCGGTTCCGGATGCGCCCCATCCTAAGCTGGTGGGGCGCGAGAAAAACGGGCAAAAAACAAGTGATAAAGCATGTTTTAAAAAATCATCTTATTTATTCTTATTTTTACCCCAAAACATATCTGTTTTTGCTTAAAATGTTTATTCAAACTTTACCTATGCCATTATATTATAGAAAATGCGGGTAGATGCTTATTGTGGAAAAATACAAAACTGTATGTATGCTAAGGGGTGTAAAGAGGGGGCGGAGCGGCGTCATCCTAAGCAATCGTTTGTAGGGGGGGGGGGCATAATGTCAAAAGTTTGGGAACCGCTGCTCTAGAACGTGGTGTCTCTAGAGCGCACGCACCCCACAATTTAGAAGAGCATCGCCGGCAAAGGTTCATTTCTGGATCTGTATCTCTCAACCACCTACCGATCTACCCGAGAGGACGTACGACCCACAGATTTAACGTGCACGTTCGCCTCATGTACTCGTGGTCTTTGATCAGCCACGATTCGAACCTAATTCATTCGATCCAGAGTTCGTCATCCTGCCGACTGGGCCACCACGATCCGGCCATATCTTTAAAATTGGCTCTGCCATTAAAAAGTCCTTCGCCCAAGGCACCTCTCCCAAGGCATATATCCCTTGCGAAAGTTTGCCTTAACACACAGTACACAATAAAATTGGCCCTGCATTAAAGCGAATCTGCTCAGGCGATAGGACTTAACCTTTTTCGAACAGAGAAGATATAAATGAAAAATAAGGAATTACTCACAACAGAAAGACGCTACTTTTTAAAAACATGCTTAATAAAGTCTGTTATTTAAATTTAGCTTTGTGTTGCATAACTGGTTATTTTAAGTCTGAATTTCGTTCGGATTTTAGAAATTCCAGATTCTGATAGTCCGGATTTAAGACTCTCTACTGTATTTAGTTATATAATCTCGATTTTTCTTAAGAAATCTTTAATAACAGGCAAAATGTAATACATAAAAAAAAGGAAATACAAAATCTGATTATAAGTATACAGGCAAAAAAGTCTGAAGAAGTTTTACCTCCCTTTACCTCCCCCAAACTAAAAAGAACAAGAATATTTTTGCAGTTTAGTGTTGCCTTGTATGAGATAGAATAAATTTGATGAGTCATTTGTAAACCGAACCCTTTTCGGATACAATAATGACTCCTCTTCAAAGAACCTAAATACAGAATCCGATCCTCCCCCCCCCCCCCTTATACCACTGTTGCCACATCGTACATTTAAACATCGATGCTTTCTAGTGATCAGCATCTATTATGGCCGATTTGAGCTGCAAATGGTGTCCTCTATTTACCCGAGCTCTTCCCATTTAAAAGTTAAAAGAGGCCGTTGGGTGTGGTGATAGCTTACTTTGTTTGCATTTGCTACAATCTCCTTTTGTTCTGCGGTACGCCTTAAAGGGAATTTTAAAACGAGTCTTGTTTGTTCTTGCAAAGTTTCTTTCAAATGACGAGTGTTCTGCGCGTTTTGCTGTTTGGCGTTATCATCTAGTTTAAGTTTTTCTTTTGATTTTTCTTTCCCTCTCAGAAAAAAGGGTTGTTTTTGAAAAATGGAAAAAAGGGCAATCGTCGCTTACTAGAAAACTCTTTACTTCCTTTCTATCTTATGGATAATAAATGTGTATTTTTTTTAGTTGGATTGCTAATATTCTTCCGCGAAATTTTGTGTGTGGTTAAGAAGTTCTTTGTGTCCCAAACTCGTTGAACGGATGCCATACATTTTGTGGAAGTTTTGTATTTTATTTCAAATGCTTTATTTGCTTATTAGTTTGATATGTTTTGTTATTTTTTCTGGATCAAAGAATTTTGCAAGCAGTGTACAAAACTTGTAAGTTTGGTTAAAAATTGCTTCTTTCTACAAGTATTGCATTACAAGTGACCCTCTCTTTCTCTCCTATGCTTGTGTTTAAATACTCTGTCAGACTTTGAATACCTAGGCAAAATAATTTTTTTAAGTTTTTAGAAGCATGCAGTTTCTGTCATTCTTTAGTAAGCAGCTTAGTAAAATAAAAGGATCAGATATACTTTCCTATTCGCATTCAAAATTTCTTATTTTCTTGTACGAAGCAAAGGAAGTAATGCAATCACAAAAAATTTTGCTCCTAAAAATATAGCGGAAAAATCATAAAAAGTCGACGCAATATTGCCTCGTGTAATATGGACATAGGGATATTACACGAGGAACATCTTCCTAAAGGGGAACGCCGTAGTCGGAGGACTTTTTTAGGGTTTCTGAAGCGTATGTACGTTACATTTGGAGAAAACCACCCAAAACTCCAGACCTTCAGATCGACAGCCGCGCGGTAAGATAGAACCCTGCACCTTCAGCCATCTTTCAATAGTATCTTATACGCTTGGCCCACGATTCGTTTTGACAGACCGTGAAGACATTTTGACTAGTTTTGGTGTGACACCTGTATACGTACGCACGTAATGGTCATTCTTAAAAATTTTACAATTTCCACGTTCAGTGCGTGTTGAGAAAAATTTCCTTTCCCTCCCTTATTACTTTTACTTATTATTAGTCGAAAAAACTAGTGTTGAAAAAAATGTATCGAAATTCAAACACTTTTCTCATTGTAAGTAACAAGATGTATTTTTCTCCTGAATAGAAAGATGAAAAATCTCCCCTCTGTTACCAGACATTAAAAAAAAGAGGATAAAATAATCATTCTAGTACTTATACTCATAAATTGGCATAGATAACAAGTGTCGTAAATGTTCCATAATATTTGAATAAGTACATTTTTTCAAATTATTAATCAATATACTAGAAGATAAAGCCCCCGGTGGAAGCAATTACAACGGGCGCTAGAAAAATCTTTTGACGAAAAAAATTTTTTCCCCTCAATATATTTAATTTTACTCCACTTAAAATAAGTGATTTCATATTCTACTTATCCTACTATATACCTACGCTGATCTCTGACTCTGAATTTCTCGGCAACTACTCCAAGATAAAACTTTTACCATCATTATTCCAAAAAGATAAAAAAGTGAAGCACGAAAACTTAAATGAAATTTTCAACGTTTTTACGATCTGCTGACTTTTTCATAATTGTGTATACAAATAAAAAAATATGCAAAACAATCTGCGCTACTTTAAAAATCTGAAAATCCACCAGTTCCCTAATTTTCTAGCGATTTTACGCTATTTTTAACTCTATTTTATTTCTGAAAGTTAATCATTTGCGTTACAAAATTGGTGTCTCTGATAAAGACTCATACTGAAGTCATGGTTATCAGGCTTTAAAGGGAAAATTGCGATTTTAATTGGTTTAAAATAATTTCTCTAGATAAGCCAGTTTAATTTTTTTTTTACAAAATGATTTACTGTGCATGAAACATTGATATACCAGGGGATGTTCAAAGCTTAACGAAATCTTTCGAATGTGAAAAATTTCGCTCGTTTTTAGAAGAAAATGCAGTTTCAATTTCGGTATATATAATGAATATGAAGTTACTTAGTTTAGGTGAACAAAGATTAAATATCTTGTTATAAGTAATTAATGAAGTAGTAATTATTACAAAATTAAAAATCTTGTTATAAGTATCATTTTATGTGTGTTTTTTCACAAAGTTTTTATTTATTTTAAAGATTAACTATGTTGAGTACAGACATATTTTTGTCGAATATTTTTTCTAGAGCCGTTGTAATTGACTTTACTACTGGCTTTATTTGCTTTCTTGTATTATTATCGTTACGTAAATAATGTAGTTGCCACTTAAGTTGATGATTTAATTTTAAATTCAAGGCTTCATTCCATAAAAAAAGATTTGATAAGTTCCAAACGAACTGTTTTGAGCAATTTTTTGAAGTTAAAAATCGGAGAATGGGTGGATTCTCATATTTTTAAATTAGCGCATTTTCCACCTTATATTTTTTAAACACATTTACGCAAATTTGGAAGTCAATTGACCCAATGGTGTGAATTATAACACAAAATTTTTGTGTAAACTCATAAATCTCAAAAATTCTGTATGAGTATGTTTGAAGATGAAAGTATGATGTAGATGGCACAAATTTGAACCTTTTTATCCAAATAAAACTCTTTTGTGAAGTGAAAAAGTAAAACGAATCAGGGAGAGGGCGAATTTTCAGATTTTTAAAGTAGTGCAGTTTCTCGACTGTTCTCGAGGAACTAAGAAAAACTTCAATCCGATTGAGCCAATGGTGTGAATTTTATTACATTTTTATACCATTAACTTTTAAATCTTTTTAGAGTAAAAGAGGTAAAGGTTTTGTTTTGGAGGGGCTGAACCAGAAATGTGGCATAGCCAGCGAGTTAGTGGGTTAGTGATCCGTGTAACTATATATAAGGATGTCTAAGTTACGTTCAATACAAACAGTACTTTCCTTGATAAAAAATGAAAAAATATTATTTTACAAAGATACATTTATTGTGTTCTTAGTTCCTAGAGTTTAACAATGTATATAAGTCTTAAACATCTTATCATCATCATCTTCATCATGTCCCAAAACGCTTAAAGGCATTTAACTTTAATCTTCAGATACATAACAGTTGACATAAAGAAGGTAACATTGCGCAGATTGAATAAATGTGCACAATTCATGAGAAAATTTTAATCAATTTAGTTTCTTCCAAAAATGCAGTTGGCTGCCATGAAAGAAAATGACAACCTAAGCTAACGGTTTAATAAGGTAGAGATTATGTTGCGAAATTCCCCTATATGAAAAATTTGGTAGCATAGCGGGACATAATAATCATAAAATAATCTGTTGGACAAAATATTATAAGGAGCAGAAAAAAAGTTGCTGAATAAATTGGATCATTTGTATTGTACAAAAGAGGCAGAACTATAATCTTTCATAAGATGTCCCCCATTGATAAAAACCGTTTTATTTTTTATTTTATCGCTGTTTGTTTTTTAAATTTATGTAGAGGAACAAGGGATTTTGAGAAAGTACTAAATGTTATGCATAGTTTGGATGCTAATTTTAATGATTTTCAATATGAAAACAATCCGAATAATATGTTAAGACTATCTTCTTTTTCCCAAAGATTTATGTGAAAGCTGCAACAACAAACAAAAAAAAATTGGATGCCATTGAGTACAATGATTTTAGAATGATCCATGTTGAAATTTTGTATTTAAGAATGTTGTAACATCTAGTTATGTACCTGCCATTTTTATTTCAATCGCATGGGGTTTGATTGCGGTCTTCGAGTTTATTTACAGGGTCACACAAGAGACTTTCATTACACGAGGGTCTATGGACATCTTCAATGCATTAAAAGTCTGTGATCAATCATTGCTCGGTCCATGCTCAAAATCTAGCTAACTGTTGCAAAAATTCGCGAGTTTTGGGGAACTGTCACCAAGTTTGGCACCAAAAATAAGATTTAAAAACTGAACCTAGCTCGGTGATATGATAGCCTTCGAGTATCTTTGCCTTAATACACAATACAACACTGTTTACAATTTATTGTCATTATTAATTATTCTCAAAACATGCAAATAAATCAATAAATAAATTTAATTAATTAATTAAAAATTAAAAGCGTGGAATAGAAATGAAGGACCCAAATGAAATAATAATTTAATGTGTGTGGGAGCAGGGCCGGCCACAGGGGGGGGGGGGGTGCTGCGGATGCAAGGCACCTGGGCCCCGGTTTCAGAGGGGCCCCCAAATCCGTTCTATATTTTTTATTATGTCTCTCTCTCTTATCGTGAAAAATATAAAAGATTTCTTTAAATTACAGTAGACTGATAGTGTTGTGTGACTACTCTGCATCTTTCAGAGCTAAACATCATTTATAAAAGTGTCTTTCTATGAACAGTATTCTTTGACAGTCATTAGCGGTTTTACGGGGGGGGTAATGGGGGTAATTACCCATCCCAGGATTTTGAAAACGAAAGTGAAAATAATTCTGCATGGGGAATTCACTGGGGTGAAATAAAAAAATAACACTATCTACTGGCGAAACATAAGAGCTCTTCGGATAGAACAATAATTTTGATCGATGGGGGGAAAAGATGCAAGGTTATTTATTTTCGCTATTTACATACTTCATTAATTATATTATTAATTAAACATTTATTTCACATTTGATAACTAATTAAACATTTTATCTCTCTATATAAAGGAAGATATCCTGACTGACGATCATCGCCCAGCCAAATCTACTGTAGGTAGAGACACGAAATTTTAGGAGCTTACAGATTTTGTACCCAAGGCGTCATTTAAGAAGCGATTTTTAAAAATTCGAACCCAGGTGGGAATGGCAGCCCAAAACGTTCTTTTCACGTTTCCCTTGATATCTCAGGATTAAAAACAGATAGCCGTACAATTCTTGCTTTAAAATGTAACAACACAGATACCTAAAAGTTGTTTTCAAGTTTTTGTAGAATTCGCACCCAAATGGGGTAAGGGACCGAAACTTTCTTTAACATTCTTTTCACGTTTCCCTTCATATCTCAGAGGAAAAAACAGACAACTGTAAAATTCTTGCTTTGAAATATAATTAACACAGATACCTAAAAGTTGTTTTCAGGGTTTTTTAGAATTCGCACCCAAAAAGGTATAAGGTGCCAAAACGTTCTTT
Organism: Cheiracanthium punctorium; assembly: GCA_038373885.1. Classification (NCBI taxonomy): domain Eukaryota; kingdom Metazoa; phylum Arthropoda; class Arachnida; order Araneae; family Cheiracanthiidae; genus Cheiracanthium; species Cheiracanthium punctorium. The sequence continues at coordinate 856,355 of JAWZYV010014973.1, read as the reverse complement.
TCACATCTCCCTTCATACACTGCCCGACATTGAAAATGCAACACCCATAAGGAGTGGCCAGAAAGTGTTGAAATTCGGCAAGCAGAGAGAGACAAACAGCAATTAGTGATCTTTATATCAAAATGATATGCATAATACAGAGGGAGAGCAGCGTCGTCTTAAGGCGCGTTTCCACTTGTGTCGTCAATGCCCCAAATGCCGTTAATTCCCCGAAAGTCGTAACGCTAAAGTAGAATTCCGTTTCAACTAGCTTCAGTTATCTCCTTTAAAAACCGCACGTTCCTCCAATGGCTATTAGCGATTTCGCGCATGCGTGTTTAAACTTTTATCTGTTTCCCGTTTTTCTTTTAAATATATCCCCATTTGTTATTTTTAAATACAGAAGAATTTCTTAAATTTGGAATTCCAATTTACGAAATTAGACCTTAAAATAACAATAAATCAGTATTCGAAAGAAAATGTTTTAGATTTTATTAAAAATGTTTAAAAGAATAGCATCTTTCTAATAAGCAATTTCTCAGTAAATGTATTTTATTTTTAATACATTTTTCTATTTTAAAAAAATTTTGTCTTTTTTTTTAAACTTTACCTGATTACAACGATTTTTTTTAATAATACTGCAGGATTTTTTATAATCTGGAAATTTGTGTTATGCAGAATCGGTAAGTCCCGTCGACTTTGAATTTGAAAAATTCTACTGCATTTATTTAAGGGACTTTTTTAGTTAGCACATATTATACTAATTTTAGGAGGTTTAAAAAAAAAAAAAACCCTGGGTGTCAGTATTTTAAAGCCTCTAATTTATGGGAATCATTAAGTTAATTGAGCTGTTTTGATAGATTTAAAAGGTAGCCACATTTTCGATAAATTTAAGTACTGCATGCTGTCTTTTACTAAATAAGTAATTAACAGAATATTGATATCTGCTTTTCGTGTGTTTTGTAAATTTAAGAAGTACATTATGTTATTAATTTAATTTCAGTTATCTCTAACATACACTAAAAGCATATAACTATTTCTGAAAAGATTGTATTGTATTTTGTTATGATAAACCTACACGAGGAGTATTTCGTATTGCCTATCGAAAGGGGGAGTGCCTTGTGCAGGTGACTTTCTTAGTGCTTCTGAAGCGTATTTACGTTACATCATGAGAAAAACCGTCCAAAACTCCAAATTTTTAGATAACCAGCCGTCCGGTAGATCAGAACCCTGGACTTTTATACTTCAGTTATCTACCATCTTCAGTATCTTATCAATTCGGCTCGGGTGGGCACAACATCTTGTTTTAGATGCCATCTCCGGCCTTTAAATGTCTAATACAAAAGATAGTGCACGAATAAATTTAGATTTATTAATCAAATTTCTATTTGAAAAGTATTGAACAAAATTTTTAATCTGGTATTTAAAGAAATACAAAATAAAAATGAGAAAACCTATGATTTGGAAAAAATACTGGTCTTAAAATTAAAATTCAATAATTACAATAAATTTTATTTATACATGAAGAGTAAAAGAATTATCATTAAAACCAGTTAGTATGTAAAACTACTATTTTTTTTCCTTTGAATACTAAGTAATAACTATTATTAATTAATTATGTGAGCTTTCTGAAGAGAAAAAAAAATCATTGAAATATTAATTACATATACATTGAATTTTTCAAATACAGTCAATAATATTAGAAGAATAAAGACTTAATTTTAATTAGAAATAGATGTCAAAATGCTAGAGATCATCAGAATATCACATGAAATACTTTTAAAAAAAAGTTAGGAAGGAGCTTTACAAAAAATACTGAAATTAACTATTTTTTAATTCAAAGTCATAACTATTTTTAATTATTAATTATCGCAAAATATATTATCGAAAAAATTAGTAAAGTATATAATAATGTGTTATTTTCTTTTTAAACTGAAATAAAACAAAAACGATAATAAAAGAGCGACAGCTAGAATCGAACCCAGGTTTCCCGCACAAGAGTCACGAGCGATATCTCCTAACCACGCTGGGTACAACCTGTTACATGTTATTAGTTAAGCTGTACAAATCTTGTCACATATCTCCCTGACACAGAGCCAAAAGCAAAAAGAAATAGAAATATTATTAAAAGAGTGACTGATTAAAACATAAGGGATAAAAATACTCAAAGGGAAGGATGGAATTATTTATTATGTGTGCATGAAGTCATGGAGAGAGAAATTGAGCGCAAATCTTTTTTTTTTTTTCCCTTAGATTTTTTAGGTCAATTGATTGCATGAATTTTGTCCAGAGCAGATTTATAACAATTTGGAATACTGTGCTGAAAATTGATGATTAATTGAACAAAAAAAAAATTAAGAGCCTACTTATCCCTAAAAAATATGTAACTCTCATACTCTGACTTTCGCGACCGCGCCATATTGGAATCCTTTCCTTGAGAGAGCGTGGAACCAGCCAATGGGGTGACGAGATTCTTACGACTTTAGAGGTTGGAAATGAAACGTTTTTATTCCCGTAAAAACCCTCCGTAGCGGAGAAAACGACAGCTTGGGGTCGAGTTTTTAGCAGCGGTAGGCGATTTAGGGGAAATTACGACCTAGTCGAAACGCGCCTTTAGTAGGTTGTCGGACCACCGTAAACGGCGATACACGAAGCAACACGTCTAGGTACTGATTCAATGAAAGTACGAATGGCGTCCTGAGGAATGTTTCTCCATTCCCAGTCAACCATTTGCAACAGTTCGTCTGCTGAACGGGCTAGTGGCAGGGTCTGCAAATGGCGTCCTATCACATCCCAAATGTGTTCGATTGGAGACAGATCAGGAGAGTACGGTGGCCAGGGAAGCGTCTGTACACCTTGCAGAGCATGTTGCCTGATGCGAGCAGTGTGCGGTCGAGCGTTATCCTGCTGATACAGGGCGCTAGGAACCGTTTGCAGGTACGGGAGTGTCACCGGCCGCAGCACATCATTCACCTATCGTTGAGCCGTCATAGTGCCCCGAATACGAACTTGAGGTGATCTGGAGTCATACGCAATTGCTCTCCAAACCATGATGCCACGTTGTCGCGCGGTGGGGCGTTCTACAATTGCTGTCGGATTGGACCTGTTTCCACGTCGACGCCACACTCGTACGCGGTGACTATCGCTGAAGGAACAGAAGCGTGACTCATCTGAGAACACGACCCTATGCCATTCTGTCGTCCACGTCGCTCTAGCCTGGCACCATTACAGTCGTTGGCGTCTATGCTGTGGAGCCAATGGCAGTCTTCTTAATGGACGCCATAAGTGCAGGCCACTAGCAACCAATCGACAGGAAATGGTTCTGGTCGATATAGGAACATCCGAGGTGTCTTGAACATGTCGCAGAATGGAGGTTGAACTAGCTTGCGGGGCCGCCACCACTTGTCGGTGGATGCGTCGATCCAAGCCTGCTGACGTCACTCTGGCTGCACCGGCACCCCTTAAACGTACCACATTTCCTTGTTCCAACCATCTTCGCCACAGCCGGTGTACAGTGGACACATCTAGGTGTGTGTCTACCGAGATTTGCCGAATGGACCAACCTGCCCTTCTCAGTCCGATCAACATGCCCCTCGTAAAATCGTCGGCCTGCTGGAACTACCTCCGTTGACAGCGGCCTGAAGTTCTTTGGTTACACGTGTCCTCTGAGACAAGAATAAAATTTCTACGACAATTTTTCTAGCAGCAATACTTTCACAAAAATTATCCGTTCTACCGGTTTCTTCCCGTATATCTTTTCCCACGTGCTCCGGCGAGCTGCAAATTTTACATCATTAGCATAACTCGGCAAGGAGCATTTACTCTGAAATTTGCAAAATTTCCTGACCACTTCTTCTTGGTGTTGTATTCTCAATGTCACGCAGTGTATATCAGAGAAGGAAGAGATAGCCGAAAATTCTTGCTTTAAAATGTAACTAACACAAATACCTAAAAGTCGGTTTTATGGTATTCACATCCATACGAGGGTAAGGGGCTGAAACGTTCTTCAACGTTCTTTTCACATTTCCCTTCATATCTCACAGGAATAAGGAGATGGCTGTAAAATTTTTATTTTAAAATGCAACTAACAGCAATACCTAAAAATTTTTTTCAGGGTTTTTTGAAATTCGTACCCAAACAGGGGTAAGGGTCCAAAACGTTCTTTTCACATTTCTATTGATATATCAGAGGAAAAAAAGAGATGGCCTTAAGATTGTTGCTTAAAGGTATAGGGAACGTAAATGCTTAAAATTCGTTTTCTGGGTTCTTTAGAATGCGCATGAAAAGGGAGATAAGGGGCCAAAACGTTATTTTCGAATTTGCCATCATCTCAAAGGGAAATAGAGATAGTCATAAAATTCCTGCTTTAGAATGTAGCGAACAAGAATGCCTAAAAAACAGTTTGAGGGTGTTTTGGAATTCGCACCCAAGTGGGTGTGTAAGGTGCCAAAACGTTCTTTGACGTTCTTTTCACATTTCCTTTCATATGTTAGAGGAAGAAGAGATAGCATAAAATTCTTGCTTAAAATTATAGTGAACACAAATGCCTTAAAATCATTTCCTGTTTTTTTTAGAATTCGCACCATAACGAGGTCAAAATGTTGTTTCCAAATTTTCCATCATATCTCAAAGAGAAAAAGAGATTGCCAAAAAATTCTTGCTTTAAAATGTAGCTAACACGAATACATAACATTTTCAGAGTTTTTTAGAGTTCGAGTTCAAACAGTAGTGAGGAGCTAAAAGGTAATTTTCATATTTGTCTTCATATATCGAAGGAAAGTGAAAATAGCCATGAAAAAAAAACTTGCATTGGAATGTAACAAACACAAAGTCCTAAAAATCTTTTTCAATTTTTTTTTAAAAATCGACCATTATAAAGGATAGTTGACAAAAAAAGGTATTTTCACATAATATTTAGTTCTTGAGTGCTGTTAATTTTGGGACAAAGATTTTTGTCTACCTGAAAAATCCACGAGGTCCGTTTTTGATGATTTATCGCCAAAATTGGTATAAAAGAAATAAGTCCCCGAAGCGATATCTCCCATCTTTGTCGAGTGCCCCACCAGTGGCCAAGCGTATAACGCGCTGAACTGGGAGACGGAAGGTGTCTGGTTCAAAACCAGGTCGCGGCCGCCGACCTAACAGTTCAGAATTTTCCGTATTTTCCTCCGGAACTTAGAGGTTAGGATACTTTAGAAAGACCCCCACGGAGGGCACCCCGCTCTTTGGACTAGAGTCCACGTGTTTCTAAGTGGCGGTAATCCCACAACACAACAAAACACAACCATCTTTGTCGAGAAATTGCCTAACCCCATTGTTTGGAATATTGGTGTCTATATTCGAGTAAATAAAGGTGAAGTATAGTTAGAATATGCCTGGCTGGGATTAGGCGATTTTAACATAGATTTCAATTCTGGGAAAGAAGAAAACAAATGCGTGGAGAATATGATGCACATTCCAAACAGTATTTAAAAAAATCAAGTATAGTTAGGCTATGCCTGAAGAATATTCTAAAACAGTTTTTATAGGCGATTAAATATATAACCAAACTTTGTTTGACATCTGTTTACTTATTTTCATTTGTAATTGTTGGTTTTGACAATATCCATTCCTTGCGAAGAACGGGTGCTTCAGCTAATTCAGATATATGAAATGTATTGTGCAGTCAGAAGGGTCCCGTTTCCTCTGTGCGCCCCCCCCCCCGGTAGTCAATCTTTCTCTGAGGCACTGAGTTATTTAAAATTATGAAATATCGTTACCCCTCCCAGACTGCAACTCTAGAACCGCCCTTGTTGACAGTACACCCCAGCTCTGATTAAATGTCCCTTACCTTTACACCTTTCACAGTGGAAAGAGCGAAAACATCAGTTAGAGAAAAATACAATTATCAGATCTGGACCATTGGTCATAACGACCGCTCATTATCGAATTCTTTGAAAAGAACCGAAACACAAAGAACAGCTGAAGAGGCCTTTTTGTTGTGAAAACCAAGGACTGATTGATTAATACCTGTGGGGGCCCCCTCTAAACTAACTTTGTTGATACGAAGTACGTTTCACGCGTCTGGTATTAATTTGAAGATAAGAGTACACAACGAATAAAAAATGACCTGCATTTGGTTACCTTTGCAAGCATGGGAACATTTTTTCCCCCCGTTTACAATTGTGCAAATGTGTTGGTCAAATCCTATTTTTCAGTTACTCCTTCTCTCAAAGTTACTAACCGAAGTTGAGCCATTAGAAGTGTCTGCTTGTATTAGACTTTGTACAAGTCTATTAACTTTTGTGTATATTTATATATACTTTGAAAGATTTTTCTTTAATTTTATGACTTTCCCGGGCCTAAATTATGGATTAAGCTTTACTAATTTTATCATCGCGTTTTCTTCATTTAAAAAAAGGGTAAGTCGTTATTTTGTTTATAATAGCCGAGATTGCAAATAATTAGATAATTTTCGTCAAAAAGTTTTAAATTGTGTTAAGTTTCCCATTTATAAAAGTTTTAAATGCATTTTGATTGTTCCCGTAACTTATATTTACGCGATTTAATCCCTAAGCAATAAATGAGTATCTAGAGTAAGCGAAGTTCTGCAGTCAGATGAAACAGCTATTCTGAAGTAGAAAAAGTCAGTACTTTTAAAACTGTGTTTATTGAAAATTAGGAATATAAAATATTTCAAACGCATTAATAGATCTCAAACCCTTCTTCTTCGACGTCGCATCTCACACTTTCGGTGTTTTTGTGCCCGCACAGTCGGCAACGCGTGCCATGCGACGTACAGTTGATAACATTTTAGAGAATATAATTAACCGCTATATGTACAGTGATTTTTTATGTTAGAATATAGAAAAAGGTAGTGGACAACTGAATACCATATTTAGTTTCAAATGTACGTGTGGGTTGGTTAACAGTTTGAAAAGATATTAAAAATTTACTGTTTCCAAAAAGCGGTTAGATGTGTTCGGTAAGGGTTGGTAACTATGAAAAAAAAAATAATAATAATTTCGAAAAAACATCCTACCAATAAGGGGTTAATTCCAAAAAAATACCAACTGAAATTAATAATAGATTTCGAATGAATGTTGCTCTATTTTCCAATAGATCCCTCATACTTAAAATAGCACTCATACTATATTTGAATATTTACAGTATAATAGTGGATAAAAGTACACATAAAATGGGATGATTGAAATGTACGTATCGGGCACATAACCAGAAAGAAAAAGATAAATCGGGGCGGGCCCAAAAGGAGGTATTTCTAATTAAGATAGCATTTCTACGAAAAAGCTTGATTATTGACATCCAATTAAGAAAAGTATGAATTTCGGAAGGGGCCGAGGCCTCCCCTAGTAGCACAATTAGTCCAAAAAACGTTTAAAACACGTTTTTTAACGTCAAAAAACGTATTTACAACGTAATTTAAACGTTTTTTGAACTAGTTGTGCTACTAGGGTCTATCGCCTATTCTCTGGCTACGTCCCTGATATGTCTCAATCCATTCTTAAACATTTAATCACATCATTTCTTTTCTAAAGTAGTACTGATTAGATTTTAAAATCTTAGAAAGTTTGAAACAATACACCAAATTCATCCGAATCTCTAAATTAGAGAGCAAGATCATCAAAAATGTCACTTTCCAAAAAATTTATTCACTAAATACTTATTCACTAAATACAGTCAAAAGTTTCTAAATTTAGCGTCAAATCTCTTAAATTGGCAGCACTGACTAATGAAATGTCCTCTTATATTAAATTAATGGACTTAATGTGAAGAAAAATATTCAAACATGCAGTTTGGTTAATTTAACTGAAGTATAAAATTATTGATTTTATTTAATTTGACCTAAGCTTTAAGTCATCCCCCCCCCACACTTACATTGTGGCCTTCTTTTTCAAATTTTAAATAGGTAATTGGTCAGCAAAATATTTATTTTACTGTCTTCATTACTAACTAAACTACTCTGAAACAATTAATGTCACTCTCGGTGGTCGGTGGATTTCCAAAGTGAATAGATTCATATTTTCTCACATTTTTCAGTATTATTAATGCTGGTTAACTGAAATGGGTGATAAACGACCCCACAGGTTTAGCATACATATTCAATGCGGTTTAGACCTCCAACCAGTACCGGCAACTCGGGCAGCTGCCCGGGGCGCTATATGTCTAAGGGCTCCATGAAAACATAATCTTAGGAGAGAGAACTGATTTTTTTTCTTTTGAAGGTTTATCCACGTCAGACTGTCCCACTTGCCCATGGTCAGGTAAGCTCCCTTTGTAGTTTCTTCCTATTCTTCGTTATCATCGTCGTCTTTATTGACTTTGGAATGTTAAAAGATTTTTTCTAAGGATGGATTATCTGAGCTGATGAAGTGGAAGTCGGTAGAAATTTTATAAATCACAAAAATATTCCTCGGTATATACAGGTTTTACTCGTTAAAAGCGAGTTATACTCCCATAAACTTAACATTGTACCAGCCAAGTATTTCCGATTTCCTCATTCAATCTGGGTTCTTCTTAAATAAGGAGTCGTCATAAACGAGTTAGATTTATTTATAAAGGGCGCCAAAAATTATCTTGTCCAGTGCGCCAGCTACCTTAGAACCATCCTTCAACCCTAATTACCACGACCATTAAAGTGTTATTAGTGGTATTTCAGTTCATTCTTAATGTTTGCTTTATAAATGGGTCTATTAATTAATGAATTTTTAGAATCTATGATGTTTGGGGCCCCCAAAAAATTTTTGCAACCGGGCCACTTCAAACAGAAGGCCGGTCCTGTGTGGGAGCATTCGCACCTTTAAATAGTTAGAGACTATTCCTTAAAAACATATCTTATTTTTTACGTGTAATTATAAGTTAACACTTTTGCGTAAATCACACAGAACGTAATAAAGGTGTGAAGAGAGGATCATTTGTACTTCTTAAAGTACTTCTTCGCTTTTACAGTTTTACTACTGTTCTGCACAAGACACTCTTGCAAGACAGCAGTCGGTGTTGTACACCGATTTATCGCAAAACTACGTATTTTAGTATTTGTTATGTGAGCAAAATGCTTTTATTATTATTTTCTGGTAGTAAGAAATTGCAACATCAGGCGCGTTTCAAATAGCCCGTGTAATTCAGACGGATACTGCCCTTATGTTTCTAAAAAACATCAAAAAAGAATAAAAATGCGTAAATTCTTTCAATAGTTCTTTTATTTTGCTTATAGTTAAATCGTTATCATTTCTTTTCCAGTATATATTGAAGATTTTCAATTACTAGGCTTTTATCAGCGTAATTATAGCTGTAAACAGCTTTAGTAAAATTAGCAAATATTTATTTATGCTAATTTTACGAAAGAAACTATGATTTTTTGCATTAAAGCAAATCCTAGATCAGTATCAGATTTTGAGGTCACTGATAAAATTTAGCTTGTGATTTTGATCTAGAGATTGGCATAGAAAATTCTGCTTGCAATTGAGTGACGTGTATTTCTTACTAAAGTATAGCTCTGAAAATTTATTTTAAAGAGCGAGATATTGCTCTCAATTTAAACCACAGAAATCTGTGGTTTAAATTCAAAGAGGGGGAGGAATAAAATGGAGCTTTCTGTTGTACAGACTACTCCGTTTAAAATCAATTACAGTTTAAAAACTAAATTTCTAAAAGACTGGCAAACATTCCTGCTGAAAATAGTTAGTAAATTGCTCTACATAATTTTTAATATATCGTAATCCGCTTTTCATGCACAGGTTTGTTATAATTAAACCTTCCCTATAAGTAGGGTTCTGTAGCTAAAACGTATGAACGGATTGTAACCAAATTTGGAATATGGACTCTACACAAGAGACTTTCGAAAAGTTGAATTTAAACAATGTCCACTAGGTAGCGCTGTGCATGGTGACATCAGCTCAAAAAATGACTAATATTTATTAGTAAATGCTCAAAAACTATTGAATAAATATTAAAAGTGTTTATACATTTTGAATTATCCTTTCCATTGTTAAATTTAACCAAACGCCACCTAGTTAACATTTTCGGAATTATTTTTCCGAAATTAATTGAGAGTATCTCATGTATAGTTTAAAAGCAAAATTTGGTTCACCCGTTCTAGCTGTAGAATTCTGTTTATAGGGGATGTATATGTGGATTTCTTGGGGCATGTTAGACTTTCGCTTCGAAATGTTCTTTGTTAAAACATAGAATAAATACTCTGGTTTTGGAATCAGAGAATGATTCCGTTGAAAATAGAAGAGTGTCTTGGAAAGTCAGAGGTAAGAAGAATCATCAGCAAATAGTGTGTAAATTATTTAATTAGTAACATTATCTTTCTTGGTATTAATTTGATATAATATTAGCTATATTTGCCATAGTGTTTGAAAATCTTTGTTGATAGTTTCATGGATGCCGGCAGAATATTTCCCGGGGGGGCCAAAGCCTACTCCAGGGAGGGGCAAAGCCTACTCAAGGGTGGGCAAAGACTACTTTAACGCATGATTACCATGTTGGAAAGAGCAAAAAAGCAAGGGAAAACACTGCATACAAAAATCCAGAGGGGGGGGGGGTCACAAACCAAGGGAAAACATTGCCCCCCCCCTTGCCCTATGCTGCCGGCGCCCATGGATAGTTTCTGTAAGTAGCATTGCGCTTTCACCTTGCACTCACTCGCATAATTATTTTTAACCTCAATAAGGCTCTTATAGTTCAAATAATATGCCTTAACGATCGATGTATGCTGAAAAAAGCTGTATTATGACATTTCACTTGAAAAATGAAACAACATCAATTAGAACGCTCATGTTAATATATATATATATATATATATATATCCTGCATTTAATTACCAATTTTTAACCGAATCCCGCCAACTTTAGAAAAGTTATCAAGTTTTTTTCTTTTTTTTTGTATAGCTAAATGACTGTCATTTTGTAACATATCTCAGTAGATTCTATACAGCATTTTTTTTCTTCTTAGATTTACAGGAAGAGCCCACTTAAAACAGAATATTTTTTTGGAACTGAAGGATTTGATTGGACAGGTTTTACCGTATTTAATTTTATATAAACAGCTTGCTGCAATTTATAACTTTCAGATGTCTGTTTAAAGAACTTCATATTAAAAGACGTGGGGGATGAATAAACTTTTTGATTTATTGTCTCCTAGTAGAAGTTTTTTTCTGACTTAAACCCTCTCTAAATCTTTTTAGTGGAAAGTCTTAAGCGCATCTTCGGTTTATGGGTGTTTCCTCGCCATCACAGAAAAAGAAATGCAAAAAGAGATCCAAAGAAAGAAAAAAAAATCTTTCTCGACACACACAACCTTCAGAAATACATAAAGCAGATTCCCCTTCTCTATCCTTGCACAGCCGAAGATTAAAAATCCTGTCGTAATAGTTTTCTTGCCGCATATGATGCGACAGATCGAAATTCCAGTGTTTATGCCTTGTACACCGGACGCTGTGCAGCCCACCGACTTGTTTACTTAGCACTTCAAGGTGCGGGCTTCCCTGCCATGCCCCGCGTTGAATATCAAGTTATCTCTTCGCCCCATCTCTCCGTTTTTTCCTGGATACACGCGACATTGGCGGTATGTATTTTTTTTTTTTTTTTTTGTTATTCGACAGCGTTGCTTGATTTTAGACCCAGCAGACGTGTTTTTCATTTTTTTCTTTTTATTTGTTTAATATTCCTGGATATGCGAGTAGGAAACGCTGTATATTTCTTCATTATAATGTAGTTGATTTTTTCCACGTTTGTTGCCATGTTGCTACTGTTGGAGAATTTTATATTTTGAAAGTTACGGTTAGATTTGTCACAATTCTTTTAGCAGTGTGCGTGGTTTCTAAAGTAACTTCTGAGCTGATTGAAGAAAGTTGTGGTGCTTTTTTTAAAAATCATCGTTCATCAGTATAGTTGTATCGTAGTTAAAAATAGAGTTACCTGAAACAAGTATTGGCACAACTGGATCTAGACTTTCTAAATATTTCTATAGGGTGTGCTTTATACCATCTTAAATTTTATTTATTCTAGAAAATTGACGAGCAATCTTCAGTTCACAGTTTACAGAAACTAATAAGCAATAACACGTTTTATAACAGTCAGTTTAACACAGAAGCTTTCTCAGACTGTATTTCTAAGGCAATAAAATCCTTCCACATGCTAAAATTCAGTGGAAATTCTCGAGGAAAACTGTCATCTGTTCCTCAGTATTAAACAATGAAGCATTCACAAACAGCATTCAAAAATAAGCTTCTCAAAACAAGCGAGAAAGCATCGCTTATAATACCGCAACACAGAGCGTACGGGCTTTCAGAAGAATAAAGTTTCTCTGTTAGCGAAGGCTGACTACTTTGAACTGAACTCTTGGGACGTGATCTGTCAATTGTTATATAGGCTCTCCGAAATTTCTAGCAATCTCTACAACATTCTATGACATTTCCTATTGTTCTCCGTGCATTGATGACATAATACTAAAGCTACTGCGTAATAACAATGCAGGGAAGCAGGCATAACCGGCCCCATTTATAAAATCGCTGTAAATGTCGCCGGACTTGGCGACTTTTGAGCGAAATATCGCCAAACTAGGTTCCAAAAATAAGTCCCCAAAACTGAAGTCAGTTAAGCAATATCACCAGTATTTCTGGAGAATTCGAGAAAGCCCTATGTATAACAATGGGTGAATCTCCCTCACGTTCTAGTTAATCGATTTTCCAGCAACAAAATGCATATTTTAATTACTTAACGCGTAGAGTACAAATTTAAGACTAAATTTAATCCTTGGAGGACAGATCAATCCAAAAATTCGACCCAGCACTCATTAATTATGTTATAATTCAGAAGTTTCATATAACTCATGCCATATTTATTTATCATATCGCTCTTCAAAAACTTTTGAAACTGGCGCAAATAAAGAGCTATATATTTCACTCTCCTCACAGAACGCAGTGAACTGGAAAGGGAATAAATAATTACGAAACAATTCTCTTACATTTATTTTATTTTATTCCCAGCCAACCGTCCTCTATCAGGATTTTCAGAGTGATTGAATCCCCAGTGTGTGCGTAGAATAACACATATCGTTCCTAAGCTTATTTATTCCACAAACTTTATTTCTCATTACTAGAAAAGGCATAATTCCGCACCATTGCTTCGGCTTTTTTTACCATTCTCTCCCCCAATGCTTGGATATGTGAGGTCAAGCGTTAGGCTCGACATCTGTGAGGAAGAGTCATCCCTCTCTACTCATCTCTTTTCGATTATGATATAACTCTGGTTTGTTTGTGAGCTTATTTTCTTGCCCGCTTTTTTTTTTTTTTATCTACATATCCATGTATAATAGCCACCAGGAGGGGGGTTGTTGAGGTATCGTTGTTTTGTTTTTTTGTGGTCATCTTATTTTTCGACCGAGGGAAATCTGTCACGAACATTCTTTCCGTTTAAGGTGATAGTGAGCTTCCAAAACTCATATATTTTGTTATAAATGATTTTTTTTATTTTGAAAATTAAATAACAGGAAAGAAAAATATAGTTGTTTAATGGAAAAGTACATGGAAAAAAGTGTTTTGTTGATTTCAACAAAATTTGGTTGGCGCTAATTTAACCGAATAATTTTCACTTTTTTTTTTTTTTTTTTTTTTTTTTTTTTTTAATTTGTTGAATTAACACAATATTTCGTTGAATTAACAAAACTTTTGTTGGTTCAACAAAAATATTTCTTTGAAATAGAACCAACCAAAATTTTGTTGTATCAACACAACATTTTTTCAGCATAAATGACATTAGCATATGAAAGTATAGTTATTCTTCGAAAAGTTACTGTTCACTAACACTATTCAGAGTTTTTGATTTTAAAATTATACAAGTTTAGTTTTTGATGTGTGTTAAGACACTGAATTAGTCATATTTTAGGCGGTGCAATATAGTTTTAGAGATATCCGCAAAAGTTAAGGGGAAAATAATGAAAGAAAATGCTATTATGGGTTAAAATGCTATTTTATTTTCTTTCAAAATGCAAAATGGTGTCAATCTACTTTTATTTTTTATCCCTTCTCCTAAACACCATAATTAAACTAAACTTTATTTCACTAAACTTTATTTAGCCAAAATTTTATTTTAAGCCGCATTAGTTTGAAGAGAATTGAAATATTAGAAATACACTTGGAGTATCTTGTGAGTTACAACATGTTAGCATTATTTTTGTAACTAGCCGCTAAGGCGGCCAGATTCGCTGCTCCATACCTTACTATTCTTTATACTCAGTGCATTGTTGACTAAATTTCAGGACTCACTTCAACGAAAATCATGTTTCTTTGTTTTAACAGCATTTGTCATTAAATTTATTTAGGTTAGGTTTGCGACACATTTTGGGTGTCATCCTAAAAGCCGATGTTAAACAGCAAATGGACAAAATGTGCTTCAGCCCAGTGCATGGTGACATTTTTTAGATCGGCGATTGTATTGTAAATTGCGCCAAGTATTTTAAATTCGATATTTTAAAGCAGTGAAAAAGTCCAAAAGATCTTGCATTTTTGTATATCCATTATTGCTATCTTGTAATCTAGATACTGCGTGACATGTGATTGCTCCATTTGACGTCACTGAACTGTTAATTTGGATTTTTGCACATGCTTTATTGTTATTTCATTAATGTTTACATCTGGCTGTTGCCGTCCGCAGCGTGGAAATATCGTGATTTTGGTACCGCATATGTTTGCGTATTATATAAGTTGATATGGAAAGCTCATATAACCACAAGAAAATAGAAATTGGAAAGTTGAATTTATAATGGTTTTTAATTTAATAGAACAGAGGATTTATTCCGAAAATAAATTCTATATTTTAAAGATGCATTGGTGTTATTAGATTAAACTAACTCTATACCAGGAAACAGTGGCGTAACCAGGATTTTATTTCGTGGTGTGTGTGTGTGTGGGGGGGCTGAGTATCAAATTATAAGCCAAGTTTCAAATGCACGCTAAATATCAAATTTTAAACTAAATAATGGCTCAGATATCGGGGGGGGGGGTGGCGCTTCAGTCCTCCCAGCTTCCCTCCTGGATCGCCCCTGCCCACAAAGTTAATTTATTACTATTAGTTACCAAAATTAGTTACTTCAAGTCCGCAAAACACACAGACTTGAAGATCTGCGTATTTTGCAGACTAACGAGCTAAACTTGAATTAGTTTATAAGGTTTAGATTTTAGGCGTTTGGATAAATTTTCGGGAAGATCCCGGATGTTGTCCACATCCAAGAAACATGCCAAAGGTATTTGCATAATTAAAACTATTTTGAATCTTATGTAGAAAGCGAAATCAAGTTAACGCAGATTGTATATATACAAGTGTTGTTTCCAGATTTGTACAGACAACAAGGAAGATCCTATCATTCACCAAGAGCATCCAAAGGAAACCATTATACTGTAATATTTTTAAGCTGAAAAGAAAGAGGGGAAAATGTATACTTTTAATTCACTAACTTATTATTTGATGGTAGGAAGAGGGAGTTACTTGACTGTTTAAGCTCTCAACAAATAGAAAAACTGAATATACATGGTGTGTCACAATCCTCCCCCCCCCGGGTTTGGAAGGCTTATAAAATATATATATATATATATATATTACCAATACAGCAACAAAGTTGACTTATTGGAGAAAGAAATATTACAAGTTTTATTTCACAAAAGTCTAATATGTTCACCTTTCCTGTCAGAGACGGATTGATGCAATTTTGTCAAAGTGGGATGGAGGGAGGGCAGTTAGTATGTCGGTGGGGGCGGTTAGTTAGAAGATTGACATATAGTACATCCATTTTATGGAAGCAAAATAGGACCTTTTACATTAATTTATTTTTTCTCAATTGAGGCGGTAGCCCGCGCCCCCCCCAACCCGCCGATAATCCGTCCTTGTTTCGTGATGCGGCAGATATCAAGTCTAAAGTCAAATTCTTCCTACACTCACACACTCGTTTTAACACATAACGATCGATGTTGTGACGCGAAATGATCACAACTGCAACAAATGCAGTTGTGATCATTTCGCGTAAATTTCGTCTTCGGCACGAACACACGATCTTTTATGTGACCCCATAAAAAAATCACCTGGAATCAGGTTAGAGGAGCGAGGTGGCCACGAAAGAAGGCCATTGTTGTCACCAGACCTCGTCCAATCCAGCGACGAGGAAGCCCCTTATTTGTGAAACAAAACTTGCAATGTTTCTTTCTTGGAGAAGACTTACTGGAGAAGGAAACATTGCAAGTTGTGTGTTTCTTGGAGAACAAACTAACTGTCCTCACCCCCCGATAAAACTGTATTAATCCGTCGCTGTCACGAAAGGCTCGCATATTGGAATTTTGGGAAATAAAACTTGTAACATTTCTTTCTCCAATAAAGTCAACTTTGTTGCTGTATTGGTAATATATATATATTATAAGCTTTCCAAAGGGAATTGTGACACACCCTGTATTTCAAAATTAACAGTACTAAAAATTTAGAGGGATAGGTGGCTCGATTATATGTATTTAAATCAAAAATAAATGTGCTTGGTTTTTCATTCGTTGAAATAATCCAGATTTTAACTGTCTGTATATATTGAATAAATAAAATAAATTCATTCCAAATTTACTTCTGAAAGTTGTATTTTTCATTTTTTTTTCAATACTTTTTTCTGAATTACAATTTTATTGGATAGAGAATGAGAAAAAACTATGAACTATGCATTATGAATTACGTACAACTGCCATGCCCATTAGCCTTATTGGTTTCTATCTAGCCCCTTTCTCTTTCAAAATTTGGATTGAATATTTATGAACATAACACTCCCTTATTCCTTCCGGAGATTTTTTTAAAAACATTATTAATATAAATTAAAGAAAAAGGAAAATAATATGCCATCGTGGTGCTTGCAAGGAAATAAATATCCCTGAAATTTCGTTTTTGTCATACTCTCGTCCCATGCATACGCTGCAAAAAGAGAATGGGAGTGGGAAAAAATCTTGCAAATACCTTAAAATTAGTCCAGTCACGTTGTAGACAGCATCCAGTACTTTAATTTCAAGCGCAGATATTGTATCTGCATAAAAAGGGCTATCATAAAATGCCTAGAGCTGCATAAATATCATTATGAAGCAATAGCAAATGCATTAGCGCATTTGCCAGAAGTTCTCTCTGGGATCTAACTTCTAAGTCTCTAAGCTTCAGAACGTATTCATGAGACAATCCGTTTCAACGGTTCAAGAAGAAAAACTTTAGGAGCAAGGTATATAAAACCTCTTTTTTTACTTTCCCCCCTCCTCTGTGTGAATTTTTGTTTTTGTCTGAACGTTTTGTCGGATAAAGAGAGGAGACCGAGTTTTTATATGGCCGCCATCTTTTATTTTTATGGCAATTAGCAGTGTTTGCGGGTAGCTCAAAACGGCTGAACTCTCTTAGTTTTTTATTTTTATTTATTTTTTTAAGGAATTCTGGAATTTTAATGAATACATAATCTGGTTTTGAGTTGTACCGATGAATCCATATTAACCCTAAAAAAAAAAAAAAAAAAAAAAAACTATAGCTTGCTTTTATTGGAAAAATATCAGATACTGAGAAAAATGAAGTAAATCCTTCGCTGTTAATAAAAATAATTAACATTTCACCATAAAATGGTGCTGAATTAGCTGCAACCTTTTTATGGAGAAACGTTGAACAATGATTTGGCGCTTAAACAGATCAGTGGAACCAAATCATGATGAAACGTTTCTTCATATAAGGATGCAGCTAATTTAGCTCCATTATTTGTTGAAATGTTGAACTACTTCTTTAATGGTGTTCCCTTTGTTTTTCAGTTTTTGAACTGTTTCATTTGTCAGAATATACTTTGTAATTCGTTGAAACGAAATCAGAATGTGTTCATTTTCGACATATTTTAAATTCGTATTAAAATTCTTTTATTTATTGACAACATAATGCACGGTGTCAAGGAAGAGTACCAGGTATTTCTCAATAGAACACAAAATATTCAAGAAATATACTATAAGCAATAGTCCAACGTTTCGTCATAAAATGTCTTTAAATTAAATGCGATCATTTCGCGAAGAAAAGACGCACCATGATTAGGTACTTAAATGATCAATGGAACTAAATCATGGTGAAATGTTTCTACATTTAATGGTTGCAGCTAATTTAGTACCATTTTATAGTAAACTGTTGAGCTATTCTTATTATCGATGCCAACGAAATTTCAAACATTTATTTCGGTATATTACCCTTTCGGTGGCCTTCATCAAATCGAAATATTTTCCACCGAGTAATAGAAATTTCAATTTGAAAAACAGGAAAGCAACTCAAAGGATCATACTTTGCTGTATTATAATTTCATGAAAATAAGTGTCCTTTCTTTTTATTACTTCCTTGTACGTAGTATAAGGAAGTAATGTGATCCCGAAAAATTTTGGGGGCCAAATTTCGACAAAAAAACCGATTTTGACTACCTCTAAATTGAATTTAAAAAATTTTTTCGATGCATCTCATCGTAGGCTAGCATGTACGATCATATTAACGCGTTTGCAACTCATTTTGACCAGCGGCGAGTTTATTGTGGTCAGTTTTTCCATGCCGTCTGTACGTACGTACGTATGTATGTAACTCGCATATCTCAAAAACTATGGGTCGTAGAATGTTGAGATTTGATATTTAGGATTGTTCTATGATCTAGTTGTGCACCTCCCCCTTTGGTCGCAATACAATGAATAGTTTATGTACAGGACCGCCCAAAAGATTCGAAATACATTACGCTCTATGGGCCGAAAATCATTAAACTCGCATATCTCAAAAACTATTAGGCGTAGAATGTCGAAACTTCATATTTTGGATAGTTGTAACATCTAGTTGTGCGCCTCCCCTTTTGGTTCTGTTCGATTGGATAGTTTATCTACAGGACCGCCCAAAACATTCGAAATACATTACGCTCAATGGGCCGAAATTCATTAAACTCGCATATCTCAAAAACTATTAGGCGTAGAATGTTTAAACTTTATATTTAGGATTGTTGTAACATCTAGTTGTGCACCTCCCCTTTCGGTTCCATTCGACTGGATAGTTTATCTACTGAACCGCCTAAAAGATTCGAAATACATTACGCTCTATGGGCCAAAATTCATCAAAGCGTTTTTAGAGGTATTGGGCTATTTCAAACGACTCAGAAGTGATATATGCTGTAAAGATTTAGAAAATGAATTTCTCCATTAAAAAAAGTTTCTTTATCATTTACAGTTCTGCTACAGGAACACTCAAAAGATTTCCAATACATTACGGTCAATGGCAATTTTAGGAGATTCATCCATTTCAAGCACAATACCGTCCTACCACATAAGTTAGGTAATGGTCCGACCACGGTCACGTGCCTCCCTCAAGTACTATGCCAAAAGTCGCCAAGCTTGGCGACTTTTTTGTGTACGTGTGTGCATATTTAACTCTCAAATCTCAAAAACTATTATGAAATTTCATATATAAGATTGTTGTAACATCTAGTTGTGCATCTCGATTTTTGGTTAAAATCTACTGGAAAGTTTATTTACAGGACCACCGAAAAGAATTTCAGTACTTTAATGTCTATGGACATCTTCAATATAATACAATTGTAGACAGTCATTGTTTGGTACATGCCCAAAATCTCGCCGTCTGTCCTCGACCTTGGCGAGTTTTGCCGAAATGTCGCGAAATTTGGCGATAGTCAGTCATTTGGTCCATGCTCAATGGTCATTTGTCATCGTTCTTGGCGAGTTTTGGCGAAATATCGCCAAATTTGGCGATAATCTGTCATTGTTGGTCCATGCTTAATATCTCGCCAAATGTCGTCGACATTGACGATTTTCGCCGAAATATCGCCAAATTTGTCGCCAAAAATTATTTCGTATTTTGTATAACTCTAAAACTTTAACCCGTAGAATTTTGAACTTTTGTATTTAAAACTATATTATAATATCTAACGGTTTTCAATATCTTTTTTTGACAGCAATCGACTGGGAATTTATTTACAGGGTGAGCCAAATGACTTTAAATACATTAAGGTGTATGGATGCATTCAATTCATTGAAAGTCTGTGGTCAATGACTACTTTGGCTATCCCCAAAATCTCGCAAGCTATCTCAAGTTTGTCGGCTTTTGGTGAAATATCGCCAAATAAAGTGTCAGAAAGAAATCTTTCAAATTGAACTGAGCTTGGCGATATCGAAATGTTTGGCTAGAAATCGCTATATCTTACTATTATTGATATTTTATATCTTTCAAACAAATAAGTTTAAAGGAAGTGCGTAAAAAACATTTTTGATTTAATAGACGTGCAAGGAAGTCATGTGTTGGACACATCAGATTTTTTTGATTCTAAAATGTGTTCCTCGCGATGCATACTTTAAACGAAAATACTGTTTTGAAACATGCCTTCCCGTGACACGTCTTATGCCTCAAAATACCAACTAATACGGATGTTTAGTTCATGTGCCAGCTCACGAAGACAAATGACAGTTTTGAAGAACCATTTTCTTCACCTAGCTGATAAAGGATATTAGAACGAGGCAAATCTTCAAGCATAATCCTTTGCACCGTTCTCAGTTTTGATAAAACTGACTTACCGTATACTTTTTTCAACATTTTCAGCAACTGATTAATACAATTAATTAAAATAGAAACCTTCAAGCAACTAACTGAGCACGATTGGAAGAGACTGATAAAATCAACAAACGTAAACAAAGTAGACATATCGCATTCAAACACCTTGCCAGAACAGAATTCAGTAGGAGAGGATATTTTTTTTTTAAAAGAATTCCCTAGCTTTTGTTTTTTTAATGAATCTACTAAAAGTCTAATAAATGTAGGCTTTTAGTATATTTTAAGAAAGAAAATCTGTAGTGAGAGTAAAGTAGAAAATCTGTTTGAATCTGTTGAAAATTTCTCTTTGAGAACATTTCTAGTTCTTCGAGAATTACATAATGTCTTGTTTCTTTTCGATGCACGTATTCGTTCCATCAGCGATGTTTCTATAGCCTGCATATCAGGAATGGCTTTTGTTCGCTGCGAAATAAAGAAAGAGTACAAAATAATAAAAAGCTTCTGAAAGAAAATTTAATGCTTTTACCCATTTAGTATCTTTAGAAAACATTTTATTTTTTCTTGTCTACGCTGCACTTTTTTTCTAAGAACTGCTACTCCGGGATAATTCGTCCGCATGGCGGCGAAAACGAACCAAGTCACAGAGAGGAGAGACTTGAGTTTTGCTTTTTGAGTCTTGATTATTGTACATGGTTATGTGTTGTCGTTTCTTGGTGAAGTGGATGAAATTCGTGGAATTGCTGATAATAACTGTGCGTTTTCGGCATTAAACTGAAGTCGATTTTATTAAGGAAGTCGGAGGGTTTTAAAGGGTTCTATTGGCAAAAAACACTGTAAAAAAAAGAAAAGGTCTCTCTCTCTCTTCCCCATTGTTTTCTTTTTGGCCCGAAGAAAAGAAAAAAACAAAAAAAAACTATCAACAGGCATTTCACATTTTAGCTTACATGTGTAAGTGTTCTGAGATATAAAATTCTGCAGATGCAAGCAAAGAGGTAAAAAAGGAAAGATCGGGTTAGAAACATATAAAGAGGTTTTTGGATTGAGTGTGTTTTTGCATTAATCATGCAGTTTTATTTAGTATCAGTTGAAATGAGAGAAGGTATGAGATTTAGGAAACAAACAGTTGCATAGAAATCTGAGATTTGCAGAAATTCATGATTAACCCTTAAAAACCGAGAGTACTTTTCCCCCATTTCTCTCCCTCTCCTCGTGAATATTTAAAATTTGAAGAAAAATAAAATTGTTATATTAGGTAAGTGTGTTTTTTTGTTAAGTTTTATCGAGAGTTTTTTTACTGAATTGCTTTATAAAATGAATTGATAAAATATGTGATTTGTTGGTGAAATCAACTAAAATTATGATTCATAAAAGTAACGCTGCAAATTTTTGCTGGAATTTTACTGATTGTTCCGTTCTTTAAAAATGTGTTTTGTTCAAGAATTCAAAATTTTATTATTTTTTTTATGTATTCAATTTTGGCAGTTTCCATTAATTAATATTTCTTAATTTGAGCTTTAATTGTTAATTTATTTATTTTTAAGGGTAGGGGGGGGGGGAGAAGAAAGAGGTTAACACTTATTTGTGGTAGTTATCTTCAGTTTTGGATGTCAGTTTGTTATCTAAGAGAAATGTACAAACATACTATATGTATGTGTGTGTGTGTGTATATATGTATGCATGTCTTTAAATGAGAGACTATAAGTATTACTCAGTATAGTGTTTAGGTAATTAAAAGAGTTTTTTTTTTTTTTTTTTTTCATTTTTACAGGGAAAAAAGAGCGAAGGGGGGAAAAATGTAAAGGGATAAAAGACAGAAAAACACCGAAGCTTGTTGATGCATCGGGGTTCCAAAATTAAAAACGAGTGGAGTTGAGCCTGCGTCGTTCACCGATGTTTAATATTGGAAAAATCGCGACCACTTATGTCTCTCTTTCCCCTTACAAAACCTCTGAGTTAATAAGACGGGGCTGGACAAAATTAAAACGTACCGCATGTGTTTAGCAACTGCTTATGTACCGCCAGAGTTACCAGAGGACAAAGATGCTTTTTTTTCATTTTTTTTTCAACCTTTCTCCCTTTTTTTCCTACTCTCTCTCTCTCTCTCTCTCTTTTCCCAATACCGTGCCCCCACCCCTCTCTAATATTAAGTTGGGCATGTGATGTCGGGAAGAGCTCTTGAAATTCTCGGGGCTGTAGTCACCAATGAATTTTTTGGTTGGGGGACCCTTCTCGTCTTCTCACGGTAATATCTGGTCTGCAGTTGTGTATTTGCGCTGCGGGGGTGTCGTATAGACTAAATAGGAAATGTCGTTGGAGGACCAAAAATAGAAAAAAAAAATTGCGCTGCAGGTTTTTGATGGAGTAGATATAGGTTTTGGAAATGTAATTTGCTTATTCCACTGGATAAGTCTGGGGTATGGCATTGAGTTGTACCGTGATAGGTTTCAATTGCAAGCGAAAGATCTGCTTTTGTTAGAAAGAGAATTGCTTGCGGAAAATATCCCTACTCAACTGCACGTCGAAGAAAAGTTATTAACTACAGAGCCTGATAAGAGTTCGTAGTAACTCTTAAAACTTGGGAAGTGGAAAGATTAAAAAACATATGTCAAGGCTTAACCTCAATCATTTGGAACTAATTAAACCTAATCCCAAAAGTTAGACTGCGACATTACAACTTTTCAGCCTAAGCTGTTTGTTCAAACAAAATAGGCTGATGTTGATAACGTAATATTAGGAATAAAGTACTGTTGTTGTTTTTGTACGTTAGTACTTCATTATACTCATCAATCATACTCGTCAATACTCATAACTACTGTAGCTTATAATACAAAGTTGATTATTGAAATTTGAATTAATCGATTATTAAATGCATTCGAGATGATCGATTTTCAAATATCCATTCGTGCTCTCAGATTCGAATAGTACATGACATTCAAAATCTCGAACACAAATTGCGAATACTAACGTGTTCACTCGAGTAATAGCCGCCCTCGCATAATAGTCGCACCCCCGTTTTGAAGCAGAAAAAATAGCTTTAGAGTTACAGTATTATATTGTAGATTTTCCCCGCATATTAATCGCCCCTAGACTTTCACCATGAAAAATTGGCAAAAAAAGTGCGACTCTTCCGCGAGTAAACACGGTATTCGAATAATGAAATCGCAAATATTATTCGAATAGTGAAACTTCGAATACTATTCGAATAGTGAAAATCTCACATATTTACTATTCTAGTAACCGATTACTGATTCTGATGAACAGATCTGATGAATAGTAGCAATCTACTGCAGAAATCAGTAGATTGGTACGCGATGCGTCAATTGAATGGCGCATCGCCATGTGCAAGGTTTGTAACAGAAGCTCAAAAACAGAGGATTTTCTAAAATTCGTAACCTTTTGTGATATAGGGGACCACACTTTATTATTCCTTAAGTCCCTCTCTGTCGCAAAGATAAATAGATATATCTATGAAATTCTTCATGCAATGTAACATGGCCGAATATCTACATCTTCTCCATTTTTCGCATACCTTTCTTAAAAGAACAATGAAATGTAATGCAAAATGTCATTCAAGCCTACCATGTTGCGGCCAGTAGGCTAAATTTTTAATTTTTATATGAAAAGTTTGTTTCCCTTTTAATAAGAAAGGCATAAATTTTGTTTTACAACTTCATATTTTTATGTGTTTAGAATAAATTTTTTTAAAGACACTGTCATTATTTTTCAGATTAACATGTGTATTTTTGAGGAACGCATGTCATTTATGTAATAGCCTTATAAGGATCTTTTTTCATAATTTGCCTAATTGGCATTTCTCAATCCATAGAATTCCTAGGTAAGTATGTAATAATTCTCATATTCCATACTTTGCCTAAAAACGTCCGGCATTATGTACAATGTCTAGGCATTCTATAGAATGTCGGCGTTTCGTATTTCACCGGTAACATATGTTATGCTAATACATCTTAAGCCATCCTCAGCTACTTCCGAAAATGATTAACTGTTAGATCTATCTTGGAAATAACAAATATTTTTTCACCAATTCAATCCTGTTCTTTTTTCGGGATCGGACTGAGCCTGAATTATTATAATGATTTTTTTCCCTCTGATAGGCATTTGATTAAAAAAAATTAAATCTAAACTGGTACACATTATAAAATTTTGGACAAAATAAATACAAAGGGTAATTAATGCTCTGTGCTTGGACATAACACCGTAAAATGCGTAAAACTAACAAGATCGGTGGTCCGATCCCATGCAATGTAAAAAGTAAAATGTGACAAAAATATTTGATTGCGGTCCCAAATAATTTTATATATGATTAGTCAGATTATTAAAATTTCCTGTTTTTCTTTATGACTTATATCGTGCATTATTACTGTGTTTACTCGCGTAATAGTTGCACTTTTTGCAAATTTTTCAAGGCGAAAGTCTAGGTACGACTATTACGCGGGGAAAATTTACTACATAATATTTTAACCCTTTCACGCTCAAGGGAAATATTTTTCCCTTCTACAAAAATCGTTATCGATTGTTCAATTATTATTGAATTGATTTTTTTTTTTTTTACTGAATGTCAAAATAAAACGTATGTCCAAGGCGGCAAATGTGTTTCTGAAAGAATAATAAAAAAAAAAGAACTGTCAAACTTTAGAAAATAGGACACATAATAAATGTGTTATGTGCAATGTCCACTTGTGCTTCACAAGTAAACGAAATTGTTTCATAGAATACCATAACTAACCATTTATTTTACTTTTCTGATAATTTTTATTATGTTTTTTGTATTACAAAGCAATAAATAAAATACCGATATTATAAACATAACTTCGTTTATTTACTTTTATGGTCCATTGGGAAAAATATTTCTCATGAAATTATAGGAAACCTATACACCCTACTATGTTTTTCTGGCGATATTCTTTTACTTTACACCCACAATAGCTAAAATATAGTGTTGTATTGGCATACTTAGTCTTGGACATCTTATGGTCCTGTAAGGGTTAACTCTAAAACTATTTTTTTCTGCTTCAAAACGGGGGTGCGACTGTTATGCGAGGGCGACTATTACACGAGTAAACACGGCATTACTAAAGTTCTTATTAAAATATTTAAACGGAAATTGTAAATAACACCTGAAAAATGCAGGTGTGTGTGGGGGGGGGGGGGGCGGGAGTTTTCGTAAATTTAATTAAATTAAAAATACAATTAGTGAACTATGCTTAGATTATTAACGATATTCTTTTTAAATTATATTTTAAAATGTTGAATAGTTTCTTATGAATATCTCATTAGTTTGCTCGCTAAATTTATAGATTAAGGAGAAGGAATATTTATTCAAAATAATTAATATGAGTAACTATAGCTTAATTATTATTGAAGCTAATCGTTAAGTTTGATTTTCAAGAATTTGTTTAGAGAAAGCAGTTCAGTATCTCTAAATATTTTAACCCTAAAATAAATCTTCCGGCAATGTATGGATTTCTTTTCCTATTTGTTGTTTTAAGCAAATAAGGGACTGTTCAAGGAAAGACATATTTTTACAGACGGTATGGATCTTGGTCACAACATAATTTTGCAATCACTAATGGGACTATAAGCAGTTATAAAAGAATTGCTTGAGATGCTTTAAATACAGTACAGTAAAGCACCGTTTATACGTTTCTTATTTATACGACTTTTACATTTATACGTCGTTTTCGTTAAGTCCCGATTCATTCCTATCTATTTTAATGCAAAAACGCTTCGTTTATACGACGCACAATATCGATTATACGTCGTTTTAAACTTTTCCTAAATTTCGAAAATTTTGTCTTTGCCATTATTTTTCTATTTAGGGAGAAATTTTTCCCATATAGAAAGTCAAATGAAGGGTCCTAAGTTTAACAACCTTCTTTCAAAGACGCAATTGACTATATTGAAAAGTTTAGAACTTACTTTGCCTGTCAGAACACAAAATACATTTAATGAATTTAATTAAATCCATAATGCTGTTATTAACAATCAAAGACAATAGACACATCAGACCACTATAAATGATTTATTAAATTCAATGTCTATATGAACAAAAATTCCCTCATGGTACTCAATGTATATTACAGTAATACTAAATGTATGCAGTGCTAAATATTATACAATAAAGGTAGGAATTGTTTCACTTTTATGAGAATTTTTTATTTTACTCTACTTTTTAATTTAGATATTGTTTTCATATAAAAACTAGTCTGAAGTAATTTACTTGTATCTTAATACAATTATTTTATTTACGTAAATTTGCTTTAATTGAGTTACACATGTAATAATCAAAGCTGTTTATTAATGTTTCATTTATACGTCGTTTCAGATCGGTCCCTTGAAAGACGTATAAATGGTGCTTTACTGTATTTTGATCCATTAATCAAATATTTTGATGCACCACTGATCATCCAAATTATTTTGATTTGTGGACGAACGAAAAAATGAATTTTCTAATAAAACTCAATTTGAAAAAAAAAAAAAAAACATTCTCAATATTAACACAGAACATTTTTCTGGATGCTGTAATCATTATCTAACTGAGAGAATTTTGACACTAGATTCCGACAACAATCCGAAATTCACAAGTTTGCATTAGTTTTAATTTATGCTCAAATACATAAAAAACAATTACCAACATGATAAAATAAATTTTCTTTAGTTCCAGACAAGCTATATTTTGTAATAAAAGAGTGTTGGATTTATTTGTAAATTGTTAAAGTTCTCTAATTTTTGTATACACAGATTGTCAACGAAAATGTCCGTTGGATACTTATGTTTCTGTACTGCAAATTAATTGTTAAATATAGTGGCTTAGATTTTGGTTCAAAGAGTCTCATATTGTCATTCATTAAAAAAAAAAGAGTTTCTTAAAAAAATATACGGCGGAAAAAATAAAAAAATAAAAATAAAACCCCTCTTTTCAAATAGGAGATAACCAACTTTGATGTCAAAAGGTGCGAAAACGTATAACTTTAACAACGTGTTTCTCAATAGTAATTACACTACAATAGCTCAGTGGTGCTTTAAAAAAAGTTAACTCTCAAAAATACCACGTGCGCAGTGCTTTGTGAATATACGACTACGCAAATTGTGCATTTCACTCTGCCGCGCTTCTACAATGTATAACGAATCGTTAAAAATCCGCACCGAAATTTTTCGCATTGAAAA
Organism: Cheiracanthium punctorium; assembly: GCA_038373885.1. Taxonomy (NCBI): domain Eukaryota; kingdom Metazoa; phylum Arthropoda; class Arachnida; order Araneae; family Cheiracanthiidae; genus Cheiracanthium; species Cheiracanthium punctorium. The sequence goes on along the minus strand of JAWZYV010014973.1, from coordinate 828,627 downwards.
AAAATGTTAAAAAAGAAATGAGGGGTGAGTTTAGAAAACGGTATACGCATTTGTCGAACGGAACACTTCTGCACCAATGACCCTATTGCTGTAATACCTTCAGCTTTTAAAGGGATACGGGGAGAGTACATGTGCCTTAAGGCGTTAGAGGGTCTTTTTATATAGAGTATTTTTTAATACTAACTTCTGTATTCAGTAAAAGGGAGTTTGTTAATGGTTTACAAATGGATTTAGGATAATGGTTGTGGAGGGAGGGGAATGTATCGCTTCTTTTATTTAGTTAATCTTTGTCACTTTAGAGAAATACCGCTCCCGCCAGTACATGATTCAATTTTTTTATTTTTTGAATGAGGGTTTGGATTTTTTTTTTTTTTTTGTAGTGTAGGAATTACCGTCGAAATCACTTTATTGGATTGCTGAGGCGAAAAATTATCGGTGGATGTAGCGAAAAAGAAGCTAAAAAAATTGCCGTTTGTCGCCTCTGGGTTTCCCGTATTCCTCTGACCTGCTTCTTTCCTCATACAACATAGCGACATAAGTCATGTGATGATATCTTATTTGGTTTCCATTTTTCTATTTCGAAATATGATCGAAAATGAATGGAAACTGAAATTTCTTATTGCATACCAAGAAAAAAAAAGTGCATGCAATAGATGGCTTCATTTCCATTTTGACTTTGATGTTCCGAATGAATGAGAGAATGGTTTCAATGAATAGCAAAATTCTGTGCAGCTGTTTTTTTGTTTATATACTTTAATGGGAGTCATAGAAATTTTACAGAAATAGCATAAATATTTCTCAAGCAATTTTTTATTTTGAAACATTCTATTCAAATTACATTATATTTTGATGGTCAGTAAAATATAATGTCACTTCATGAAGTGTACTGTTTTAAATGTGAATAAGTGGATTTCACTTCTTGTCTTGTTTATATGAATGAGGATACATTGTAGTAATAGCAACTCTTATTTATCTTTATATCGTGTAATAAAGAGGCAAAAATGTCTCTCTTTTTTTTAATAGACTTAAGCTAATTTTAAGTTAAATTTAGTTTTGAATCACAACATTTTTTTCTATAAATTACGTTAGATTACGTAAATCAGTATTTCAAAACTATTTTTTCTTTTTCTTTACTTTCACACTCGACTTTTTTCGGAATAAAAAAGAAAAAATAATTTTTGCTATTTTTTTTCAAAACTGTAACAAATTGTTTGTTATTACATGACCTTGTACTAAAGAGATTGGATGTGATGTACATTATACTAAAAGAAGCTGTTACACACTTTGCATTTTCTATACTTGTGCAATACATCTCCCATACTCATAAAATTGCACAATGATCATTCAAGGTATCGTATAAAAAGTTTAAACTTACAAACCATGGATATACAAAAATATAAGACTTCCTTTGAATTATTTGATTTTGGCAGGGATATATTTTAAGGATCATTTCATGTTTGAATATCCTTTTTTAAATTATTTGAATGGATTCTTTCCTTAATATTGTATGATCAATGGAAAGTGCTGATCTAATCCTTTGTCCTCAAGTTGCAGTTTACTGAGGACGTGCAAGTACTAGCTATGTGACGATCTTCACAATGTGAATGCTCAAGAATAGCACAGGAGAAAAGAAACTATAAAGATGCTTTATTTTCAAATACCCAGCACCTGGTAAGACGTCTTCTTTTCTACTAAGGTGGACTATCATTGAACGGAAATGAATAGCAAAAAATAAATTCACACAGTTTTAACCCACATACATCTATTTTTTTTTTTTACTTCTGCTGTTTAGAGTGTCCACTCATTTTGCGAACAATTCACACCTTTCCCTCATCTCAAACGTACAAGAACACCCTTACTCATTTTTCACTTCTCTCCTTTTTCTTTCGCACACATTTCTGCCCGGTTCTTTGTAACAGGGCTGTGCTAAATAAGGGCTATTAAAACACTTTTTCTGCGTCCTCAGTTAGAGGCGCGCACAGTAGGAAGTCCTCATCATAAGAGATATGTAGACAAGAGGCCTTCTAATGCAACTGAATGGGATGTTGAACAAGGTTGAATCCATCAATGAAGAATTATCACTATGGCGACGGCAGCCTGTGTATGACGACAGCCCCCGCTTCTTATCGTCCGCGGGCCAATGGAGAATAGGAAGACGATGGCTGTGCATGCTTTTGTCCAGTCGGAAGGCAGGAAAAAAAGCGGAGCTTTCCTTTCTTCAGCAGCTTCAGGTCGAGCTCTCGAGGAAGATACGCTCTGAAGTTGTGGTAGGAAGGATAAAGAAGGATTGTGAAAACTCGTTCAATTCTGAAGATGATAATGATGAAAAAAATCGTTTTGTGAATTTAAACGTTTAACGAATGTATCACTTACAATAGAGAACTTTTTTGCGTTTTCTTTCTTTGGGTTTCTTTCACCCCCTCTCTTTTTTTTTTTTCTTTGCAAAGGAAATTGTACTCATTTTACTTGATGCTGCTATACCGATATGCTGACAGTGATACTTCTCCTGCAATATCATTCCTATTCTTGTATTTTACAAGTTCACGACTTAAAATTTTAGAAATCGAAATATACAAGAGGATATATTCAGATTGTTTTCGTGGTACCTATTTACAATGTTGTGCTATGCCATAATTATGTAGAAATCTAAAATCCTGAAAACTTTAATCGTAATTACGTTTTAAGAATTTTAGTAGCTAACTGAGACAAACGATCAGAAATTTATTTTTATTTTAATATCACAGGAGACTGAGAATATGTCATTTGGTTGAAAGCGTTCCCATTAACATTTCCTAAAATGTTCCTAAATTTGACTCCACTTGGATTTTGAATGTGGATATAATTTATGCACCTTTTATCAAAGAACTGCTTCATCAGAATATTTAGACAGAAAGTTGTCGATTTTTACATACCATAAACATACACAAGCTATAATCATATTTCCCCATTTTGTTTACTATATAGCAAAACGTATTTAGCTAAAAGCGACATAATATTGCTGAAATGTATTTTGAGTTGTACATAAAAAAAAAACATAACCATGAAATATTTATAAATTTAGATTAAATATTCAATAATTATTGCATTTATAAAAAAATAAAATTGAAAACTGTCTGAAGATTATCTATTTCTCTGACTGAATGTAGAGAGCACTGTTGTTCCTGAATAACTAAGTATACCACAAGACAAACTAGATATTGACCAACAACAATTATAGTACTATTTTGTAGCTTAAAAAGCAACAGTTACGAATACTTTGTTCTAATGGTAACAAACTAGAATATTTCATTACAAGTACCCCACAGCACTTTTACAAAAAAACTTCGCGTGTTCAGTAGGAATTTATTTTTTAAAACGTATAGAGTGTGTATTTTGAAATAGATTATAAAATTACGCTCAGGCATAAAATGCATAAAGTACCATGCAATTTCTTTCTTTATTGGCCTAGCATACGAATTTTTCATAGGGACTTTCTGTTCCCAACAACAAACGCAAAAGGAAAACAACAACAACAACTACATTCTTTATAAGTGGCGGAAAAGCTTCTTACAGACAAAAGATACAGTGCACAAGACTGCTTCTGTAAGAATATAATTAAAGCTTTCACTAGTCTTGTAAAAGTATATGCAAGTTCTTCAGTTTTAATTATTATATATATATGTGCCGAATGTTTCACAAAAGAAGTAATAGTTTATTCTCAGTGAAGTTTCACATAAACATTTAAATGAATCGTTGTGATATATTAATTGTGTACCAAATATGAATGCCATGTAGACATTGGAGAAATTTCTACAAATTTCCGGAGTAACATTTTTTCTTTCTTTCTTTTATTTTTTATTAACCTTAAATACTTTATGGTGATTCATTAGGGTTCTGTGTCACAGGCAGTTTGAGTAAACAGACTGGCTGCATCTCTTTTCTCTCTTTCTGGCTGCTCTCTTTTCATAAAAATTCCAAAATCACCAGAAAAAGTTTTTATATTCAGTGCTTAATGTACATATCTGTACCGCACCTTCTACTCTGATATGCTGTCTGGCAACTAAATATAGTTAACAAATGTGCTTGAGCTCCAGTTCAGTTCATGATTTTGATTTTATAAGATTGTGTTTAGGCTCTTCTATCTATTTAAGCTGTTACAACCCGGCTCTGAATCGTAAATCCAAGTCTAGTTCTCATAAGCATTAAATAAGCGTAATGGGGCACAAACCAAACTAAAAGAAACTAATCACAATAACTGATGGATCTATCATTTCTTTTCCACTATTTTTCTCGGTGTTTTTCGATTAAGGACCGGAAGAGAAACAAACAACATATGATGCTATTCGCCAGATCTTGTATAATGATAAGAGTATAATTTTCTGGCTTATTATTATATTTTTTAAATCTACACTCGAGGAATTTTAAAGAAGGATATAAATATAAGTGTACAAAATATTAAAAGGTGTCTAATTCGATGATCCAAACGGACATACCCCCAGAAGAGGTTAATTTACTACTGTGTCTTAGCAAATACAATAAAACTTGTGCTAAGCGGAAATACATTTTGTGCCCCGAATATCTGACATGTTGAATAAAACCTTTATTCAATTGAATCCTGACTTTAACGGGAAAATGCATCTGCCTCTTATGATTCCTCCTAGACACTATTTTTTGGTAAAAATTTACATCACGAAAACAGTTTTCCCTTTTAAAGGAGCCATGTTAACAAAATTAATTAACTAAGACTATTATGACAAAAAATAAAAAATAATAAAAAATAAAATAAAATAAATAAATAAATAAAGTGCAATAAACAATATTCATTTTTTACTCCTTAGACACCTTTTAGCTATTAAAATTTAGAAGTCATCAATTCTACTGCTTTGACGAAAATGTTAAAAATTGGAAATGAAAACATTAAAAAAGTCTACTTATTTTAGTTTCTGAATAAAGAGGAAAAACTGTGAATACATACGCATTCAACACACAAACGGAAAAGATTGCTCTGTCTAAACATATTCGGCTTAAATATTTTAGCGTGTAAAACTTTTTTAATGAATTTTGTCTAACCGCAAAATTGTATGATTTATGTTGAACTGTTTAAATTTTTGAGTAGATTATTTTTGTATACGTGCTCTCAAATCTAATCTACACAATATTGTTATTTTAAAGTACCTTTTAGGGAAATATTTGTTGGACTAACGAAACATTAGTCAATGATAGTGAACAAACAGAACGGAATTAACAATAATTTTTTTAGCAAATAATAAAATTCGGAGAACAGGGAACTGTTAAAAAGTAAAAACTTTCAACCTTGACCTAGAGCGTAATACGAAACTATATTTCCAGGAAACGGCCTTTTAAAACTGTGGGGGGGACCCCTTCTATTTATCTCTCAACCCTTCACATGGTACTTCGGCATGCTTCTTCCTTTTACAATATCCATATCACATCTTATGAAATTTACAATCCTCTTCTTCACGCCACCACACAATCGATCCTCCACGTGGTCGTCGTCCGTATAGCACACATAACTCTTGTAAGTAGTAAAAACCTCAACATGCGAATTTTTTCCCCCCCTTCTTCATCTTGTCCTCTCCCCCCCCATAACCTCAAGCATTAGCAAGTAGTCAGAGTAACTCCATGTTCTCGGGAGTTGTTCTTGTGTTGGAGCAACGGGATCATTCCGGGCACTCGAATCTTTTGCAGCAAAGCATCCAAGAAGAGGCACTACTCGCTCTCTCTCTCTCTCTCATTCTGGATCAAAAGTGGGAGCCCAAGAGTTACTTCAGCCACTACTGGAGGACCCTCCTGGAGCCTCCTTCAGACAGAGAACGACCCGGAAAAGAAGACCCGCGGATTGCAATCGCAGGTATTACACGGGAATTGGGAGTTGATACTTTTGAGAAGAGAGAGAGAGAGAGAAGAAGAGGCATCAAGGCGTATTAAAAGCGTGTGTGTGTGTGTGGATATACACACACACAAATGCAACAGGTGACGGATCGGACTCTTGAGGAAGGCTTTCGATGGTCGTTTGGTGATTAAATCCAGAGCAGCGACGATTAAATCGCGAGGAATGGTACCTGATTACTCACAGTAATGGCTGAGATGAAGTTTCTAATTAAAATGCATTAAAAGGAACTGTGCGCAGCTGTGGAACTCAGCTTCTTTTGTCTTGTTCGTTTACAGATTTATGGCAGTAACCTATAATTTACTGAAGTGTTTTCTTAGGGTTGAAAAATAATTATCAAAAATCAAACCACTGAAAATGAAAATGAATCTCATTTTCATTCATGCTTTCAATAGTTTTTTCTTGCATTGTATGTGTGCAATTTTTCTCGAAAACTGTGGGACATAAGGTATAATTCTTTTTACATTTTCTTATGTACTCCAAGTACATATATAAATTTCAATTAAGACAGTGCATTCTTGCAAGGAAAAATATGAGTATTTTGGACGCAGAAGCGACACACTTCTGTGCGAATCATGCAATGCTACACAAGGTTCATTTGATTTGTGTTCGCGTAGCAAGCACGTGTGTTAGAAACTCGGATTTTGCAATATGAGATTATTTAGCACAAGGAGCTCGAGTAATATATACTTAAATTTCATGGTCATCCTGTGGTGTTCGGACATAGAGAATATAGACACAGGCCCGATTACCGTATAGGCCAAGTAGGCCTCGCCCTAGAGCCCGCAAAATGTTTAAAATAGTTTGACAATCTTAAAAATTAGCTTAAACACCATTCCTGACAACACATAAAAAATTGCACTAGAGGCCTAAAAAAAAAAAAAAAAAAAAAAAAAAAAAATTACTGAATGTCTTTCTCGGATCTTATACAGAGAGACTGATCTTCAGTTTCATATGCGCATGTGAACTGTGTTGTGTTGAGAGGTGACATCTCAGATTTTACTTGCTATGCTCTATTTCTTGAAGAAAGTGTGATAGGAAATGCATTTCAGCCCAATGAAATGCAGCAGCAATTAGCCCGGCAGCAATTAGCACTTAAGTTCGAACTTTAGAAAGCAAGAGCTGGATTAGTTAGTGGTAATTTTAGGACACATCCTCAAGAGGAAAAATAGGTTCTCCTGTAGTTAAACTGTGAGATGGCGATTATCAATAGTTTCAGTTATAGAAATTTCCTTGCGGAAGTTGGGATTATTGAAAATTACCCATAACTTAGAAGTAAGAAAGTGATTTTCGGAGACTATATTCTTTGTTCCTGAGTCCGAAAGATGACCTAGCCTCAGCTATTGGAGACCTTTTCTCCAAAAGTCTTGTCCAGCAAACTTAAGAAATGTTCGTCGACCAACTAAACACAGCCATTGTAAATAGGTAGTAAGAAACTTTAATTAAATTTTTGACAGAGAATAATTAAATTTTATCTCAAACGCACTACAGCGTCGACATGCACGGACGTTCAGTAATTCAATCAAATAAAAAAAATAAATAAAAAGAACACGGTTTTAAAAATTCGAAATATTCTCCCGCGCTTAAAACTCAATCTCAGCAACATGATTCTTGCACAAAAACCTCCTTTATTATATGCGCTAGTTGCCAGGCGGGAGGAGCTGACAGGGCTATTTGATATCAAATACGTAAGGTGCCGGATATATAGCCGCACACTTCAGCAGAAGCTCCGGTAGCCCAAACAAATCCGGGGCCACACTTCCGACAGATCCTGCCACGGCCAGTTGACGCCCCACAAAAGGGTCGTATCAACCCCCCACCCTGTCAAAATCACCCCTACCAATTCACCAAACTCGTCAAAGATCCTTTTCGAGAAGGGGGTTGATGGCGGTGGATCACATTGCTTCATCTCTTGTATGTTCTGTATCATTTGATTTCTGCCAGTGAAAGCTCCAGAAGTCTGTTTCTGGGTATCCGATCCTCACACCCTTTTAATTCACTTCCGTTGCTGTCTGCGGCTTTTGAGTGTGTAATTTACATAAGAGGATAGGCGAGATTTTTAATTGCCGCCCTCGTGAGATTGGTGTTAAAGATGTGTCAGACAAATAAGCCCGTTAGAAGTAATTAAGAGGAAACAGAGAGAGGAAGCGAAAAAAAAAGCATGTAGAAGCTTAGAGCACCCAATCTCGGCACAGCGAGTGTGTGTAGGAATAATTCACTCACCATAAATGTAAGATTTTCAAAAGTATTGAGGTGGGATGGAGTCTTAACCATTACTTACATGCATCTAATTTATAAACAGTCGAACCTTGTTAGTAAATCACCTGTATAAGACGTCACTCCGCATATTACATAACCTTTCAGAGGTCCCGGCCTTTTTTATACGTCTTTTCGCATATTGCACTCCGCTTATTGCGCCGTTACTTTTTCAAGTATACTCCGTTTAAGACGTTACTTTTAAGAGTGCAATATACAAACTCGTTCTAATATTTATTTATTTATTTTTTTTTGGTCAGGGTTACCTACCAAAAGCACTTGATTTTTGTTGAGCACGATGTGATGAAGATCGCATATTTAATATTAACTGTCATTTGTTTTCTTTCTTAAATTTAATATATTTTATATCGAGCATTTGAACTTTAAATTCTTTTCTCATTTTAATTACGCTGGATTTCAAATTTTTGTATTACGCTTTTCCCGCATATTCAATTTCAGTTAACTGTTTATCAATCCCAATTGTATGTTTAAATTATTCTTTCATCCTTTACTCTATGTCAATAAAAAGTTGCATTACTTTCCCTTTCCTAGCTGTTAAGGAACGTTTGTTTCTCTTAAAATGCGTACAATACTTTAATTCTTTTCATTACTAAATATGGACGCACATCTGTTAAAATTCTGCTGAACAAATTTTATATCACAGGGGTTTACTGTAATTTGGCTAGTTTTATCTTCAATAGTTGGGCACTCTGCTATTTGTTATGTATTACCATCTCTCTATAAACTAAAAATATCCTGCGGGTTTTCGGCTTCTTTAATAATGAACGTATTATTGACTCTCGATAGGGCGTTCCTTTAATATGCCAAGTTTAACTTTTCGCAAACCTCCTGATCATTGTTCGACTAAATTTCACTTCTGATTAATTAGACCCTTTTTGATAATCATAGTTAAGCGTCTCCCAGCCACCACCATCTCGTATTTATGCATCTTTTCTAAGAAGTTAAATAAAGTTTTGTTCTCCTTCAATTGTCTCGCTTATAATAGTTTCGCAAAGTGACATAACCTGGCTAATTGCAATTCACCTCAACGCTACCACTATATGAAATGGCTTCAAAAAGTAAACCTACAAAGTATTTTAAATCAACCCCATCTAATTTCATCGTCATACATGACTACCAGTATTTTTCCTTACGAAGATTGTTGCCATGTCAACAAATTTTAGGAATTCATCCAGGCCTATTCTGCGTTCCGACTTCCGAACAATGGCAGATTAAATATGACAAATTATGCAATTAAATTATAAGTACTATGAACCGTCTTTACTTATAATTTCCTTAATTTGCCAGCCTTTTATTTATTTAAATTCTTATTCTACTATTAATTTATATAAATTACATTATAATTTATATAAATTAGTAGAATAAGAATTTCATCATAGATGGATAATTATAGGCCACTTATCATATAAAAATTTAGAATTTCATTTTGCATTTAATATAAACTCCGCATAAAAAGTCACTCCGCTTAGTAAGCCATTTTTAAGAGGTACAGAGAGTGATGAACTAACAAGGTTTGACTGTATATATATAACACAGCTTTCACTGTATAGGGGTATATTATTAAAAGTGTAACTAAAAATAGAATTTTAAATAACTAGAAAAAATACCTTTATTGCCTCTTGGACTCCGATGACAGTGTTTATGAAATGGTATTATTTATACACATTGTACCGCAACTCTAAAACGAAAAGAGTGAAGTTTCACTCAGAAGGAGTGGAATGGCTACCAAAGCATACGACTTTTAGAAGCGTGAACCTGTTCAATATCTGAGAGTGTAAAACGTGACTCCTTATAATCAAATTGTGTTGAGAAGAGTTGATATTATCTTTATTAAGGTGTAAATCCTCGATTTTTTATTTAATAGAATTTTTTGTTTTAGAGTGAAGATGAGCTAAACTTACAGGCAATATTTATAGGTTGCTAAGTGCATTATTCCTAAAAATTAAATTGAATTACTGCAAAAGTCACTAATATGTCTAATAATACTTTCCCGGCCCTGATTTTCCATTAGGCAAAATAGGCCCTGGCATTGGGCCCCCGAATGTTGCCTCCCCAAACAAAAATCTTAATTCAATTAATTTAATATTATTTATTTATTTATTTATTTATTTGATTGCAGATTTTTATAAATTCTTTTTATCCTTTCAAAATTTTCAAACAATATTTTAAACAAGTTGCCAATCTGCTCGATGACTGGATGGCATTTATAACCAGCGGTTGAAAAAAGTTGTAAATTCTTAGACACTTTATGTACAGCTTGAATTTATTAGTGAAATTCCTCATGAAAGATAATAGACGGCTGCCATTCTGGAAAAAAAAAAAAGAAAGGAAAAAAAAAAAAAGAAAAAGGCGCAGACCTTCGAAAGCTGGGCACAGTAAGGCAGTAATTTATCTTTGGAAATTTCACGCTGTCTACATCAGTGTTAGGGGTCCCCCATCCCGAATTTGTTCCTAAGAATTTTCTAAAGAATTTTCTAAATCGGACCCTGATACTTCCTACTGTGAAATAATGCTAAAATTTTTGAATAGCATGCTTCTTATTTATTACATCTGTGAACATTAATGCTACAAGTTTTATTTGTATGTTTTTATGACTTCTTAATAATTTATTGTGTTTCTTAATCATGCATTTAAAATAGAAAAGCTTATTACTGTGTGAGTTGTTGACAAACCATTAAAAGACAAAATTTCATTTCTGTAAAATTGTGGAGGATACAGAATTTTTTTTTGAAAGGACCAGTTAAAAAAAACAAACACTAATTTGACCTAAAGAAAAAGAAAAATAAAGCAAAATGTTACCATTAAACAATGTAACTGTTTGGGAGGGGCTAATTTAATGAAAATGGTTATTTGATCTAATCAAAATGTACAGTAAAACAAATCGTTTCTTTAAAGCATCGTGTTTTTAAGAGGTGCTGCAGCAACAGAACATAATAAAAAAACACCTAACAACAGAAAAATCATTCCGTTACTGCAGTGAAATGCGTTGAATATGACAATTATTATCAATTTGCTTTAAACAAAACTTAATGCCGTGTAAAAATCAGGAGGTAACTATAAAAAGCACAAGGGTTTTCTATTAAAGTTATAATAAAGATTTAAATTATCCCTCAAAACTTTGTTTATTTTGCATTTTTATGTGTAAAAGGGATTTCTCAGGAGCGACATTTACTTTTGAAAAATATTTTTCACCAGAATTCAACAGAACTATTCATTGTACTGTAGGTGAGGATAAAATAAAGCTGCACTTCAAAATTAAGCAAACATTGCGTCTAATCCTTTTCTGTAAAGGGGAAAAAAATATTTTTTTTTTCTTTTAGCGCAAAATAACAAAGAGACAAAACCAAGGAAAAAGATTGTCACTGCCCTGATATGATTGACAGTTGTCAACAGCTCGATTTATTCCATTCTCATACGGGGAGGAAAGAATTTTTTTCCCCTTGTGTAAACGAGCTTGTGGAAATATTTTTTATACCTTGTGGCAGTGTTGAGAGAGTGAGGAAGGAAGAGACTGCGTTGGATGGTTAGGTGATGTTAAAGTTAGTAATAAATGAAATTTCAACTATGATTAGAGATCGGTAATTGGGTATTAGATGGAACTTATCAAAACTCGGCTTTTAAAAGTTATTTTCAAAACTAAAGCAGGGCTCCAAGTTAACGATAGTCTGCTAGTTCGAGGCCACTAAAATACATAACGTACCAGTTGATGCAAAATTTTTCTGTCCGTCGTACCAGTAACGTTTTATTTACATATTTCCCTTGCAAACTTTCCTTATTTAGATCTACAATACATGTCATCTAATTTTACCAACACATATTATGTAATTTGAACTATTTAATATTTTTATAAGAAGTATAAACATTTTTAATTCAGCTCTCAACGGAAATCAATATATATTGCTCATACAATTTCTTTTGTTTTGCAATATAAAAAAATAACATGAATACGGACCCGTGATAAATGTTGCAGACCAGGAAAGTCATGGAAAGTATTCTAATGTCTATCCCTGCTAAGAATATGCATTGAGAAACAAATTTTATGACATAGGTAATATCTTTATGCTGGAAAAAGGGGTGGGCGGTAAACGAAATCCTGAATGCTTCAAGAAAAAAAAAAATGCTTAACTTCTAGTTTCTTCCAACTAGATTTCATGCATTCTAACCACTGAGCAACAGAGATGTGAAACATATCCTATCGATGTGTCTATTTCCGTATGCAATGTAGCTAGACTCTTGAAAAGGTGTCGTCTGACAATAAAATAGCGTGTAATCAAAACTGTCCGTCTTAAACAGGATTGTTAAAATCCCGTATTTTTTCAGAAAAAACTCAACCCACTGAGTTCTTCAGGTTTTTTTGGAGTCTTATCAGAGTTTTTCTGGTTTTATCTGGGTTTTATGGGTTTTTATCAGGGTTTTTTCAGAGGAAGGGATGGGGTTTCAGAATATTTGAAAAAAATTTTGCTTATGACTAAATACAACTTAAAGCAACTAATTACTTACAAAAATCAATTATAAAAAATAGTTAAATTAATAGTAATAACTAATTACAATAATTATTCCTGCATGAAAAAAATATAATCAATAACAATAACAACCCTAATCATGGGTTGCTCTTAGATAAATTGACTATTAGTAATAATTATAAATGATATACTAGTGCTTAATTAGAACTTTTTAAACTAATGATTTTTTATGTTTAAAAAACCCTTATTCATTTTAATACAAATAGCCGTAAAAATTTTCTCTAGAAAGTTTTTTATGCCTATCTGAAGTCTTTTCGATTTTTTTTTCTTTGGGTAGTGGTGGGGTGGGGGGGGGGTAGGGAGCTGTTTATAAACTTTACAAGTGGTGTACTGATATTAAGAGATGTATTTTCTATTTAATTAAAGCAGCTTTTTGAAACCGAAGGGAAAAACCCAGTAGGGTTTTTTCTTGGTTTTTTTCGAAAAAACCTACACGGGTTTTTCCGGGTTGGGCAAAATCATAACAACCCTGAATGAAAAGCATGTTTGCTTTATAGTCAATAAGAATGAATCAGGGCTTTACTAACAATATTTATGACATAATAATGATGTATAAATAAGAAACGCTTAAACGGATCAAATATGTATTAATTGCCACTAGGTCTTATTGAAACGGCTGCTAAAGGTGTTTGGAGCACAAATTAGTACTTTCCCAGTAAAATGTAACAGAACTGACCGTGGGAGGTGTTTGTTGATAAAAAAAACATTTTAATTCAAATGTGATCTTTTAAACAAAACAAAAACAGCTCATACACAGTTCAAACATGTCACAATATTTTTCCCATAAGAAAAAAGTGACACAGCGTTGATATACTTTTCAGTGGAACAGACACACACACACACACACACACACACACACACACACACACAAACACACACACACACAATAAATAAATAAATTAATAAAAAATAAATAAAACAACAATAATAATAATAAAGAAAACAACAACAACACCCAAAAAAAGAAAAACACTTAATGGTCAATAGCTAACTTGTACGGAATTTCGATAACATTATTTATACACATAAGTAGATGCAACTTTGGTGTAGTATTTTAGCGTTATTCTTTGCGTAAACTTATTTATGCATCAACATGATTTTACTGAAGTAAACTAAGCTTTTTCTTTCGAAAATGTAATGAATCACTTTGGCACTCCCCATAGAATTTTTTTTACTAGTCTTTTATTTGTGTCTCATTTAGTGTTAGAAATTTGAATTTTTTCATTCAAGATGTTTTGTTACTAATTGTTGTTGTACACCGTTTAAAATAAATCTGTAAATTAACAAAATTGGCAAATTGCAGAAAATGTCGGTTCTGTTTTTTCATTTTTCTGTTTTCGAAAAGTCTGGACGGTAACTTTTTGTTCTACTAAAATTACTCCGTAATAGTAAAAAACATTAAATGCTGATTTTATATAATGTATTTAATTAAGTACAATTTATTTGTCTGCAGATTTCAATATTTCCCCCTTAATTTTACATTGCTAAGAGCCAACTGTTCTTAATCTTTGGACGTTATCCTACTTGATCTGAGGCGACTAAAGTTCTTTTTTTTTTTTAACTGTTTGGAGCCTGGGAGTAGGGAATGTCTCTAATGAAATTTTCTTTCCAGTAAATTGGCGTAGTTTGTGACACAATTTTCTAATAATTTGTGAATTTTGAAAGAATTTGTGGAAATCCCACTTTGCAGGGGGTCTAATAACTGATCAGTGTGAATTTGGGTCACTATACCTTTCCAGCTGAAAATGTTTAACGGAGATCCACCAATGCAAAATGCAAAATCAATCAAAACATGAAAATTTACCATCTTCGCATAAGAGTTCTGACGGTTTCCTCCTTTTAACGAAAAATTACCAATTCGTGCGGAGAAACGGACATTTCTCTAAGACCAAGGATAGAAATACCTTGAATTAAAAAAGAATTATTTTTAACTGTGTAGTACTGCACCACAGCAGTACTGCAATTAACTATCGTTTTTGAAAATTTCAGTTTGTGTATGTGTGTCAAAATTAATCATGGGATAGGTACTGAAGAAAAATCTATACATAAATGATTATTTTCATGACGAAGTGTAAAGAAATTTTATTTTTCGAGCTAACGAGTTTTTTTAGGAATTGGAGTTTGAAGATATTGAGGTTTGTTTGTATAAAAAAATATTTAATATTTTTTTAAAGGAAAATATGATAACTTCAACAAATCCTTAACATACTATTTATTTATTTTATTTTCTAAGTTTTAAGAAAAATAAAGATCAGTTCATTTTTATTACATGAGGCAAAAAGTTTTCATTTCAACAACTGTTAAAATTAAATTACTTTTCTTAATTCACAGTGTTCTTATTCTAAGAAAATGGTTTTTTGGGAAAAGATAAAAGTGAATAGAACATTGTTTTAAAACGACAGAAAAGCAACTTGAAATTCTCTTTCTTTAAGTGTACTTTTTAAGGGAGTCAATTAAACTAACAAACAAACGAACAAACAAAAAAAGGTAAAAAACGAATGATTTTTTAAAAAAATTTCATAGTATCTAACATTGCATCAGACATAAAATGTTTATGTAGTAATCATTATTATCAGTATTGTTTTATAATAAAAAGTTAATTATAGTAAATATTTTGTTTTCAACATCTTTATTTTTAAAGAGAAAAATTTAAATTTTTCTTTAACTTTTCATTTTAACGAAGCCATTCATATCTTACAACGTATACTATTTATCTCTTACACCATTACAATAAATTTTATAGCTGATCGATATTGACATATTTAGATGTCTATATAACAAGGCATTCATCATAAAACAGCATCGATTTTTATCAGAATTCTTTTTGCGTTTGTTTCTAAGAAGCGAATATTAAGGTACTTCAAAGAAAAATAAAGGAATATTTATTGTTACTGTTATTTTACTTATTACTTAATGATAGATGTTTCTGAAAGAGTAAAATGAATATTTGAGATAGAAGAAATTACGAGGATAGTTAATTTTACTGATCTAGTGGCGTAGCGAGAAATATTTCATGTGGAGTTACGGCTATACTACAACTCATACATATATATATATATATATATATATATATATATATATAATAGCTTACTTACGTAAAGTGAAATCCCAAGATAATTCATTGATAAAGTGAAAAAAGTATAAAAATAAAAAAGTAGATAGCACATGGTGCCAATTAACGAGCTTATACTGGATAAGTGTTTAAATATAGCCTTTTAAGGCAATGAAAGAGTGGATAAATTGGATATAAAGCGCCAAATTAGAACTGGTGGGCTTTTTAAGCCTAATAACATGTATCCATAAATAGACGGAAAACGGAATGGATATTGAAATGGTGTGCTCTGTCATCAGGCGCCACCGCACACACATTTCAAGTTAATCGAAAAAAACAATAATAGCTAGGTTTCTGCAAGTTACCTGACCAAAATTTGGGTTCTTTTGTAACTTGGGGGCGCGACCGTAGCTATTAGAAATAAACAACGAGGAAGTGGACCGACAAGAAGATCAAAGCTCAGTAATGAAGGCAGTATTAGTGCATGTTGCCATCAGAGAAGACTTAATGCCATCAATAGACAAGTACTGCCATGCAGTGTGAAAAAAAAATGATATATTAATAATACTTTGGAAGTATGGAAAGGAAAGGAAAAAATAAAAAGTAATAATTAAATGAATAAATAAAAAGAATAAAAATGGTAATAGTTAAATGAATAAATAATAAAATAAATATAACACTAGTATAGCTAGCGTATGTTTAACGTAGTACTAGCAGCAGTATCTAAGAAGTACTTAGTTGAAGTTGTGGAAAAGGAGAAAAACTGTAGAAATAATTTTAACAGTAATGCTATTGATAATAATTATACACATTTATTAATTGCTATTTATGCTAATATTATTGTAAAATATTTAGGTAGAACAGTACTCTGTATGGCTTCATTGGTTACAGACTCACATAAAAAAAGGAAAAAGTACCAGTAATCAACTATTCTTAATTATAGAATTTTTTTTTTTTTTTTTTTTTTTTTTTAAATATAGAAAGAACCAACAACCAACCCCATCCTCACCAACCAATATTCTGATTAGGACATACAGTTTTTTTGATTACATAGAGGATATATAATGGAAGTGAGAAATTTACTTGGATATTTATATTTTATAGCAGTTTTATATAGGTCAGTTAAGTTACTGGCCTTAAGACTATTGGTACATAGAGACTCTATTCTATATTTATGATTAGAGATAATATTTCTAAACACAGAAGTGTGCATACATGAAGTGAAATGAGTGAAAGTATTAACCTGAAAATTAAAGTCATTTCTTTTATTATATATATATTAAAGGATAGACTCTTATCATCATTAATTCTAATTTGTAAGTCTAAAAAATTAATTATTCTATTATCATTAGGATTTTTTATTAGTTCTAGGGCTGAATGGTAAGCTATGGGTAGGTGGTCAGTATCACTATAAGTATTGTCAGTAGCTATTGTTATTATATACACATATACATATATGTTATGTGTGTGTGAAAAAATACATTTTGTATGAAAAAAAAAATTCCTCATGGGGGGGGGGGGTTGTAAACCCCCTACCCCCACTATCTACGCCACTGTACGGATCCTATTAACTAATTGGCTGAAATATGTTACTAGTATACAGACATAAATGCACCAAAATACAAAGCATGTTCAATTTGACAATAAACACAATATTTTTATTTGTCTCCGCCATACATGCGCACTTGCGCTAGCCTCCTGAATTAATCAGAGTTCACTGATGTCGGGTTTTTTGAGACCGATTTGAGAGCCACAACTCCGCAGACGATTACCTGTCCTTAAGTATTGATCTATAAATAAGAGTCCCTCCAAAGCTTTTATTTATTTATTTATTTTAATATGCTGATTAGAATATCGAAACATGCCGATTAGTATATTGAATTGAAATTATTTAACCACGTGGTTGTCCATTTTGACTTCAGAAGTGAAGCCTGATTTTGCGTCCACGTCTACGTAAAAAAATGTTTTGTTGAATTGAACAAAATTTCTTTCCAATAAATTTGGTTGGTGCTGTTTCAACCGAATATTTCTGTTGGTTTTAACAAAATCTTTCGTTGAATTATCAAAATTCAACAAAAATGTTTCTTTGAAATAGAGCCAACCAAAATTTTGTTGAATCAGCGAAACATTTTTTTCAGTGGAGCTGTTTTATGCAATAAGATTATCTCCTCTCAAATAAAGTTCTGTATCTATCACTGTTGTGCAGCGGGCGTCTCATGCGAGAGAGTTTAATTCCTCAGTAAGTTGATGGTCAGTAGTGGTGTTACAGCCTTGTACTCACGTTTCTTTACATTTGCTCAACTGTAACAAATCCTGAAAAAAGTGTGATTTTTGGATGTTCCTGGAATTAAAAAAAGATTCCTTCTTTAGTGGAAGTAGGGCTTTTCCCACCATTTGTACAGCAGTGAAAAGTGATATTAAAATCACAGGACAAACCCTCGAAAGAATCTAAACGTTTCTAATTCAGCAATATTTCATTCAAGGTGGCTCATCGAACTCTGTCGTGCCTCGTATTATATCCAGCTTATATAAATAGTAAATTTTCTGTAATTTTAAGATCTTTAAAAAAATTGAAAGCGAACGCAAATTCTTGGCAAAAACGACTTCAGATATGTACATACTTTAGGATTGAGCTAAAAAAAATGTTTGATTGTGTCCAGAATATGTCGAGATTTTACAGAGAATTTTCGACTTGTGCATATGTTGAATTCAATATAAGATTCCAGTCTGAAAAACAGTTTGCAAAACAGTTTGCAAAACTTTGGAATCCAAACTTTGCGTATTTTAAATGCAATTCAAAGTAGAGTTGCAACTTTCGCATTCGCTAGAGTAAACATACAAAAAGGAAAAATACATTTCTTACAGATTTAGGGTTCCAGAAACATTTACGAATATCCAATGTGGCGACTTAGTCATGTGAATCTTCAGGAAATAGTAAGGGCGGTTTTTCGTTTTTTTTTTTTTTTTTTTTTTTTTTTTTTTTTTTTGGTTATTTTTATGAATTTGCTGACAGTTCAAATGAAAATCGCATTTGATATTCAATGGTCAAAATTTCAGATTTTTACTAAGCAATTAAGTGGTGTCCTTGTAATTAAAATAAATTGAAAATATTCAGAACATTGCTTTTAAATTGTGTGAAAAGTTCTGAGCTTGCAGTGATAAGACGTAAATGCCAATAATGATCTCTGCTCATTAAAAATAGAATTTCCAATCTCACGAGAAATGTTAGATTTTATTTCTAAATAGCAAATCAATTACGACGTTTGTAGCTCTTTCTTTCTTTTTCTTTTCGAAATTTTTATATTTTTTCTTTTAAAATATTCCCGTGGCTCTGAAATATATTCATATTTTTAACAGTTCTTTCCCTTAAGATTCTAAGAGCCTATTATCCCTTTAAAACGGATATTTGGGTTGATAGATTGTAAATACTTCGTGTTTAGAGTTTTGTTTCAGTCTGATAAACTGATAATTTATGAAATGGTAGATCTTTTGGAAGGCATTTTAGAAACATGGTTAAGTCATTTTAATATCCACAGTGTAATATAACAACTTTTAAAGCTTTATTTGCAACTAAAACTTTTTAGTACTTTGTTGAACTATTGGATTATTTTTATACATTTTGTTTTGATTGAAATGTAGCGAAACGGTCTTTGAAATGGTTTTTCTACTACATGTTTGAACTACCATACAATTTACTTAACTTTGTATAGATAATCTTTCTTTCTAATCTGTTGCCGATTATATTTGTAAAACTTAATAGTTTTGAATTTGTGATTGAAGAAAAACAAGAAATAAATAAGAAATTATGAATGAAAGCAAGGATTTATTGAGATTTACCTGCTTACATTTTGGAAAAACAGGCGAAAAATAAACGAATTAAATTAATTAAACCTATAGAACTTATTACTTTCATAGCATTTATAAGTCTCAATTATTTATTTAGTGTGTTTTTGAGAAATATAAAAAATGTTACAATTTAATGATTCATGGTAAAATTACTAAAAATGAACTAATATTCATACTATTTGCATAATAAAACCAAATCCCAATGGTTTTGTCTTTTTATTGTTCGAAAACACAATTAATTAAGGGGTTAAATACTGAATAAAGTGTTTTAAAATAATGTATGATAAACAAATCACCATTTTATAGATTAAGTTTGTCAATCGAAATGGATTAACAGTTAAAAAGAATTCGTTTACAATTATCTTGCATTAACACGAAAAAGGACTGCAAACTAAAAAAAAAAGTTTTCATTAATGGTATTGGATAAGTGAAGAGCATTTTTAAACGATAAAAAAAGAAAGAAAACTTAACGAAAATAAAAAGTTAATATTTACATTTTCTTACGAATTGACAAAAATGATGATATTATGCATGAACTATAGAAACATTTCTTTAAAAAATTATAGTAATTAAAAGCTCATATAATTGTAATAAAGCACCGTTTGTACGTTTTTCAAAGGACCGATCTGAAATGACGTATAAATGAAAAGACGTATAACTAAAACATTAACTAACAATTTACATTACATTACAGGTTTAACGCAACTAATGTAAATTTATGTAAACATAATAATTTTAAGTTTTTTTGCAGTATTAGTACAATGAAAAAAACTAACTAAATAAAAAAAAATAAAACACTTACCATAAAAGTGAAACAAATTTTTATACCTTAAATGCTGCATACCTCTAATATTAATATAATATACGCACTGCACATACCAATTTTGGAGTCATTTATGTTCCATACAGACACGGAATTAAAAAAAAATCTTTAATAGTCGTCTAATTGTCTTAATAATTATTATTAATTTCAGTATTACGGATTGAGTTAAGCTCATGAAATGTTTTTTTACTCGTGTTCTGACTAAAGTTTTTCAATATAGTTGATTGCGTGTTTAAAGGAAGGTGGTTAAAGGCGTATTCCCATCTACAACCTTTATTAGGTGTTCCACCTAGGAAAATTTTCTCCCTAAATAAGAAAATAATGTCTGAGACAGAAAAAATTCAAAGTTTAGGGAAGAAACGCGAGTATACCGAAATTGTGCTTCTTATAAACGAAGCATTTTTGCATTGAAAGAATAGGAATAAATCGGGACTTCACGGAAAGTCCTATGTAAAAGTCGTATAAATGACAAACGTATAAACGGGGTTTTACTGTATATCCGATCTCACTGATTTATTTATTTATATTTATATAAAAAAAGAACAATATACTGAAATTAAAAAAAAAGTTTTTCTAAAATGTGAGAATTAAAAATAAACATGCATTTCCAAAAATACAGCACCTTTTTCATAATTTTCTGGAACTAATCTATTTATATAAGAAAACAGATAATCATACTAAGAGAAAAGAGCGGTTTTAAATTGCCGCTTTGCAATGAGTGAATAGCCCCTTTAACTCGCAAATGTAGACGTCGCAAAAGAGCAGAATATTTCTTGAGAGCTTACGACCGTCTTTCCATAAGCTTTTCGGGATTTGCCGGACTGCCGTTTGTTTGGACATATCTGACTTTGCAAATCTCCGACAGTTCGTTTGCAAACACAGCGCACTTTTTTCTTTATACAAAAAGCTCCTTCTTACTAAAAAAAGGAAAAAAAAGCTTCGCTTTAGTAGAACATTAAATGTTTACGTTTAACAAGTCTAATTTGCTGAGTTATGATAAAAGAACAAGCATATCGATATGAATTTAATGGTTTGTCAATATTTATTTTATAAATTCATGTATATGTTAGTTTGCAGGAATCCACGAATATTCCCCCCATTATTATTATTATTATTGCTGTTGTTGTTATTATTATTATTATTATTATTATTGCTGTTTACCTTTTGTAATACAAGAATTCATCAACAATCAGAATTAATGAAAATCTTGTTGACAATTGGAGCGGTGGGAGTGAGATTTACTACGATATATGTCTGAGAGATTTCATTACATACTATCCTCCTTTAATACCAGTTATCGAAGTACAAATAATTTCTATTATTAAAAAAAAAACATGCATTATGACGCAGGAAAATGACATAAGTAAGTATTTTGTGATTATTTTTATTTTTAAAGGCTGTAGCATAAATAAATTACCCTGCCAATTACTTTTCCTGTTTGTCTCCTCTAGCTCTGCAGATCGCGGACAGATAGCATAGTATTGGCCTAAATCAGAATTTCCGCGTTAATTAATCCTTGTAGCATATTGAAAAATACTGAAAATTTTGACTTGCAAGAGGAATTTGATACGTCAAGATGTTTTGCAAAATATGCTTAAGACACTGATCCATTCTCTCCCATAAATAAATTAGAGTACAAATATGGAAAAAGGCCCCATCAAACTCATACAAACATTTCAATATCTATATAAAAGATAAAAAAGTTTAATTTGTTAGAGCTTTTTGTAATTTATTTATGCTACAGCCTTTTTTAAAAAAAAAAACTATTAGAAGTGTCTGGTAATTCTAAATTTAATAGCAACCGAAGAGCAAATCTGAAGAGAGTAATAATTAAACTATAGGGGGGAAAAGAGTAAATTTATACTATTATGAACTATAGACGTACCATTTAATCTTGAAACTAAAAACAGCAATTTCTCACGATTTAAAATTTTTGTTCTCTCATTTTCAGCCTTTGTGGAAGGAAGAACGTTTACCAGTTGAAAAAAGGTAGACACTTTGTGCCACTCAAAATGATCTAGACTCTTTAATTACACATGAGTGTGTTATTTATACAAAGTTCTTTTTTAAATTTTAACCTTTTAAGACCTTTTTTATGTTATATGTTTTTTATGTTAATATTTTATTTCCTTAAATTGAAATAAAAATTATACATTGTAAAACATTCCTGAATACTAATTTACAGTGAAATTTCTGTATGACGAACTCTAAGGGATGGAAGATTTAATTTGTAAATCCGTAAAATTCTGTAAAGTGTAATTCCATTAGACGTACAGCAATTGAATTTGTAATTGACCGAATTTGTATTTCTAAAAGTGAAGCTTTTACTGTTCTTATGTTTATGTTCGCCGATTGCTAGCTGAAATAAGAATGAAAATTCTATGAAGATATTTGCTCATACTTGATACTTAAATTTGTAATAAAGTTATGCATTTTCTTAAAAAAAAAGGGTTTTATGTCATTCATACAGTAGCGTAGCCAAGGAGGGAGATAGCGGGTCACAACCCCCCCATGAGGAATTTTTTGCCATACAGAATGTATATTCTTCACTCCATTATCACGCACACGTAGCCGTAACCCCTCCTCCCCACCCCTATGAAAAATTTCTGGCTACGCCACTGCATTCATACAAAGATAAAAATCAAGTGATCGATAAATTATACTCAAACTATTCGAACTATTTAAGAAACTGATTCAAATATCCACCGTGTCATTTTGAAATTTCATAATTCAGAGCTTTTCTCCTAGAAAAATAAATAAGAAACATATTGAGACAATTTACTCTTGGTTAATTTCAGGAAAATCTGGCGAATATACATCACTATTTTCCATTCATTTCAGCTAAGTCCAGTCGCATGGATGACATTCCGGAAATTTTAAAATTTCATCTAAACATGAAAAGCAAACGTGCTTTTATGCTTGCGACGGTAAATTTTATTCATGTCCACTACCAGAAAATTTTAATTTCCGCTCAGATATCTCCCTTTTCAAATTATTCTGTGCAATACTGCAATTTCTTTCCCAAATATACACATTCTGATCATTCCATTAAGACTTCTGACTTCAGAATTAATTAAACCGTTAAAGCGACTGGACAAACACACAGCCACTGATTAATCTTTTAATTTCGGAAATCAAACGGTATACATACATACATATATACTCGTGCAACATGAATTTAAACTTAATTCTATTGATTAAGAAACTTAAAATTTTCCTTGGCATCTTTTAAAGTAACTTTTATCGTCAAGAAACTACAAACATTAAAATCAACAAAAGTATCCCTCCGGCTTCCTGAAAAGTTTAAATTCTTCAAAGCAGAGCTCTGTCGTTGTATTTAAATGTCTATTCACTGAACTATTCCTCGCTCGCATATGCACATAGTGCTGAAATACCGATTAGTATACTTTCGTTGGCATCAGTGGAGAGATTTGAAGGACCATCGTGTTGAAAAGCCTTGGGCTATGAGTCTGGTATAGGCCCTTCATCCGCGCCTTTCAATTTAAATGCCCAAATGAACAAGCTAAAAATGCACTCGCCCGGAAATTCAGCAACGGTTATGTTTTAATTTGATAAATACGGCGTGCGTGGGATTTGGAAGCTAGTTTGTAATCGTTTTAGGTGGTGGTATTTGGAGAATATCAGTAGGGTTTGAGATGGGTTTGTACGTTTGCGTTCAGTCTGTTGAGATATTTGCCGTCGATATAATCACGCATGGTTTGAAATTTTGAATTATGGCGTGCTTGATCAATTAACAAGCATGCACAAACAACTTTAAAATTATATACATGTATAACGAAATGAAAAGAAGCTAATGACTTATTATGCTATTCATTTTAAGTAATTATTAGTTAAGGGTTTTAAAATCTTCACCGCTCTCTGACAAACTTAAGAATCGGCAGTAAATATAAATAATTCTTTCCGAATTCTCTGTCGCTCATTTACTACCCTAAGAGCGTCATCTGCAGGACAGTGTAAGACTCGAGAAATCTAATGGATTTCATAAAAAAAATTAGGGCTGCACTAAACGTCGATAAATAAAGATTTTTTTAATTAACTGATTGTCAGTATTGGAATCACTTAAAAAATAGTAGTTGCAAACTGTCAAAAATATAGGTTAAAGGTTTTATATAATTTTTATTAGCAATAAAACTAGCGAAAGTTAACAAATAGGAAAGGCTTTGTAAAGTTATTACTATTTTTCCCCGTAATTACAATGCGTATGCTAGCATGCAGAGGACATAAATGAAAATTGGAAATTAACACATTTTTAGAGAGGAATAAATTATAAAAAGCTTTGAAACGAGCACTATTTAATCTAATATTTACTTAAATTACGGAGTAGTGTTTTGGGAAAGCCAACATCAGAATTCACCAATGCCCGTATTTTGCGCTGAATATAGTCATGCACTGTTCATTACGTTGCTGGTATGCGACGTATTTTTCAAGTGCCAGCAGAAATACTTCTTACGGAGAAACTTTACCGATAAGATATATAATTTCCAAATAATTATTTATATCTAGAAATTTCCTGATATTTCTCGATAGATGTAATAAATCAAAGAAGTTAAAATCCAGCTAAATGAACAATCAGAGCAGATCGTAATGGAAGACATAGCAATTATAAAGCCAATAAAATATAATAAAGTGCAGTTTTAGACATGAAAACGGACTGTTGTATGAAAAAAAGAGAGAGATTATTATAAGTATGATGAATAACACTGGGGTAACCGTGCGCATGTTAATGCATGTTTAGTAGGTAAAAGATAAGGAATGTTCAATTGTTGAAACACATTTTTTAATAAAGCAATAAAAAAGCCTTTTTTTAATCGGTAAAGTATATCACTACAATCTATATACAGATTGATAGATAGAGAAATGTTAAATTTATGAAGCATATTAAATAAAGCAATAAACGTTTTCTTTTCTTTTTTTTTTAAATAATGTATAAAGTATAACACTGCAACCTACCTTTTAAAGGGGGATAACTAGAATACCGTACATTTTGAAAATTTTAGAGGATAAAATTAGTTTCAAATTTCAATGGGAGAGGGCGCTGCAGAAACGGGGAGAGAACGTCTGGTTTTCGGTAAATCGTTCTTCATTGCGTTTATTCTCTGAATTGCAAACGCGTTTGCAGTTAAAAATTTACCGAAGAATGATTAACTGTAAATAAATGTTCTTTCCCTATTTATGCAGCGCCCTCTCCAGTCGAAATTTGAAACTAATTTTGACTTCTAAAATTTTCAAAACCTACTGTTTTCTAGTGCCAATTCAGCAAACGACGCATTCCTATTTCGATCCTATTTTAATTACTCACCTTAATAACATGTTAGTCATTTATTGGACACCCTATGCATATATAGATTGATACATTTTCTTTGTAGTGCGCTTAATTCCTTACGCACGGCACATTCATTTATATATGGACTCTTTTTCATTTCCTTTCTGCTCTTTTGAAATGCAGCACTAAATTATT
Source organism: Cheiracanthium punctorium (assembly GCA_038373885.1). Taxonomy (NCBI): domain Eukaryota; kingdom Metazoa; phylum Arthropoda; class Arachnida; order Araneae; family Cheiracanthiidae; genus Cheiracanthium; species Cheiracanthium punctorium. Next base: position 802,737 of record JAWZYV010014973.1, on the reverse strand, counting down.
TTATTTTCATTTCTGCTACTACCAGATTTCCAGTGAGATTAAAAAACATTATAGGGTTTTCTTTTTTATCTTCAGGACGAGCCAAAATTGATTTCTTGTAAAATCAATAGACGCGAAATCACCTGATTTCTATGTGCCCCGTTTTATTTTCGCGCCCAACCCTTTTCAAGGAAGGCTGGGCTCATTTGCATATGCCGCAAAAAGGCAAGAGTAGGGGGAGGGGGTGGAATGTGCACGTGCGCCTGGATGATTGAGTAAACAGTGCAAATGAAGACGCGGTCGCGGGAGGGGTTTAATTGAGGTTGGGCTGTATTTTCTGGAATAGGTGCGATTTGGAATGACAAGATGATGATGGATTATTTTGGGGTGTAATACGGTGGACGTGTTTAACGTTTTCAACTCGGAGAATGCTAGGTGAATTTGGTTTGCTGTTCTTAAAAGCGTTTTCTGTGTAGACTACTAATATATTCTACTCTGAGTCAGAAAATTAGAATACTCAGTGTACATGAATTTCGAAAAAGAAAAAACTTGTCTTTATGCATCCATGGTATGAAAAATTAAATCAGGATAAAGTAACTTTATGCAGACTACAAAGTTTGTAATATATTTTAGTATAATTTTTTTTTTACAAACTGGGGACATATTTTCACATAGGAAACAATTTTAAAAAATAATAATTAGATAGTTAAAAATATTGTACCTATGAATTCTAAATTACATTTTTGAAAAGAAAAGTTGTTTAATAAATTTTATTTTTGAATTTTACTAAAACATGAAGTCGATTTGGCAAGCTTGTACAAATGTCTCACAATGTTCGCCCTTAAATATAAATAATGATATATATCAATCATATAGGCCACACACAAGTCTTTCTATATTTTATTTTCAATTTTGCACACTTCTCTCTCCTACTTCTTTTTCTTCTACTGCTTTTTTTTTTCCCTCTACGAAAACTAAGTTTAGAATGAAGACATCTAATGTGGAAATACCTTTCTCTTCAGAAACGGATTTCATCATCTATTTAGACAGTCGCTAAAAAATATATTCATGGTTTAAGTACTTTTTACTGTTCCACAGTGAAACCTTCAAATTTGGCCATCTCCCTAAGTTGGACAGTTTTCTGAGGAAAGGAAATGGATGATAACAATTACATTTACCTCCATTAGTTTGTCACTTAAAAATCGGACGTATTTTGTGGGAACCAACTTTTGGTGGTTTCAATATACTAAAATTTGATTCTGAACATTGTAACTGATGGTATAGTATGATTGTAGTAAATATATTGCTGAGGACGACATAGTTTAATGTTAATCAATAATACAAGTCTTAGTAAACGCTATTATCGCAGGCAAACTATCCAAGTTCCTCGCAAAATGGGAAAGAAGAAAAAGAAAAGGATAATGTCTTAAGAATTCAAGACTAGAGAAATTAAGAGAGAATTTTATGTTTAGTTCGTTCCACTCCCCGAATTTATCAGAAAATTCAAAATATAATTTAATTTATAATTATTGGATATCTTCATAAGTTGAACACCTTAGTTGGAAGAGCAAGAGACCAACTTCTGAAAGTTTTTAATTTTATGAGCCACCGGTTCAGTATTCTTATAATTCAAATTAAAAAATGTTATTTTATAAAAAAAAATAATATTCATTGACTGGACTAAATATTTTTCGTATTAAAACAAAAACCGCTGTTCTTTTTCAGTGAGCTTCAATGCACCACTGTACTGTACAACAAATGTTCATCTATATGTCAACTGACAAACTTCATATCACCTTAGAAAAAAAAAATCATCATAGAGTCAATTGGATCATACTTTTAAAGACTGATGTGGAGATTTCAGATAAAAGAACGCCTCACACACATCTTATAAATAAAAATGAAATTCTGTTTGTTTGTTTGTTTGTTTGTTTGTTTGTTTGTGGATTTGAGTTGTATACAAATCCACAAAAATGGACCTATCAGCCTGAAATTTTGCACAGATATGTAAAATAATATAGAATAAATCATAGTCCACTTTAAAACTTTGAAAGTCCACCCGTTCCCGGAATTTAAGAGATTTTTTATGTTCTCCACGCAAAAAGCTTTCCGTAATTGTAACCCCTGTAGTGAAAAAAGTGTGAAATGAGGATCGTGGTTGCCATGTGTGGCGATTTTGCCGAATAAGATGTTTTAAATTCTCAAAGTAAAAATAAAAGAATAATAATGATTTTTTTTGTTAGTTTATATTCGTAAGGTTATATTTTTTTTAATTATAATATCGTGTGCATGGGAAATCGGAGCAGGAATGAAATGTTTTATACGCAAAACAATAAGAATTGAAGATTTCCGAGGCTAATATGTTAAAATTTTTTAGTTTGGCGAAAAAATAAAATGGCTCAAATGCCGAGAAAGTGAGTTCTAGCGGTTTGCACAGTTTCCAGCTTGGCGAATTTACTGAGAGCTTAAGGAAACGGATTTTTGAAAACAAGTACAAAGGTTTTATTAGAATACAGCGTTAAATTTTAATGATCCCTGCGAAAATAATGCAGTTATTAAGGGATTTCAAGCTATCTATCTTCAGCATTCTCGCGATTTTGAGGAGGATTCTAACGCTTGGCGCTATTTATCGTAATTTAATCGTCTGCTATTTGGGTTATGAATACACCTGCGTATAAGTTTTTGAAATTTTCATTCAGTTGGAATTGTGCATTTTTCAGAGTAGCTTTTCTGCATCTAATGTATTACATCCAGAAAAAAGGATGTTAGAAATATCAATTTTAATTTTGTTTAATCACACTCATGAATAATGATACACTTTCCAACTTCATGAAAGAAGGAACGAAAATAGGGAAGACCCATGGATTATAACTCTTTTTATATATAGCACTTTAGTGCGTATTTAAAAATCTGAAAGTGTGTCAGATTTTCTATGATTCTAGCGCTTGGCGCAATTTAATGAGAGGGTATTTTTAAAAACAAGCGTAGGTTATCTTATAAATAAAAATGAAATTCTGTTTGTCAATTTGTTGATTTAGGTAATATACAATTCCACAAAAATGGACATGTCAGCCTGAAATTTTACACAGATATGTAAAATAATATAGAATAAATGATAGTCCACTTTAAAACTTTGAAACTCCACTTAAAAACGTTTTCCTCCTGAAGTGTTCCCTTAATTTCCGTTCCCGGAATTTAAGAGATTTTTTATGTTCTCCACGCAGAAAGCTTTACGTAATATTAACCCCTGTAGTGAAAAAAGTGTGTGAAATAAGCATCTTGGTTGCCAGGCGTGGCGATTTTGCCGAATAAAATGTTTTAAATTCTTAAAGTAAAAATAAAAGAATAATAATGATTTTTTTAGTTTATTTTTTTAGGTTATTTTTTTTAATTATAATATCGTGTGCGCATAAGAAATGAGAGCAGGAATGAAATGTTTTATACGCAAAACAATGAGGATCGAAGATATCCGAGACTAATATGTAATTTTTTTTAGTTTGGCGAAAAATAAAATGGCTGATAGGCCGATTTTTAGAGTGTGAGTTCTAGCGGTTTGCACAGTTTTAGGCTTTTTGGCTCAATTTACTGAGAGCTTAAGGGAATAGCATTTTTGAAAACAAGTGTATAGGTTTTCTTAGAATACAGCATTAAATTTTAACTATCCGTGCAGAAATAATGCAGTTATTAGGGCATTTCAAGCGATGTAGCTTCAGAATTCTCGCCAATTGAGTACATTGATTTAACTTGGGGGAAATTCGCCAAATTTCAGAAAATTGAAATCTTCGCATTTAGTACATCGAGGTAACGATGAATAAAACATGTTATAGTTGATAATTTAAAAAATGCGGCTGTATTAAGGGATTCCACTTTTCAAATAAATGCCTGGCGGTCGAACCATTTCCCATTTTGATTGCTGCTAAGTCAATGCTTCGAATGATTCCCTGAAAAAACTCTTGCAAAATGGCGTATGCTGGCACTTTGGCGAGGCTTAGATTTGAAACTGGATTTTACTTGAGACTGGTATATACGTATAATAAGACTGGTTATAGATAAAAATGAATGTTGGTATGTGTGTAGGAGGTTGAAAAACTCCAGCACCGTTTTACCGATCACCATGAAATTTGGTTCACCTAAGTCTTTTATCATGGAGAAGGTTTTTATGCTATCCGTTTTCCTCTAACTTTTCACTAGGTGGCGCAGCAGAACGTCGAATTCTATTCCGTTTAGCCGTTTGCTATGCGAATATCGTCCAACAAATTTCGATGAAATTTGGTACACGCGAATATTAGAACACGGAGAATATTTTTCACTATCCATTTGCTGTAACTTACCGCTAAATAGCGCTGCAACGCATCAACTTCTATACCGTTCGACTGATCGGCATAAAATTTTTTATACTTACACATTTGAGAACGAAGAATATATTCTAACTGCGTTACTTTTGATGTTACTCACCACTAGACGGCACTGCAATGCATTATTATTTTAACTCGCCACTAGATGGTGCTGCAGCAGGCCAAATTATGACAATTCAAACGGTGGCTATGAAAATCAGTATACATAGCTATTTGAACAATGAGAATATTTTGGCGTTATCCATTTTGCTATAACTTGCCACATGACGGCGCTGTAGCAAATCATTACTTTAATTAACCACTAGATGGCCCTGCAGTGTATCACTTCTTGACTGTGCGAATAATCGCTATGAAAATAGGTATACATAGATATTTGAAGACGGGGAAGAGTTTGGCACGATCCATTTTCCTATAACTTGACACTAGATGTCGCGTCAACACATGAACTTCAAGACTATTCAGCCGATCGTCATGAAAATTCGTATACATCGATATCTGAATGCGAAGAATATTTTTGCCGTATCCGTTTTGCTAAAACTCGCCACTAGATTGTGCTACGCCGCATCGCCTTCTGCACCGTAAAAACGATTGCCTTGAAATTCAGTATGCATGATTATTGAACACAATATGACGCGATATCCATTTTGCTATATCTCTTTATTACAATAAATAGTAATCACAACAAATATTAATATCAAAAATTCCATTCATTCCCGTGCGAAGAACGGGTACTTCAGCTAGTTTAGTATAAAATAATCTGGTGGACGGTATTTGCTTTTGATTATCTTTCAAACGGTGTCTTCAGCTTATCGACATGCTTTTCAAATCGTCTTCTCGCTTGGTATCTTTAGTCAAAGATTCTAACTTAATATCCCATCCCCCATTCTTCCTTAAAGACCTGCGGTTAACCCGAAGATTAACCGACGCAAACGGCGACATAATGTGCTGCATTTCATTACTGTCTCCCCGTCTAATGACGAGGGCACCCCTGCCTTCACACTGACAAGCCAGCCGGGATTTCTGTGGAAGTCGAGAGCTGTTCACATTGATCGGTTTGAAAAAGTGGCATTGCACAAGGAATGGTGCATAAATGTATATGTTTGTGAAATACGTGCGAGCATGCTACCAAGGGAAAGAACAGGGAATTCCGAAAAACCAGGATGTTTCTTTGGCAATTACCTTTAGTTCTTTTATGATCTTAGACTACCGAAGAAAAGATTACTACCATCCTAAACCATGAAAAATGAGGGTGGCTACAAATTAGAAATTTGAAAATGCAGTAAGGCAAATTCTGTACGGTGAAAATATGTCCATGCTGAATGTAGACTGAAAATCTTCTATGAATTGATCTTGCTAAAAAATTATCTCATAAGCGATTATGATTCAATTGTATATCTACATTCTTGGAGTACTACAGATTTTCATCGTATTTGAATTCTCAACAGTCAGGGGCGTAGCCACGGGGGGGGGGGTTAGGGGGGTCATAACCCCCCCATGAGGAATTTTTTGCCATGCAAAATGTATATTCTTCACTACATTATCACACACACGTATACATATATATGAGTTGTAGTAGTCGTAACCCCCCCCCCCCCATGAAAAATTTCTGGCTACGCCCTGTCAACAGTGTACAATTTTCAGAGATGTCCAACATATAGAGGTATACTTCATGTATGGTCATGTTCCACTCCTCAGAAAAGTGTCCAAATCTTGAGGTTTCAATGTTTTAAATACGGAAGTACCAAAATATTATGAATAATTATGATCAACTGTAACTTTTAAAGTGTAGATATGTTCCGATAGATTGTATAAGAATCCTAGTCCATATTCCTGCATGCTACATACGATAAAAGATAAACTTAAAAATTTAGAAATTTAGGGCATCAAATAGTGACATGATTAGGTTTGAAAAATGAAAATTCAAGCGTTTTCATGAAAAAAAAATCAATTTCTTAATTTAACTTAAAAAATTTGAATGCATTTAAAATTATTTTTTGAGTAGTACTGATTCGTTTTCTATAACATTCTTAGTGACTGAAATCAGGGAGATAACTGTTATTTATCTCTTCTCTCTTTTTTTATGTGGTGCAAATTGCGCAAATATATATTAGTGAAACTTCCTAAGCTGGACGGACACTTCCCTAAATTGGACACTTTTCAGGGAAACGGAACATGCCTTTAAGATTGAAATATACCTCTATAACAGAAAAAACTCTCAAAACACTGGTGTTAAAAGATGAAATAACTAAAAATTTGGTGTAAAAACCACACATAAAAAGGTACTTGTTAGTTAGTACCTCTGTAAGTTAGACAAAACCACAATTTTGCACAATTTCCGGGGAAGCCGCAAGTGTCCAACTTTCGGAGGTTTTACTGGATTACAATCATTAATGTTTGAAACAAATAAATAATAATAAATACGCCGAAAAGTCTGATTTGATCATCTTCGTTTATCTCCTTCCATGGTCTTTCCCCATTTGGGAATCTAAAACATCTAAAACATATTCTTCAAGTATTAAGTCAATATGATTTTATCCATCAATCTCTATTTATTTACTGTATCAATCCCATAACATTTTATTGACAGCATCTGAGAATTCGAGCAATCCGAGTGTTAACCTTCCTCTGCTAAATAAATACTCACCTCTTAGACATTTCCAATAGTTCGGTCCTATTTGATATCAATGCTGTTACCCGTTGTCCGCAGTCTCACCATGCGTCAAAAGGTATATAGTGCAACTTTGCAACGCAAAAGTTGTTTACCGCTATCATGGTTATTTATCACTTTCATGCCATTTAGCACTCTTTTAGGGGGAGAAAACCGCACAAAGAAATGTTGAAAGTTAACCATATTCATAGAGCCACAACAACCCACAGGTGAACGGTCGCGTTTAATGATGTGCGGTAATAGACTACCAGGCAGTTAGCAGCTTTCAATAGCCCTGAATTTAACGCCTTTCAGGTCTCCGATGCCCTCGCATTCAGCCCCGCCATCAAACTCCCTCTGGTGCTCGATAATAGAATTCTCGATTGTGGAGGTGGTTTCTATTTAGTAGGGAGGTTAACCTGTGGACGGAAGGAAAAAAAGAAATACGAAAAATAAAAAAAGGAGAGAGGGGGGGCGAATAACGAAATATGTCTTTGGAATTTGTTGTTGAATGGACTTCATATTGCGTGGGCTCGCAATGGGTTTTTGTACGGATTGCGGTGGGGTTTCTCGATATGTTAAGGTTCTGTGCACGATGTCTTCATTCTTGCAATTATGTTCTTTTTTTAGGGTATTTTTTTGCATTATATGTATATATATTTCTCTTAAAAGTTGAAGTCATTCGAGGTCTATGGTAAGCGAGCCAGAACAGATATGCAATATGAAGGTCAAGAGAGGTATTTCTTTCACGTTTTTAGGGATTCACTCTATTTTAGAGTTCAAGAAATGTATGAAGTTTCCGTTGTGAATGTAGTCATGAAAAAATGTCTTGTTAAAAGAAAAGGTCAGGGGAAAAAAAGGAAATTTTATTGAAAAAATAAAAGCATTGCAGCTTTAAGAATCGCTCTTTCTATTTATCGATCTCTCATACATCTTATCAGTATAGAACGTTGGTCCTTCAAAAATATACTTTTACAGTTAAAATTTGTAAAATCATTATTATACAAAAAAATTAAATTTATTTAGAAACAATTTGATATAAATAAAGCTTCATGAACAATTATACCTGTTATGATAATTTATATTAGTATATCTGATCAAATCAAATTCGACAACATATTTCAACATATTAAAAAAAAATCGTTGTCTAATTTTTTTTGTACTTTATTCTTTCTACAAGAGATATCGCAATGTTACCCAAACTGTAATGAGCAAACCATCGATTTGTACTGTTAAGGTCGCCTTAGATTGACAAAAATTAAAATTAAAATCAAATTAAGTACGCATGTTTTCACTGGACAGCGACACAGTAAAACCTCCCAAGTTGGACACCCCCATGACGACATTTTCCTGAGGAACAGAATGGGTTTATGACATTGAAATATATTTCCATCAAATGGGCAATTTTTGTACGAACAGCAAGTGCCCAACTGTCGAGGGTTTCACTGTGTTGCTAATTTAAGTCATTTTCAAGACTTAAAATAAAGACTGGAGTATTAGGAAATATCTAAAATAATTTACACTCTCACTGTTTATGTATCATCAGATAGAGTTACAGGATTCAACCAACAACTTGATCGGTAAAGTATACGCAAAGCAACAAGTGCACGACGAGAAATAGGTCAGTCGTCCCTCGCAAAATCCCTATATTGTAATGTTAAAAATATTTGTCTCATCCCGCAAAAAAGTTGTAAATCTCTGTCTCGCCTCGTGAAAAACATATTCGTATCCATCCCTAGAACAAACACGAGAAACTTAATCAATCCCAAAAACTTTATCAAAAACTTTTCGATAGTAATTATTGCATCAAATCTCGTCCATCGAAACATTTCACAAGGGTGATAAAATTAAACTCTCCTTCACTAGCAGTTTCAACTTGCAGTAGTTGCAGATGAAGCCTTTTGATGTCTCGCTTTGTTGGGACACATCCATAGCGCGATTCCCAACAATCGGATCTTTGCTTCCCCGCCAAAAGAGAAGCTCTAAGCCACAGCGTGGTCCAGGACGCGTGAAATGCGATTTCGACTGCCTTCCAATTGCCTTGTAATAGGATTGACTTTTTGACTTTACTCCCATAGTTAACAGTGAGATGGAAGGGAAAGATTAAAAAAAAAAAAAAAAAAAAAAAAAAAAAAAAAGTCCTCTCCGTTTAAATAAGATTTCCAAATTTCCTAGACGCAAGTCGGCGTTTTTCATAATGCAGCTTTATTTATTTTATTTTATTTATTTACCTTTTCTTTATTTCTTTTCTTTTTTTCTTTTCTTTTTTTTTTTTGTTATGGGATGGTATGTAACGCATCACTAGATCAAGAAATTAGCGCGTAACGTGATTAACAATGTTCTAATTAAGATTAGTCGAAGTGAATGGTGCAATTAGGAAATCTGATTGCATTAATTTTGTAATATTTTTCTTTTAATGAGGAGGCTAATATTGAAGTAAGAGAATATATAATAATAATAATAATAATATAATAATAATAATAGTAATAATAATAATAATAATCACTACTGTAGAATCAAGTTTCTCTGTTCTGAAGATTTTAAAGTCTCCAATTTAAATCACCTTTTCTGTCAGGTCGATAATATAACTTTCCTACTAAGTTCCTAAAATCGATTATATACAATTCTTGAAGATAATGTGTCTATTGTCTTTGTTAATTTATTGGAGGTTGGATGGGGTTTTGGTTTCAAGGTTGTAATTGGATAGATGGATCGGGCGGAGGTAGTTTTTTCTATTAAAAAAAAAGAAAAAAAAGTGAGAGTAATATGTATAAAAACACTCTGGATGTGTATATGCATGCATATCTGGGGACAAAAAAGGAGGGGTGGTTCCTATATTGTGATTATTCTGTCCTATTTATATTTTATAATATAAAAACATTTTTCTTTCATTATTAGATTAATCTTCTGTTATAAACTAACTTATTATTCATACTTTGTTTTTATTAATAATAATTATAGTTTTAAAAACAACATGTTATATTTAATTGGCTATACTATCTATTTTATTCAATAATTTTAAATTTATTATTATTCTATATAGCTTTAATTTAATTAATATACCTGGATACTAATAAAGTATAATAATATTATCCTTTTGTAGTTGGCAACACCTTTATATTCTTCTTTCCACTGTTACACTTTTATTTTGAGGCAACACCAGTTTTCATTTATTACAATTTTTAACTTTGGCGACACGTTGTACTCGCCTTCCATGTTTTTTCCACCACTCCAGATTGGCATGTCGATTTTTCAATGCTTTTTCTATCATTTTGAAATTTTTGTTTTCCTTTTTTCCATTATTTATAGTAGGGTAGAGCCTAAAAGGAGTGGAGTGAATATCTCTTTTGATATGCCACACAACCGAAACCCTGCTATTTTGTTTGCTTTTAATTATAATCCACTGGTTGTGGCTCCCCATGATTGATGCCAGTGGTTATCATTTCCGTTCCATTATATTATACATTGTTTATTGTACTTTATTTGGCTCAGCTTCTTTTTTTTCCACTTGTGGCTTCTTGCTTCTGCTGTTCTATTTTTTAATGCGAGGTATGTCATATTTGCAATATATATTGTGTTTTACTTATTAGTTATATATATATATATATATATATATATATATATATATATATATATATATATATATATATATATGTAGCATTCGGGCGCTACGGGAAAGTTGTGTCGTGGAACCGGTGATTAGGCGAGGGGTTGACGGGCAGAGCAAGAGGAGGTGGCGCCGGTGGATGAAATGAGTCGAAGACCAAGTACGATTACATGCTTTTATTTGATGATTCCATACATCTTTGTTATGCAGTTGCAGTCACGCAAAATCTGCTCCTGATCTGTTGCAGGTCCTTATAAAAACTTTGGACGTCATGTTACATGACCTCGAACGCGTTGCAACCATTGGCCAAAAGCTAAAACTGGGCAGCGGTTTTCCCAGGGTTTGTTATGACTTTTAAGACGCCTATGTGGCTGGCTGCCGGGACCGTCTACAAAGTTACAAAGGAATTGCAAGGAACCGTGTATTAATTGCAGTTTTTGAACGCGGATTTCTTTGTTCCAACTGAATTAAACTGCGTAGTCCCAGAAATATGGGGTTTTCATAGGCTTTTGACTTGTAATGTTACAGAATACCCCCCCTCCCTGTCCGAGAAGTGGCTGACCACCAATGCCTGCATTGGAGGGCAGACTCACTCAGAAGAGCGAGAAAAATTTGGAAAAAGCCTTAATTTTTTTTTTGAGAAAAAGAAATTTAGGTCATGTAGCACGATGTAATAACTTTCAATCAAAATTAAATATACATTAGAAATTACCTGGATTAATTATTGTAAGTACACAAAAATAAGTAGTTGAAAAATAATTATATATGAACACAAAGATTTTAAAGTTCTTCCGCAACATTTGACTTCAATGACAACAGTCAATTTGCGCAGATGCTGTTGTTAAAGTTCCAAAAATGTCTCAGTTTTTTGTTCAAGTCCTCACACACAAAATATCACTAAAATTATTTCTTGTATAACACTATAAAAAGAACACATTTGGTTGTATATACCATAATATCTTACATACTATACATTTTAATAAACACATGGATAAAAAAAAATCACATAAAATACAACAAAAGGTAAAAATATTCAGACTAGATTATAAAATATTGGATACAATTTATGTTAAATCACTACAAATGTTTGGCTTTGGCTTCACTTCTACTTTCTCAATTTATTTTAAATCATTTCAAACATTTGGCTTCGGCTTCAATTTTACCTTCTCATATAAGTTCTCTTATTTGTATTATTATTTATTTCGTTTTTCATGGCTAAATGCAAATTGTATGGCACTTCTCTTGTAACTAAATTCGCTTTTCTGGGCTTTTCTAATGGGTAATCATGCTCGTGTGTTTGAGGTTCGTACCTGTTTGAAGAGTGCAACCCTAACTCCATAATTTCGAGATGCTTTGTAACCTCTAATCTTAAGCAGGTAGGGGGCTTGTAAGTGTTTGTGTAAAAAAAATGGTTAGCTTTCTCCCTAAGCTTCTTTATATATATATATATATATATATATATATATATATATATAATATATAATAGCTTACTTACGTAAAGTGAAATCCCAAGATAATCCAATGATAAAGTGAAAAAAATATAAAAAAAAATAAAAAAGTAGATAGCACATGGTGCCAATTAACGAGCTTATACCGGATAAGTGTTTAAATATAGCCTTTTAAGGCAATGAAAGAGTGGAAAAATTGAATATAAAGCGCCAAATTAGAACTGGTGTGCTTTTAAGCCTAATCACATGTAATCAGAAATAGACGGAAAATGGAATTAATATTGAAATGGTGTGCTCTATCATCAGGCGCCACCGCACACACATTTCAATTTAATCGAAAAAAAACAATAATAGCTAGGTTTCTGCAAGTTACCTGACCAAAATTAGGGTCCTTTTGTAACTTGGGGGCGCGACCGTAGCTATTAGAAATAAACAACGAGGAAGTGGACCGACACGAAGATCAAAGCTCAGTAATGGAGGCAGTATTAGTGCATGTTGCCATCAGAGAAGGCCTAATGCAATCAATAGACAAGTAATGCCATGGAGTGTGAATAAAAAATGATATATTAATAATACTTTGGAAGTATGGAAAGGAACAGAATAAATAAATAAAAAAGTAATAATTAATGAATAAATAAAAAGAATAAAAATGGTAATAATTAAATGAATAAATAAAAATGGTAATAATTAAATGAATAAATAATAAAATAAATATTACACTAGTATAGCTAGCCTATGTTTTACGTAGTACTAGCTGCAGTAGCTAAGAAGTACTTAGTTGAGGTTGTGGAAATGGAAAAAAACTGTAGAAATAATTTTAACAGTAATGATATTGATAATAATTATATTCATTTATTATTGCTATTTATGCTAATATAATTGTAAAATATTTATGTAGAACAGTACTCTGTTTGGCTTCACTGGTTACAGACTCACATAAAAAGGAAAAAGTACCAGTAATCAACCATTCTTAAATATAGATTTTTTTTTTAAATAAAATATATAGATATATATTTTATGTTTTTTTATGGTTTTTTTTTTTTAAATATAGAAAGAACCAACAACCAACCCCATCCTCACCAACCAATATTCTGATTAGGACATACAGTTTTTTTGATTACATAGAGGATATAAAATGGAAGTTAGAAATTTACTGGGATAATTATATTTTATAGCAGTTTTATATAGGTCAGTTAAGTTATTGGCCTTAAAACTATTGGTACATAGAGACTCTATTCTATACTTATGATTAGAGATAATATTTCTAAACACAGAAGTGTGCATACAATATATATATATATATATATATATATGTATGTATATAAAATAAATACACATTGATTACAGAACCTTTACAACACAGACTTCTTTTATGTTTTATGACATTATTTAACAGCGTGGCGAAAATTTAGAAACAACCTCACTAAAGTATTTCAATGACTGCAATGATAGAGTAAATCTGGTTATTCTGAATTTTAATTTAAGTTAAAACTATTAGACTATGAAAAAAAGGAGAAATTTGTATCAAGGGATGAATGCAGGACGAGACGAGACAGAGATTTGTGGTTACAATGAGAGACGAAACAGCCATGGTTTCTCATTATTATTTAGGAATTTTGCGAGACGAGACAAAGTCTTGCACTTGTTCTGTTGGACAAGACATGCCCTATTTTTCGTCTTGCATCCATATTTACATCATGTTGAATGTAATCTGATCAATTAGTTCTCCAGTTAATGATGAATTCTCGTTTCATTGTGCTTGTTCACACGATATCACAAAGCTAAAGATCAAAGTTAAAAGATCACGAGGCGAAGATTAGTGCAGGATTTCGGAATTAATATTACTGCGTTTGGTTCGAAAAATCGTACAACCTGATTGTAAGATCCAGCATCTTACAAAATGGCAAAAACCCATACGGCCAAACCGTATGAGTTGGACGGTATGCGATAGCTCAGTGAAACTTTTTAAGTTAGACATCTATTCATAACTTGGACACAATCTTAAGTTGACACTTTTCTGGCAGGAAAAGGAACGTGGCATAATGTTGAAATATACATGTATAAGTTGGACACCCCTGAAAGTTGTCAGGGGTAGATCCAGAAATTACTCAAGGAAGGGACGATTTTTTACCTGAAACAGGGGCGTAGAATGTGCAAAATCATTTTATAATTAATTAATGTAATCAATAATACCAATTAATGTAATTAATTATATTATTGATAAAATCTATATATGAGCGATGATTAAAAAGGACAGGGAGTAGTACCTGCCATACACCCCTTAGAAAAAGGTTACTTAATTTTTTTATATTTTCATAATATATTTTAACAGATTATAACAGATTTTTGAACTTCTACCAGGAGAGGGCAATCGCCCCCACCGCCCTCCCCTTGAATCCACGCCTGAAAGTTGTACACTTTTTTTGGGAAATGCTATTACCCAACATTCGGAGGTTTCACTGTATAATTGTATATTTGCAATCGGGAAATCAGGCATTATTCATAGTTCTAAGCAGTTGTAAAACCAGTCTATGTATTTGGTATTTTATGGGTCCAGTGGATAAATCGCACTGAATGATAGACTGCCTTGGAAAATGGCAACCTGTACAAGATTTATAAGCATTCTAATGTTCTTAGCTTCAAAGGAACTGAAACTTTTAGCTGAGGTAACCCATACAGGATTGGCTGAGTAACTATTTTATACAGCAACGTTTTACTTTGTCGGCTAAATTTTTTAGTAAACAGGAAGAATTTTTGAACTGCCTGCATCACACGATTTCTGATATTATCGATATACGGATGCCAGAAGAGAATTCTGTTCATTAGAACCACTCTCGAATCCCATTTAATCCCTCCCCCCCCCCCCCCCCCTCAGCGTTGGTCTGTTCGACGTCTGTGTCGTTGATATGAAGCAGGGTTATGTCCAAATCGTGGCGCATGAGCTAAACTTGGAGCATTGGATGAATTCATGTGGCCCATCTCATCCCGGTGTCTACTTATTGTTTTAAGACAGATTAAAGACTTTCGAAGTAATTTCGTGCCCGGAAATAATTTGTTTCTTATAACTTATTACGCTACGTCAAAAGGAAGCATTTGTACATTCCAAAATGCACTGTCACCAAACATAGAACAATCTCGAAAAATTAATTCTAGAATTCTCTTCCTCAGAACAACAGTTTTAGCCTGCCAGATGGTGTAGTGACTAAAGAACCCTTCTATCACATCTTGGGACCGGGTTCGATTTCTGGCTTGGGCTTGGGCGTTAACTTGTCCCTTCCTTCATAAGGGGGTAACGCTGGCAGCCCACTGGGTGCCCTAATAAAATGGCCAATAATAGGGGCTTTTGTAGTGGCCAATGTTTGATGAGCAAGTGCCCACCCTTGGAGGGGAAAAAAGAAGAGCAATTTCAATCCCATGTCATGGGCGGCCGCCCCCCCTGGATTTTTGTGTGCAGTGTTTTCCCTTGCTTTTTTTCTCTTTCCAGCATGGTAACCATACGTTGAAGTAGTCTTTGACCCCCCTCCTGGAAAATATTCTGCCGGCGCCCATGTCCCCATGTTATTATTTTTCCTCTACCTGTATACTCCAGGGCCAGACTATAACCTTTTTGTGCCCAGGGCATTTTTCTGTGTCCCTATACATAATTGTGTGGTTCAATTTTTGTCAAAACCTACCCTTATTCATATTTTCCAACTTCAATAGTAAACATAAAAAAGTTAAAAGGTGTTTGAGTTTCATGGTGCATTTGAACTTTACTGTGAAAAAAATTGGGTCATGGTATGCAAAAGGTTGGCCACCGATTGTAGTTTGCAGAAAAGTTTTTAGCAAGATAATAATAGGACTTGTGATTTATCGGGTTATAAGTTTAATTTTCCAATCATCAAGCCATTTCTTGACTGTGTGAATGTGAGTCAATGTGAGATTGAATGTTGTTAAAGGCAGACGCGTAAGGGATCCTTGAGATCTAATACTCAAGTCTAAAAATAAATGTATCACAAACAAATCAAAACAGTCCTCAGCCAGTAGTTTGTATTTCCTCAGATGTTGCACTTTCATAATTTATCAGTTTAGCTGCCTCTGCTTGGACTTCAAATTGCGCTATCACCAGGATGAGAAGAAAACAATGCCTTTATTCATTTTGAATACTGAACAAACTGATCGATACTGAAGATGTGTACGTGTGTGCGTTTCCTGTTTGAGAACTCGCTGAAAACCTCTCACAAATAACGTCACTTTCTTCGCAAATCGATCATTACATTATCCCAATCTCGTTGTAAATGTTTAAAAAAGATATAGTACGACGGCGCTCAAGAGGGCTTCTCTCTTTTGCCCTTCTTTCTGTAGCCACCTTTTCTTAATTAGATGAGCAGCTGTTCCACAAACTATTTTTCAGATGTATAATACAAATAAAATTCTACGGGGCTCAGTTCTTTTTCCCCCCACGTTTATCTTTAACGTTGTAGTTTTCTTCTGGTAGTTATACAGGGTGTCTATAAATGATGGACCCGATTTTAAAAAATCATATTTTCAAAAGTTCTCGACGGAATAAAATAATT
The DNA here is from genome assembly GCA_038373885.1 of Cheiracanthium punctorium. Lineage (NCBI taxonomy): Eukaryota > Metazoa > Arthropoda > Arachnida > Araneae > Cheiracanthiidae > Cheiracanthium > Cheiracanthium punctorium. Next base: position 786,145 of record JAWZYV010014973.1, on the reverse strand, counting down.
AATGCGTAAAAATAACGAGAAAAGCTCGAAGTTTTTTTTATTACTAACAGATGGCAGCACATTTACGATCGCTGACAGTAAGAAGCCCAAAATGGCGACAGCGAGTGAGAAGAGTTTTTGTGTGTTGGAGTACGCAAGGGTTTTTTCGACTACTACTGTCCAACGTGCTTTTAGAATTCAATACGGTAAAGAATCACCAACTAAGAAAAGCATTTTGCGATGGTATAAGCAGTTTAAAGAAACAGGTTGCTTGTGCAAAAAGAAAAGCAGCGGCCGGCCAAGCCTTTCGAACGACGCAGTGGAGAAGGTGAGGGAGAGTTTTGTTCGCAGCCCGCGGAAGTCGACGAGAGTTGCCGGCCTAGAATTAGGAATGCCACATCAAACGGTATGGAAAGTTTTGCGTACAAAATTACAGTTTAAACCGTATCGTTTACAGTTGCTGCAACAAATAACAGAGAATGATAAAGTGCGTCGATTAGACTTTTGTGAACGCATGCTAATGGAATTACAAAATCCTAATTTTGGCAAAAAATTGGTATTTTCAGATGAATCGACATTCCATTTATCAGGACATGTTAATCGTCACAATGTCAGAGTGTGGGGAAGTGAAAATCCTCATCAATTTCAACAGTTTATGAGAGATTCACCCAAAGTAAACGTTTTCTGTGCAATGTCGTGTGAAAAAATTTATGGGCCTTTTTTCTTCGGTGAAAAAACTGTCACAGGTGACAATTATCTCGACATGCTGGAAATTTGGTTATTTCCACAACTGCTTGAGGACAGTCCAGATTTTATCTTCCAACAAGATGGAGCACCTCCTCATTGGTCTTTGACGGTTCGTAGTTACTTAAACAATGTGCTTCCACAAAGATGGATAGGCCGTGCGTGTGACGATGATTTAACGTTATTAACATGGCCACCAAGATCTCCTGACCTAACCCCATGCGATTTCTTTCTATGGGGTTACGTCAAAGACCGTGTTTTCGTACAGCCAATGCCGAACACACTCCCAGAATTGAAACAACGCATTTCTGCAGCATTACAAACCATTACCAGAAACATGTTACAAAATGTGTGGAATGAACTAGATTATCGATTGGACGTATGCCGTGTGACAAAAGGGTCACATATTGAACATTTATAAGGTAAAAAATACTATCTGTTAGTAATAAAAAAAACTTCGAGCTTTTCTCGTTATTTTTACGCATTAATTATTTTATTCCGTCGAGAACTTTTGAAAATATGATTTTTTAAAATCGGGTCCATCATTTATAGACACCCTGTATAATTCAATAAAAACTCTACCTCAGTTAATCTGCTTCTTTCAGTTTTTTAGCAGTTACCGAACTCTTAAAAATATAAGCTTATTTAAATTATGCTCCTCTTTGTCCCGATGGTAACAAAATTTAACTCTATTGGAGCTAATTCAACTCGATATTTTTAAGCGCGGATTCATTGTTATCGTTGATTTGTGGAGGGGATATATTTTAGAGTATTTCATTTCAAGTACACACAAATACATATAGAAGCTAATGTTCAATATTTGAAATATTTAAGATCTATTTTCACTAGGAATGGACGCAAGGTGGAAAATAGGATTGTCTTATCTCGCGAAACAGCTGAAAAAGCTTCATCTCGTCTCACAAAATCCCTATATAGTAATGGTAAAAAGTCTGTCTCGTCTCGCATAACAGCTGTAAATCTCTCCCATCTCGTCTCGCATCCATCACTATGATTTTCGCCTCAAAAATGACTCAGTAGAGAGTTTTTCCAAAAAATCTATCTAACAAATGTTAGATTGAACTTTATCACATCAAAATGTTACTGTTTCATTCACACCAATGTGTAAATTATTAGTAAGGATTCTTGGTATTTTTTAATCAAAATATGTTTCGTTAAAATATTAATACCTTTTATATAAAATATACCTTCTTAAATAGTATTGTAGAGGAAAGCAGCTAATACCGTAAGGGTTAACCCATCAGTTAAAATCAAGCATTAAACAAACTAAAATACTTAGTATCAGATCCAGATAAAATAATTCAATCTTTAAAATATGCATGCTTTCTCGGATTCAAAAGTATATGAAACTGTGTCGGTGAGATACGTATGTGACTACTCAAAAGATCGAGACCGTAAAAGTATTTAAATAAGTTAAAGTTTGGTCTCTTGGCCTAACGGATAATTTATTTCTCCAAATTCGAACAAATTGATATTTAAATGACCATATTTTGTATTGAATGATCTATTATTTATGAAATCAATACAGGAAATGTATCATATACTCGAATACACGTTCGTGTATTCGAGTGCACACGTTCGTGTAGTGTAAATTATTCGTTGATTAGCTAACCTATTCACATAGTTTCATCTTCCGTCTCATTGCTACGCAAAATCTCAGTCGTTTTGCTAGCCCTAGGTTTGAAACCGCGACAAGCTGTGATAGCTCACAGACATAAACACTATGCCAAGAAGCCATGATATCATTCAAATGAAAGGCGATTAGCTCGAGGCATGATTGCTCGAACGAATGAATCGATTGCACTCTAAAAAATTTTCGTTCAACGTTGACCATTGTACGGAGACATAAAAGCAAGGGCACCAACAATTGGTTTCTTCGATTTTTCAGAACAACTGTAAATGTAAAATTTCACTTATGGTTCAATTTCCCCCCATCATATCGCAATATCTTGCAGCAAATTGCAGCAAACAGTAGAGCGATGGCGTTGGTCACGGTGGCAAGCTTTTGGTTCAACTTTCCACTTATGGTTCGACCTACATAAGTTTATGGTTCAGTTTTAGCGTCAAATGTTGCAGCAGCTTTTTATATTACTGTGGTTGACTACAGCGCTTCCGATGGAACGTTTTATATCATCCTTCCTACAGCCCGGATCTCGTACCCTACGACTTCTACTCCTCGGGCCGTTTAAGATGCAGCTGGCGGGATGACATTTTTGAGCCGATGCCGCAGTTCAGGAAGCTGCTGCCGATAGGTTATCTCATCGACTACGGTCCTAATTTCTTCAACGCCGTTTCATTAGACTGGTATACAGATGGAACAAATGCTTTGATGTTCATGGAGGCTATGTTAAAAAATAATCTGTACCAAATGCCTTTCTATGTGATTTTCCGTGAATAAACTTTTTGGTTAAAAGGACTTGTTACCTTATTTATTTGAACCACCCTCCTACTATAGATAGTGACCATTTCTTCTGATGATCTACTGTGATCGAGGGAGAGTTTAGAAAGTCTGTACTAATGAAAGCAGGTAGTTTATTCCTTTAGACTGAATTTCTTTGAATCTAACCATTTCTATAATTTATAAGCTTGGCTGCCTGAGCGAAAATTATACTTGAATCAGAATACAGAAAAGGAGAACTCCTTCAAACGTGTTTACTCATTTCGAAATACTGAACCAACTGATCGATACTAAAGATATGTGTGTTTTCCGTTTGGAATCTCACTGAAAACCTCTCACAAATAATGTCACTTTCTTCGCAAATCGATCATTATACGCTATCCCGATCTTGTTGGTGACGTTTTAAAAAAGATATAGTTACGACGATACTCAAGAGGGCTTCTCTCTTTTGCTCTCTTCTCTATGGGCACCCTCCTTAATTAGATGAGCAGCTGTTCCACAAACTATTTTTCAGAAAAGACGAAGATGGAATTCTCCACCACCTTACTTTTCCTTTTTTTTAATCGGCTTTGAGTGTTGTATGTAGTTTTCTTTCTTGTGATAGACAGATATTAATTAAATTCTTTCATTAGGGCCTCGCTTCTGTTAATCGTCCTCATTTAGTTTTTAGCGATTTCTGCGTATTGCTCTTTTTATACCGTGTTTACTCGCGAACTCGCATAATAGTCGCACTCCCGTTTTGAAGCATAAAAATCGCCTCCCCCCCCCCATAAAAGTCGCAGTCACGTATTCGACTTTCATTTATGTTTATAAAATATTACTATAAAAAGGAAAAATCCTCTTTTTTGTGCACAACTGATGAAAAGATTATTTAATATTCGGCAGATAATCCTGAAACACTTGGTAAGTTATTTATTGTATTATAATACCAGTAATGTTTTAGCGTTAGAGTGTAAAATATTACGTAGTAGACTTTCCCCGCATAATAGTCGCACCTAGACTTTCACTATGAAAAATTAGCAAGAAAAGTGCGACTGTTGCGCAAATAAGCACGGTATTACTGCTTAGACAACAGTAACTATAAGTCAATTAAAAGTTGGAGGGAGGGGTAAATATTTAAAAGGCCTATTAGGTAGTAAAAGTTTTAGAAAAATGTATTTGTCTTATGAATTTTATTGAATTCGCACATATGTATGTGAGTTTGTCTATATATGCAAGTTTTTAAATTCCTGACGGAAATCAAGGAAATTTGAATCTTTAGATGGAAATTTTGTCCCTGTGAATACTGTACAAAACACAACAACCAGTTTAGGCTCGCAATTAAAATTTCCGTGAATAAACTGACAATAATCAAGTCCTTTTGAAATAGGCATCATACTTACACCGAAATTGCAATATTTCCGAAATTTTAAAATAATATTTTAAGATGTGTTAGATTTTTAGCACTTTATGTGTAGTTTTTCTTCAGTCTTGCAGTGAATTTCATCAGAAATCGGAATAGAGTAATAATTTCATGACAGTGTTTTAAGGTTCAGATTTTTAGCAGATTCAAAACATATACGACACCTGCTTTTTGAGAATTTCTGACATTACCACCTTTTGCTCCTTCTAAGCAAGAAAGAAAAAAAAAAAAAAACCCAACTTGGATCGTGTTCAATTATTTCTTTTTTATTTTTGCTTAATTTTTAATGAAGGTTTTAAACTACATTCTTACAAGCAGTATATCATAATCGTCCTGAAATCTAAAGTTTTTTTCGGACACCCCATGCACTGAAAAAATCCAAAAATAGACTTCTCGATTAAAAAATAAATAAAAGTGAGCGAGTGTGTGAGAAAGAGAAAACGAAAAACGGACAATGTACAAATTTTCGACGAATTCCTCCCCATTCACCGCTTATAAATACATTACATAAATACATATCCGGCATTTAGAGTCTTCCCCCCCGAACTACCTGCTGGGTGTCAAATGCAACTCCGCTCGGCTGCCCGTCTTTTGAAGGCTTCCTCGTCCCTCGGAACTAACTTCCGAGCCAAAATGTTTCCACTGTGGGTCTCAAGCTGGGGCGGCATATCTTCATTACGCACGCACCGATGATAACGCACACACCGACCACTGACCCGTGAGCGGCGCGCCCGCCTTCTCCCACGATGTTGCGTTGCTTGTTATGCATGCACGTTGTTATGCAGTCCTCCCCCCCCCCCTTCCCCTGTAGTGTTGAGCGGCCTCAGTCGTAGAAAGATGCGTGTCGGAGCTATACCCACATGGATTATTCGATTTTTATATGTAACACTGTAGTCATATCAGCGAGAAGATGCGTGTTATTATTATTTTTTTTTTTAATGATTATCGGTGATTTTTTCCCACGAAAAAGTGTCACGAAAATAATTTACATGGATATTTTCTAGGATCAGAGATATTGCCAAACCCATTTTCTCTGAAAGAATAAAAATAGTCATTATATTTATTTAAATATTACTCCTATTAATGATTTTTTAAAATGAATTTAATTAAAAAAATAATACTTAAAAAAACCCGAAAAAGGCAGTATTATAAAATATAAAACAAAATTCCCTCCAGAAAAGTCTGATGAATTGATTTTTAAAAATTACATATTTCAGTATTGTATTGTGTATTAAGGCAAAACTACTCGAGGGCTATCTACCCAATGAGAGGTTTTAAAGGGGTTCTAACGTGTATTCACGTTACACCTGGAGAAAACCGCCCCAAACTCCAGAGAGTCCGATCGATGGCCACTCGATAGTCTCGAACTCGGGACCTTCATACTCTAGTCATCTACCATGTTAATTAAAAAAGAAGTTAATTTTATAATTAAATCATTTAGAGATGCATTTAAGTCAAAACTCAAGCTTCTTCACGTCACCGCGAGGCCTCTATTAAATTTAAAGAACGTGCTTACGAAATACTATGAAACGGGTTCTATCATTAACACTTAGGCAGACAGCTATCGTGTAGCTTCAACCTACCAACTAAAGGTGAACGTTTGCGGTTTAATGGGTACTATAACATGTGGCTATTTTGTTAAAAAGCACTGAAATACCCTCAATTTAATTTTCATAGTATATTTTTGATTCAAAATGCACAAAATCGTTTATAGAGGTGATAAAAATGTGTCAGAATGTGATGTTGATTTTCCCCCTTTCTCGTTCAGCTTTTTTAAGTTTATTGTCAGTTAAAGAAAAAATAAATAATAAACCTTTTAAAATAAACCATAATAAACCACACCAAACGTGCCAAAAGTAAAACAGTTTTTCAATAAAATAGTACATTTAAACTGAACATGGAGTTGTAAAAGTAAACAATGAGAAGTCACTAAAACATTTCTCTCAGTAGCAACTTATGAAAGCTCAACCTAGATCTTCTGATTACTCAACTGCGATTTTCCTATAGGAAATTGCTAACGAGTGTAATTGTACTTATAACTGTATTAGAGATGTAACGAATAGTGATTTGGCCGAATACCGAATATTCGGCCAATAGCTCAGGCCGATTACCGAATATTCGGAGGCCGAATATTAAAATTTTAAAATTTCATTTTAATTGTAAATAAAAAGTTGCTTTTCAAATTCGTATTTAAATCTTATAAATAAAAATGAAATTCTGTTTGTTTGTTTGTTTGTTTGTTTGTGGATTTGATTCGTATACAAATCCACAAAAATGGACCTATCGGCCGGAAATTTAGTACAGATATGTAAAATAATATAGAATAACTCATAGTCCACTTTAAAACTTTGAAAGTCCACCCGTTCCCGGAATTTAAGAGATTTTTTATGCTCTTCACGCAAAAATCTTTCCGTAATTGTAACCTCTGTAGTGAAAAAAGTGTGAAATAAGGATCGTGGTTGCCATGTGTGGCGATTTTGCCGAATAAAATGTCGTTCGTATACAAATCCACAAAAATGGACCTATCGGCCTGAAATTTAGCACAGATATGTAAAATCTTATAAATAAAAATGAAATTCTGTTTGTTTGTTTGTTTGTTTGTGGATTTGATTCGTATACAAATCCACAAAAATGGACCTATCGGCCGGAAATTTAGTACAGATATGTAAAATAATATAGAATAACTCATAGTCCACTTTAAAACTTTGAAAGTCCACCCGTTCCCGGAATTTAAGAGATTTTTTATGCTCTTCACGCAAAAATCTTTCCGTAATTGTAACCCCTGTAGTGAAAAAAGTGTGAAATAAGGATCGTGGTTGCCATGTGTGGCGATTTTGCCGAATAAAATGTCGTTCGTATACAAATCCACAAAAATGGACCTATCGGCCTGAAATTTAGCACAGATATGTAAAATCTCATAAATAAAAATGAAATTCTGTTTGTTTGTTTGTTTGTTTGTTTGTGGATTTGATTCGTATACAAATCCACAAAAATGGACCTATCGGCCGGAAATTTAGTACAGATATGTAAAATAATATAGAATAACTCATAGTCCACTTTAAAACTTTGAAAGTCCACCCGTTCCCGGAATTTAAGAGATTTTTTATGCTCTTCACGCAAAAATCTTTCCGTAATTGTAACCCCTGTAGTGAAAAAAGTGTGAAATAAGGATCGTGGTTGCCATGTGTGGCGATTTTGCCGAATAAAATGTCGTTCGTATACAAATCCACAAAAATGGACCTATCGGCCTGAAATTTAGCACAGATATGTAAAATAATATAGAATAAATCGTAGTCCACTTTAAAACTTTGCAAGTCCACCCGTTCCCGGAATTTAAGAGATTTGTTATGCTATTCACGCAAAAAGCTTTCCGTAATTGTAACCCCTGTAGTGAAAAAAGTGTGAAATAAGGATCGTGGTTGCCATGTGTGGCGATTTTGCCGAATAAAATGTTTTAAATTCTCAAAGTAAAAATAAAAGAATAATAATGATTTTTTTTTTTGTTAGTTTATATTCGTAAGGTTATTTTTTTTTAAATTATAATATCGTGTGCATGGGAAATCAGAGCACGAATGTAATGCTTTAGGAAATAGATTTTTGAAAACAAGTGCAAAGGTTTTATTAGAATACAGCGTTAAATTTTAATGATCCGTGAAGAAATAATGCAGTTATTAAGGGATTTCAATTGATCTATCTCCAGAATTCTCGCCAAATGAGTACATTGATTTAAGTTGGGGGAATTCCGCAAAATTTCAGAAAATTGAAATCTTCTCATTTAGTACATCGGAGTAATGATGAATAAAACACGTTATAGTTGATAATTTTAAAAAATTCGGCTGTATTAAGGGATTCAACTTTTCAAATAAAGGCTTGCTTTACTTTTTCGCGGTCGAACCATTTCCCATATATTATTGCTGCTAAGTCAGTGCTTCGAATGATTTCCTGAAAAAACGCTTGCAAAATGGCGTATGTTGGCACTTTGGCGAGGCTTAGATTTGAAACTGGATTTTATTTCTGACTGGGATATATAATGACACTGGTTATAGATAAAAATGAATGTTGGTATGAGTGTATGAGGTTGAAAAACTCCAGCACCGTTGAGCACCGTTGCACCATGAAATTTGGTTCACCTAAGTCTTTTATCATGGAGAAGCTTTTTATGCTATCCGTTTTCCTCTAACTTGCCACCAGGTGGCGCAGCAGAACGTCGAATTCTATTCCGTTTAGCCGTTTGCTATGCGAATATCGTCCAACTGATTTCGATGAAATTTGGTACACGCGAATATTAGAACACGGAGAATATTTTTCACTATCCATTTTGCTGTAACTTGCCTCTAAATGGCGCTGCAAAGCATCAACTTCTATACCGTTCGACTAACCAGCATAAAATTTTTTATACTTACACATTTGAGCACGAAGAATATATTCTAACTGCGTTCCTTTTGATGTTACTCACCACTAGATGACACTGCAATGCATTATTATTTTAAGTCGCCACTAGATGACGCTGCAGCAGGCCAAATTCTTGACCATTCAAACGGTCGCTATGAAAATCAGTATACATAGCTATTTGAACAATGAGAATATTTTGGCGTTATCCATTTTGCTATAACTCTCCACTTGACGGCGCTGTAGCAAATCATTACTTTAATTAACTACTAGATGGCCCTGCAGTGTATCACTTCTTGACTGTGCAAATGATCGCTATGAAAATAGGTATACATAGATATTTGAACACGGGGAAGAGTTTGGCGCTATCCATTTTCCTATAACTTGCCACTAGATGTCGCGTCAACACATGAACTTCAGGACTGTCCAGCCGATAGTCATGAAAATTCGTATACATCGATATCTGAATGTGAAAAATATTTTCGCCGTATCCGTTTTGCTAAAACTCGCCACTAGATTGCGCTACGCCACATGGCCTTCTGTACCCTACAAACGATTGCTTTGCAATTCGGTATGCATGATTATTGGACACAATATAACGCGATATCCACTTTGCTATATCTGTTTATTACAATGACTAGTAATCACCACAAATCGTAATATCAAAAAGTCCATTCATTCCCGTGCGGAGAACGGGTACTTCAGCTAGTACTAAATAAAGACTCAATTCATTTTATATTATTTGCAGGCACTCAAAAACACACAATATTACATTATCTGTAAAATTAAAAAAAAATTTTGATCATGAGAAAATATCCTTTACTAAGTTAAACACCAATAGCAGCATAATTATGTATTTTGAGACATTCATAATTTAAAAATGTAACGGTAAATGTGATTAATCTGGTAATTATGCATAATCACATCGTGCTTTGGTTTTTACAGCCTCTGAGTAAAACATATTTAGCAGCTTTTTAAAGTTATGTTTGTAATTCAGGATTTGAAGATTCCTCCTACACCATAAAGAAAAGTAGTAAACCGAGTCAAGTAGTGTCACCCAGTAGAAAAGTCTACACTTCTGTAATAATATTAGATACGTTAGATTATGTTTCATTCAGCTTAAAATTTAGTGACTTAAGGTATTTTACTATATGAGATTAACACATTGAAGAGTAACTAAGCAATATTATTTGTAAATGGATTTAATAATACGTTTTATTATTATTTTTTTAAATCTTTGTTCTAAAATTATTCAGCTGAATATATAGCAATATTAAGCCACAATTATACGGCCGAATACCTGTTCAGTATCGTCTTACCGAATATTCGGCCTACCGAATATTCGGCCTACCGATTATTCGGCAAAACAGCCGAATACCAAATAGTGACCGAATAATTGTTACATCTCTACTATGTATCCTAAAAAATAAAAAACGACAAGACAAATTGTAGATTGAAATCATGAACACTTTGAACGAGAATGTATTATAGCTTGAAAAAATTCATCCGAGAGCATAGAAAATAGTTTCGTTCAAAAAAAAAAGTGTTTTATAATTCGATTGAATATCAACAAAATTGCGTATATTCAAGTAAATTATCCGGCTAAAATTTAGTAAAACAGAATTTTGTTAAATACAAGATATATATATTTTTCAGTGTAGGAAATAGTTTATGTGTTGCCAACAGGGGCGTAGCCAAGGGGGGGGGTTAGGGGGTCATAACCCCCCCCCCCCCATGAGAAAGTTTTTGCCATACAAAATGTATATTCTTCACTAAATTATCACTCACACGTATACATATATATGAGTTGTAATAGTCGTATAACCTCCCCCCATGAAAAATTTCTGGCTACGCCCCTGGTTGCCAATATCTAAAACTGACTATCATTTGGTGCATGCAACTAGCAAGTTAACGTTATATAGTTTGGGAAAAGTTTTTATTTGTCTAATTTACGCTGAATACCCCCCCCCTCCAACTACAAAAGCACACTTTGAATTCTTTTAAAAATCTAAATCAGTTCCCTATATTTATGCAGTTGGAAATGCTTATGAAATGTGTTTTTTTTATAAATTCCTTTATAGAACTAGAAACATTGAAAAAATCGAGAAAGAAATACTTGATTAACTGAATTGAGGACCTATTTAGCAAATATTTAAAACTTTATACAACTAAATAAGTAACAAAACGATAAAGGGAAGAAGAGAAGAGAAAGTAAGAAGGAAAAAAATGCTTAACAGAAAAATGACAACTTTAAAACATTTTAAGCATCTGACCCTCATGATTAATTATTTTGAAAATGATGGAGTTATAATGTTTCAGCATTTATTTATTTATTTATTTTTAATTTAAGAAGGTACACCCTATGTATCCAAAATATACCTTCATTTTGGTGAAACAGTCTTTCAACTAAAACACAACTTAACAGCGAGCTATGATCATTAATATCTCTCATCTCCTGTGATCCAATTTTATTTCCCAAAACCTAACTCCCATGTTATTCTCGCAAAGCAGAGCTTCTACAACACCATTGTCAACACCATCAGTACAATTTCCTCCAACAATCCATCTGTACACCATCCAGAAATCAATACAGTGTATATTCTCTTCATCTTAACAAATATTGAAACTCATTTTGATATATCTACGGGAGTCTGACGTCGAAAGGAATGCAATCCCCCACGCTGAAAACGGACATATTCTGTTTTCAAGATGCTCTAAAGAGCTTTGTTGAGCCCCCGTGAATGCCTTTCTTGTATTAGCTTTGAAATGAAACTCATTTCCAGAAGTGTGTGGTCAGGCGATGGAAAAATTTTCCATTTCCGAATGTTGACGTTGAGGATAAGTTGTTTGATAAACAAATACATGCATTTTATTTTATTTTTTCTTTCTTCGATTATGTGGACATTACAACATGCTGTCTAGATTTCACCAGGAGATGTCTTGTTTGACATGCAAATTGCGTGTGTTGCGTGTGTTATTTTTAATGTTATTTGTAGCTGAAAAATGTTTTATAAGTTGACATATATTAAGAAACACTTGAAACAACAACAAAACTCTGAGGTAAAGTTAAAAGATTCAGAATGTTTATTGTCTTCTTTTTTTGCCCTTTCTTCTTTTTTTTTATACATAACTTTTGTTATGAAAAATAGAGGAAATAATTTTAAAAAATCCAAGGGCGGGCACTTGATTTCGCCACTATTAAGGCCAGAATAATTGGCCATTTTATTATGGGCTCATCGAATGGGTCCACAACGTTCCCCCTTATAAAGAACAGACAAGTCGGCATCCAATCCCGAGCCGGGAATTGAACTCGGACCCAAGATGTGATAGAATGATTCTTTAGCCACTGCACCACCTCAGCGGTATTGAGAAAACTCTGGGTTCGCTTTTAATTAAAAAATATTAAATTCGAGTTTGCGCACGTACTTTGAAATGAATTATGGCGTTTTCCATGTGTATAATCTTGGAATTTCAAAATAAATTTTTTCACTGATGGTTATTTTTTTTTTAGAAATTGCATTAATATTCGATTATTTTTCAAAATTTAAATACTTTGTGTAGAACATTTTAAGTCAGTTTTATCTCCCACTTTTAGGGGTGGATGGGAATCTAGACGAGGCAGACATTTATATTTTTTATGCAGGATGAGACAGAAATTTTTATCATTATTATATAGAAATTTTCCGGGATGAGAGAAGCTTATTTTTCACCCATCCCTATCAAATTTTATTCACGTGCATTTTCTTGTTTTATATGACATTAATGGCTGAAAAAAGTTTGGTAAGAAAAAAACTTTAAAAAAAAATCCTTTTGTTCAAACACTTGAGTGCTATTAATTTCAGACAATGTTTGTTGTCTATTCGCTCAGATAGCGGTGGGGGCCAAGTTTTGCCATTTTCGAAGATTGATCGCCTAGTTTGACGCTTAAAAGTAACTCACGAAAATGAACTCAGCTTGGCGATAATTTCAATAATATTCTAATATTCTAATATTTGTCAAAAATTTGCCCAACAATGCTGTTTATTTTTATAGGAATATTAATTAGCATCTATATTAGTGTAAATGGTAAAGTAACAGTTGGAATATGCAAGGCAAAGATTGTAAAGCAGTTAAAAACGAATTTAGATTATTTCAATATTTTTTTCTTTAATCGTATTTTTCTGCCTATCTTTTATAATGAATATAAATGATAGGGAAAAAGATTAAAATATCACAATTTAATTTGCTATTTAACGCAGTATAGTTCACAGATTATATAAAGAGGAATATTAGTATATACTATTTGGTTGCCAAATATAGTCCAACTCATGCTTCTACAGTGCACTGCCTGCAGAGAGCCGCTGCTTTTATGTCTATGTATCGCATAATTGCAATGCTGACATCGCTCACATTTTAATGAAGGAAGAACAGAAAATATTCCTGTTGACTCAGTTCTATATACCATACACGTTTCTCTCGTTAAAATGGTTTGTGAACCCAATGTGATCTCATTACAACTGGTGTTATTCCATTTATCATCATAATTGAACTTCTACTGTTCCATTGTTATTACTGCATGTACATATATATCCGTGATTCTGTTTGATATATACAAAATTCCGCTGTTCGCAGGGATATTCTGCTTAATAAATTTGAGGAATTCATTTTCACACAGGTAGGAACGAGGCAGGTTGATTCATTCGCTGCTTTCAAACCGGCGTACATTCAATTTCCAAAGTGGAACCGCTAAAAGCTTTTATCATGACTACATTGAGAATGCTTTTCATGCTTACATGACTGTGGAATTTTCTTTTTTCTTTCAAGATATAGATGATGAAGTACTAAATAATTTTAAGCGTCATGGGATAGTAATTGCAATTAAGAAATTTTGTTTGACAAGCATGTCAGGAAGATCACAAATTTAATATTCATTTTGGTTGTTTCTCAGTTATTTAAAATTTAATCTGTTTAAAATTAATCGTTTTAACCTTTAGTTTCCCGTTTATTTCATTAATTCGGCTTTACGAATATCCATTATTTTCTTCTCAAACTTGCAAAAACCTTTTTAATCAATAGCGATATTTGTTTTTCTATATTTGTCAGAGAGACTCCATCTAGTCTGAAAACATATATTCCTTTTCTAGTTTGTAATCTTAAAAAGTGTTTTTAATTTTCACTTTTAACCCTTACAAAAGGTTTTTATTTTGCTCCGTTTATATCATTAATTTTTGATGCCATGCAGTTATCAAAATTATCCAATCACCGCTTACTTGTTTAAACTTCATTAGAATAAAATGACATTAGCTCTGTATTTGGGGTTTGTTTTGGCTGCGAAATGCCTGCTGTCATCACAGACAAGATCGCTTGGCATTTTGACCTTTGTAGTTTTCTGACACTTGACCTTGACTCTTGCTGTACGAGTAATGAGTAATATCACGCTGGCCACAGCCAGATCCTATAAATTTTCATTAAGATAGCTTTTAAGTATGTAGAAATCAAAACCATTCAAGGTGTTCGCATTTTTAAAACCCAATTGAAGTGTACTTCGAAACCTGTGTTTTGTACACCCGCAATCTGTCTAATTCTTAAAATAGTTGTATTTAATTTCTTATTTACAGTTCAATTATAGAATTTTTCAGTTATGCTTTTCCCTACAGTAAGTTTAGTTAAAAATACAATATTCACATTATCAAATCCACAGAATTATTTTCCTTCAAGCTGAGAATTGTAGAAACTAAAATAGAAAATCCACAAACTATTTTCAATATAATGTCAAAAAATGCAAAGAGAGAGTGAAGGGAAAGAGAGAAAGAAAGAAAAGATAAGTAAGCGAATAACAGATTTTTAATACTTCTGAAGGCATCTCATTTTCATTTTATTTATTACATATTTTTCATCTTCCGCTAGCATTGAGAATTACAGAAACTGAAATGAACGCTCTAAAAATTGTTTTATATGAAATGTTTTAAAAAATGTCTCGAGAAAAAGAAAAAAAAGACCTAATATGAATTTGTTACAGATATTTAAATTCTCACTGATAAAAGTAATTCTTTATTCTGTGATTAACAGAAATTTTTTTCTGTTAATCTAAATCATGAGATATTCTAAATCATGAGATATGATTTAGCATTTGAAAACTGATAAACTGATCATTAGGGTGACTCTTATTTTTCAATTCGGTAAAAATCTGAACTTTTGCTGAAATTTTGCTCTTAAACCCATATTTTGTTTCATTCATGTAAGAAAGTTCTGTGTGAAATTTTACCTCAGTTGGACAAGAACAAGTAGACCCTCATTGTCTATGAAGTTTTAAAATCGCTGAGAAATGTCATTTCTTTTCCAGATTTTTGTTTTTAATTTTAATTATTTTATTTGTAATCACTGTAAACACTAATAATGAAAATTATTGAAAATTTTATTTAATTAGCATTAAGGTGTTTATTTATTGCTATTATTATTAGGGAGACAGCGGATATCCTGCAAACATACTGCATCCGGCCTATCCGGCCAATATGCCGGATAATTGGCAGTAGCCGGGCATTACATCGGGCCTAAAATTATATACAGAGAAATAACATAAATAAACATAATAAATTCTAAAAACTGCAATAATAAAAAATGCAAAAATCAAAGTTTTGTGACAATTTTTTGTTTTCAATACCTTTTAGAAGTCAAGATTCTATTCTATAAACTACATTCTTTGCTACACTTTTCCAAAGACAAAAAATATTTCTGCAGCGCTACAACAAGGGCAAAGAAATATATAAATTCAAAGGAGTACACCTATGAAATTATAGCTTTATTTCGTTACGCTACTCGAAACTTAAAGAAATATACCAGAGGGGATGAAATTTTAAGGATAGTCCTATGCTTGGAAATCCTTAGAAAAATAATCGTATAAATTCAATTTTTGCTTCCACACACAAGACTATCCCACCCCTTTCCTGAATACTGGATCTTCCGTATCACTAATGGAAAGAGTTATATTATTTTGTACTCTACGAGACATTTTTTTTTTTTTCAGATGATAGAAAATCAGCAGTTTGTGTCATTTTCGCTTCATGTCATAGCCAGGAGGGTCTGCAGTAGACATATCCACTTAATCATTCCCTTGCCAAGCCATTAGAGCCCTGGTTTTCCTGTAAACGCCAAGTTTTAATTTATAGAATGAAAGCATGATTTGGAAGAAGACGATTGGTCCGACATTTTCGCTTCTAACACCTTAAAAAAAAAGAATTGTTTGTGCTAGTGGGGGAATTCCTTTCGAAGATGCATATGTTTCGGCATTTATCCAAATATAGAATCATTTCTGCTGAAGTGTACAGAGACAATTTTCTTGATGCTTATTTTCAACCCTTTTTTTTATGAAAAAAGGGATAACGAGGTTTTTTTTTTTTTTTTTTTTTCTTGTAGAAAATGAGTTATTGGGAAGACTGTTTTTGCATGATGAAAAATTTTTCCAACTGAAAACAATTCAGCATTGACTGTCTGGTTTTTCAATCTGAATTCATATAAACGTTTCCAGACGTTCTAGATAAGCTATGGAAAACCTTTCCTTAGCTTATCTAGATAAGGTATCTATGTTCAATGGTCAAAATATCCTTACTTTTGATCCAAAAATAAAAACAAACATCAGATATAAATTAACTGATCGCCGAACAAGAGATTTTTGTTGTAGAAGATTAACAAGTACAGTTTGTTTTTCTGCTGTGAGGATCTACAAGATTTAATTGATAAGTTAATTAAAGCTAATGAACTCTGCGTATATTCCCTTCAAAAGGGAATATGTAATCATTGAACACTCTGCAGATCCATTTTAAACAATTGCGTCATTAAGTAAGGGATGGTTGTGGCCTGAGAAATTAGGGTTGTCTTGTCCGGCATAGAAGTTGCAAAGCTTTGACTCACTTCGCAAAATCCATATGTGGTAATAATAAATATACCTATCTTGTATCACAAACCAATTGCAAATTTCTGTCCCGTCTCTGAACTATCCTTGTAAGTATCTCAATACGGAAAAAAAGATTACCCCCTTTTCTTTGCGAAAATACTGCAATTTAGAAATGCATATCCACAGAACACACGATCACAAGTTATCGTAAATTTTACTGTTATACCAGGGGTCGCCAAACTTTTTTGATCATCGACCCCTATATAATTTAAAAAAACTTAATATTTATTAAATAATGAGTAATTATAAATAAGTAGAAATAATAAGTAAAGTAACTACAGATTTATTGCTTCTTAATCAATGAGATGGGTGTGCCTGGTGTAATTTATGTTCTATAAAGAAACTGATATTAAGTAATTATAAAAAAATTCACAAATTTTACGATCATCGCGCTTATTTATGTGTGATTTTCGTATTAAGAACTGTTTTTTCTTCGACCCCCAATCGACCCCCTGGCT
This sequence comes from Cheiracanthium punctorium, assembly GCA_038373885.1. NCBI lineage: Eukaryota > Metazoa > Arthropoda > Arachnida > Araneae > Cheiracanthiidae > Cheiracanthium > Cheiracanthium punctorium. The sequence goes on along the minus strand of JAWZYV010014973.1, from coordinate 768,827 downwards.
CAGATCGACCCCCGCTTTTGTTAAATAGACCCCTGGGGGTCTATATGGACCACTTTGGCGACCTCTGTGTTATACAAATCAAAGTCCTCACGCCGCGGTACTGATTCCTTTATCAAGATGTGAATATATTAAAAACATTTCCACAACTTTCCAGTTTGTGGATCTTTAAATTTTTATTATAACAGTAGGCGATATTTCTTGGATTAACAGCAAACTCGTTTATTTATACGATATAAATATAAGATTCAACGCCAGCCGTACAAAGCGGCAAACTCAGTTTAAATTTTCAATTGAAGCAAAATTTTAGAATACTCGTATGTCTCTTTCAGCTTCTACGTGAGCGATCTCATTCGCCCGTTCATTCCATCACATATTCTTTCAACAGCTCTCTCATCTGTTAAAGCATAATTATTCACTTTTCACTTTTAGACTGTGGGTCATTCTGCCTTAATAGCTGCTGTTTTCATTAGAGTTATCAAATCTTCATTACACATTAATTTCGTTTTCTTTTAGGGAGAACATCACCATTAAGATGCAGGGTTCGTTGATTTAAATCAGCTTGATTAAAATCACGATTTAAATCAAGGGATTTAAAAAAAAAAAATCAGTGATTAAAATCATTTTTCAAAAATTGATTTTGTATTGATAGAGTGTATTCTAAATAAAAATCTTCAACACTCAAATGAAATTAATTTCTTATAATAGCATTAGATGGCACTGCAGTGGTTTAGGGAATCCTTCAAGGTAAGGGAGGGGAGTGACTTTTGAGTGTGACAGTGTGAGAACAAAAGAAATTTGATCAGGAAAATTGGCAACACTAGAATTATTTCAGATTTTAGAACACGCTTGTTTAGCCGTGAACACGCCGTGTTCAGAGAGCTATTGCTAAAGTACAAGGAAGAAAGATAATATTTGGATATACTTTCATAAAGAGCAGATAGTTTCTGGAAAAGATGTTAAAGCCAAATGCAAGAACTGTGGAAAAGTTATGAATGGATTAGTAGCCAGAATGAAAACACATGTAGATAAATGTTTCTCCTCTGACAGAAATGATATTAATAGTGGGAAAAAACACTCAAAATACTGGTGTTAAACAATAAAGTAAATAAAAAAGTTTGTAAAAAACACACATAAGATGTTATAGGTAAGAGGATACGCACGTTTCAACCAAAAATTGTTTTAGCCTTCATCAGTCCAAGCCCTTCGTTGCAAGCAACACAGGGAACTGAAAAGAGGTAAACAAACAAGATGTTGCCACAAGAGGCAAAGAAAAGTCGAACAAAACCACGGAGAGGGGAGAAGCGACGAAGGGCTTGGACTGATGAAGAAAAAAACAATTTTTGGTTGAAACGTGCATATCCTCTTACCTATATAACATCTTATGTGTGTTTTTTACAAAGTTTTTTATTTACTTGATATTAATAGTGATCAACCTCAAGAAACAATTGAGAACAATTTAACTTGTACAAAATCTGAGGCAGCCAAACCTATGAAAAGAAAAATCAGTGAGATAGAAAATGATGTTGGTGTTCTTAAGGCTGTTCTTCGAAAAAAAAGAACTCTGTTTTTAGTCTTGGTACACAAATTGAAAGAAACTAATAGCACCATGGTCTCCAAAAAATTCCAGAGGGTTCTTCATAAGCTGTTTTACACACTGCGATAAGCGAAAACGCTGTGGCTTTTGTGAAATTTTCAGAAAAAATTCTTAAACATGGATCTGAGCTGCAAGATTTTTCGAAGAGTGACACGCTTTGCGAAAATTCCCGATTTTTAAGAATTGTTTCTAAAAGTTTTGAAACTGATACAGATTGGCCTGTTTTCGTAGTATGTAATACAGCTTGTAAAGAGACAGTTTCAAAATTTTGAAGTGCCTGGCATAATTAGTTTATTTGTAATTATGTACCAAAATCACATGATTTTTTCAAATAACTCCGTTAAGAACAGCATGAATGATTATGTCATAAAGACCACTAAAACTCAAAAGCAAATATTAGATGAGCAAGTGGCAAGATATATTTATGCCACCAATTCTGCTTTTCATCAGGTTAATCATACCCAATTTAAAAATATGATTTCTGCTTTAAGGCCAGGGTATACTGCTCCAAATAAAGTAGAAATAGGTGGAGTATTACTTGATAATATATATGATCAAGAGAAATAAAAATGTTCCAAACACCTAAATGGACAAATTGTTAACTTTAGTATAGATGGATGGTCAAATGTTCATAATGAATCAATATTATGTACTGTAGTCTGTTGTCTTGCATGTTAAATTTGATTTGAATAGTCATGTTTGTTTCATATTAAAATTTGTTTATCTATGCAGTTATTATACTAATAGCTAAAACAGCATAAAATATATTTTATATAGATTGTTTAAAATGTCATACTACTTTTATAATATGTAAAATAAATTCATATTAGGAATTTTTTAAACATCTTAAAAAAAATCCGGTTTAAATAAAAAAAATCTGATTTAAATAAAAAAAATCCGATTTTTTTTATTTAAAAAAAAAATAAAAAAAATCACGAACCCTGTTAAGATGTAGACTCGAAGAATCTTGCATATTCCCAAAAGCAATCAATACTAATTACTACCTTCAAAACTAATGTATAATGAAAGTTTAAAAATAAAAAATTATGACTAATGCAGAAAACTCATTAGAATTTGGAAGTTACATAAAAGATATACAGCTTTTATGTAATTTTATTAAAAGATGTTACATAAAAGCTGGGAAGCGCGGTCCCAGTTATTTCCTTTTCATTTTCCAAACCATAGTGGAGTAGGGTAGGGAAATGAAAAGTGAAGTTAAAGTAGGAAAAGCGAAGGAAGGAGGCACCCCAGTTACTCACACTGGAAAAGGTTTCAAAATCAATGCGTGTTTAAACCAGGTATGCAAACAAAGGGTCGCACAGTCGCATGGTGCTACCAAACAGCAGGTTAGTGCGACTAAAAATTACATTTGTTTCCTTAATTTTGAAAGATAAGAAAAGTTTGGCGCCAACAAATTTTTATCGGTGCTATAAAATATTTGGATCCTATTTGCACACCTGGCTTAAACCATAATCTAGAACAGGCCTAAAAATTTACATAAGCTGTCACACTAATAATATTTAAAATAACTTCCACAGAATTAAATTGTGCAGATATTAAGTTTAATAATTCATTCTTCAAGAACTCCACGGCTTTTAAACTTACAATAGAGCTATCATACCTTTCTTTTCGATTTCGGTTTATTATATCGTTGCAAATCGAAGTACAGACTCATCACTGAACGTCTAGATCGAATGTGTCAATAAACTTATTTCTGTCACCGTCACACATGCGTTGTGAAATGAACCATAGTTTGTTCACGCATACATTTTTCCGTGTGTACACATTCTATATCCCATATCGTTTCTGGATGTAATAGAAAATACGTACACATCCACTGCAGCGGAATTATTTTTGCCGTATATAAACACACAAAAGGGGGAGCATATAGAACTTTCGGAAAGCCGAGCTACATATAGATATATATAAAATGTTTGGTTGATTCGGCGTTCTTTTTATGTATTTGGCGCTTGCCTTAGGGGTAAGGGTAGGAATTCAAGATGTAGGTTGATCGATAGATTTGCCGAAGGGCAATGTACTGCAAAAGAATTTTTCCGAAAAGAAACTATTTTTGTCAATTGGAGAATGGACACTAAAGATATCCTCTTCAAAGTTCTAAGAGCTTTAGAAAAATACATTGGTTCATTAGGAGTTTCCTTTTCAAAAGTTGATTAAATAAGTCATTATCGATAGTCAGGCGTGAGTATAACTTAAAGAAAAATGAACTATAATGTTTAAAATCATGCTTTTTTTTTGTTTGTTTGTTTAAATATTGTAAAACTTATCAAGAAAGTGTATAATTTACGAGTTTTCAAATAAATATATCAACTAAATTTATTATTATCTACTTTCCCCGTTAGTTGAGCTTATTATCTCTCGTGATATTTTCTCTCGAGTTTTACAAAATGATAATTGCAATTAATTTCAAATTATTCAATATTCTAATTTCAATAATTAATTTCAATATTCTAATCTAATTGATAAATAAAGCGTTTTTTCTTAGCTGTCAGAGGGTAACTGAATTCTGGCGAATTAATGCTGAAAATGTATGAATATTTAAACATCGGAGCGTTACTTTATATAGGAAAAAAATTAAAACCCATGTTCTATTTGTACACCTTTTATACGAATGCTGCAATTCATAGATCAGTTAAACATCTGTGTGACACAGGTAATGGTATTTAAAATTTGGAATAGAATAATAACAACAATGAAAAAAAATATGATTTTCCGCATTCAAATACATTTAAAAGAGTGACGTAAAGGAAATATAAGGAAAATATTTTTTTTAAAAAGTGTGAGTTATATTAATATGAAAGCTTGCTATAAATATATTCAAGGGTTTATGTTTTGTTTCTAAGTTAACAATATATTCATGCATCTCGGCTCTATCTAAAATATTACTGCACTTTTTCTCTGTTTTGTTTTGACATAACACACTTCACGCTTTATATTTTATATATAATAAAAAAAAAACTGTCTGAATTTCACGATTCTCAGTTCATTTAAATATTTTCTCTCGTTTCGTTTAAAATAACGAGATTCTTCCAAAGCCTAGACTGAGAAAGCTAAACATCATGCTCGATTTTCCCTCAGATTTTCATTTGAATACGCTATACGCAACACTTGCGAAAGTTGTTTGTTTGCGAGCGAACTCAACTCATCTCTAAATTGACGGCAATATTACTGGCGTGTGTTATTCAAATTCCGAAGAAGAACGCCGTTCCCGACTGTGAAAACACTGAAAAATATATTTTTATGCTCGCAGACTGAAGATGCCCCCTTTTTTTAAGTGTAGAAATAATGGCGCAAGTCGTGATGCTTTTGAATTATTTATTTCAGACTCTCTGCTTTGGATAGAAAGAAATTCAAAATGGCTCATTATGAATTTCATAATATATTAAGAGTGAAAGTGTTGCGTGCTAAATTATTTCTTCACGAGCAATTTTTATGGGAATGTATGTTTTAAAATTGATATAGAATGTGTGGGAAAAAAAGAGAGAGAGAGGGAGAGAATGCAATAATTTATTCCCTTAAATAAGAAGGAAAGAATTTTGTAATGAACTTTAACAATCAGCACAAAGCTTACAAAATTGTAATTTTTTGGAAACTTTAAGCTCCTTGACTCATGAAATTTACTATGACTAATCAGTATAATTTCAATGACAATTACATAAAAGAATATGCAATAGATTTATAATCTAGTTTCTAATTAATGCCTGTAAAATTAGGAGTTTTATGGCGATCTTTAATAGTCTGCCCTGCGCAAAGTTTTTGTCATGCTAATAGAATGTTTTTAAATCAAGGACAAGGGACACCTTCAGGCAACTTATTTTGTGTTTGGCTTTGATTCAGTGAAGAAACGACATTTATTTTGAAGTTCCGCATTATTTGGATGTACTGAAATATATTCACTTATATTATTGAATTATTTTAATAAAGTGGTCTGAAGCATAAAATGAGAATAAACCTATTTTGATACAATTTAGGAGTACTTCCCAAAACTTTTAATCGGAAGTGCAAAAACCACGTGAATTTGGAAAAAATACCTGGAAAATAACACATCTACAAGCTTATTATGAAAGAATTAAGCGATCGTAAGAAATGCCAATGCCAACAATACAACTGCTTTTATAGGCGTTCTATGTCACGATATATCGACCTTGGTATTGTTGTGTAATAGTGCGGTAAAAGCGTTAAGTTCAGTTTTGTTGTAAATTTCAAAAGCAATGGATGTGAACAACAGCTGATGCATTGCATTGACACCAATTTTGCTGTTAAATACCAGCCGATGAACATTTTTTTTGTTTAAAAGATCATTGCAGCAATATTGAATAAGTATCAAGAAGAATGGTAGTCATCTGGTAGTCAGAAAATTCTGCCCTATCTTTTCTAATCACCGGCAACTTTAATGAAGATGTCTTGTCAGATCTTTCGATGCCATTCTCAGCAAGTTCAATGAAACGTATAAAGCTCTTTCCAGTGTAGTAGTAATCTACCCTGGAGTAGTATTTTTGTATTCTCAATTTTTACTGTAAAAGTTCAGTCGAAAAAGTCTTCTTCGATTTATTTATGTAATTGTATTTTCAAATTTTGTTACGGTCGATTTTGGATTTTACAATAAATGATCCGGCCGGATCATACAAAGCATAAAACCAAAAAGGTAAGTTATCCCGATGGGCGAAAAAATGAAAAGTAGTAATATCTAATAGTAATTATTTGCCTGATTTCTCTCTCGATATTAAGGAATTCAAAACTATCTTGGTAAACATAGTCGTGCTCCTTCTCCACAAACACAATTCTCTTCACGGCTGAAGACATTTGGTCGTGCACTGCGTGGACATAGTATACTGCATACTTGTATACCGCACATAACTTCCTGTTTTTTTTAATGCGAAAATTTCTTTATATACCTTCAGTTTGTTTTATCCAGAACTCTGTGATATTATCTTTTCACAAGTGAATTTTTTGGCAATTTCTTCCAAAGGTAATGTTGTAGTTGAAAAACTTACGTAAATGTATATAAGCTTGAGGTGATTATTTACATGGTCAATGAAACTTTTCGTTTTCACTATAATAGCATTTTTTAAGTCTTTCTTACCCAGGAAAAGGTTATAATGCATCTTCTGCAAAGTATTCCACTATTAGATTGTTATTATTATTATTATTATTATTATTATTATGTGCTTTCAACTAAAGTTGAACATTTGAGAGGCGAATTTATTGTTGATATTCTAAATAAATTTTAGGAATTTTAGAATGAAATTTTCATTATATTTTTCATTTAATAAGGGACCAACAAACTTAAAACTATACGTTGACTACAATTTAACGATAGTAGATAGTGTAACATTCTCGATCATGACCAATACATGCATATAGGAATTTTAACTCATGAGTTTTTTTTTGTTTGTTTGTTTATTTTTGCTTTTTTGAAGATCACTCTTTAAAATACAAAACGATAAGCACTCTCGTATTTCAGCTGTTTGTTTAACATTATGCTCACAATCACAAGTGACACACATAATGTCAAATAACGTACTTATTTCAAAATGATGTTTTAAGTCAAAATAAAATACGAATTATGTTTGAAATGGGGGTATTTTCAGATCTCAATAAACTTGTGCATTGCCAGTTTTTGGAAATTTCTCGACTGGGTGCTAATTTTGAGCTGCGTTGCAAGGTGAGTAATTTGCGATCATTATATGGAATGTTCAATATTTATTATCTATTCACTATTCAGAACATTGTGCAGCACTATAATTCCGCCCAGTATTTTATAAGACTTTTTTTTCTTTTCACAAATAGATAAAAATATTGGCTTCTTTGTGAAAGATGTTAGGCAAGTCTTTATCATATGCCTCACTCTACAAATTTGGAGGGGCGCTTCAAATTCAAAATAAATTATTAGACTTTTGCTCAGCATCATGAATTATTTTGTTTTAATTTGAATAAATTTAACTTTGATATACCAATGGAAGTAACAACGTAATACATTTTGAATTACCTAAATGGACTTAGAAAAGAAAATATCTCTGGTAAAATGCTTACTTGCGAAATTCAAGTAAACTGGTGAATAAGAGCTTTTTTTTAAAAAAAAAATTCTAAAGGGAAAAAAAAAGTCACCTGGTATCTTTTTTACTCTCTACACGGAGAAAGAAAACTGTACAACAAAAAGTTCGGCTGCACGACAAGTATACTGATGTATGTACTTTACCATACACATAGGCCGTAGCCAGAAAAAAATTTCGTAGGGGGATATGTAAGCACTAAAACTAAAGTTTGGGAAGGTATAGGTAGCGTTAAGTTCTTTCATCTTCAATTGATCTTCAGAATCAACGCAAATAAAAAACTACTAATGCGTTGCCAAAAATTTCGGGAGGGGATCAAACCCCCATGATCCCCTCCTTGGCCACGGCTTTGCATATATCACGCAATTAAAAATGCTTGTAAATATTGAAACTGCATTATAAAATATGTTTTCGATGTAATCTGAAAAAGGGTACTGGGGTTTTAAAGCTCACAATTTTTAAGGCCGTAAAAATAAATCCAACTTTTTAATTATTGACACATTAGACAAAATTTATGAAAAATGAAATACTTCTGGATACAGCGGACAGGCGAAGTAGCTTTCGTAGGTGTTTATGTATCTGGGATACAGTTTAATGAAAGACGAAATTTTTATTAAAACTATACATTTCAATAAACAATTATAAACATCTAAAATGATTTGATTTTTTTCGTGTGTGCATTAAAAAATTATATATCCAGCTTTTATGAGGTTTTTTACAATTCTTAGTGCTTCTTATCACTTCAAATAGTCAAAATTTGAAATTAATGTACCTGACATGAATTTAACAGCTACTGAAAACTTTTGAAATTGTTAAATAATTTTAAAAAATTAAATATCCTCTGCAAAGATTTATAGCTGTGATGTTGCAAAGAATAAAGTCAAACTAATGTGAATTAATTCAAAATGAAAAAAATGTGTATAGATTAATCTGAAATTTTTAAAATTAAAATAAATAAATAATTATAATAATAAAGAAAACACATTCCTTTTTATTCAGATCCCCGCACATAACTGTAAATTATTTTCAGAAGAAATCCCACTAGTAAGGATAAAATGAAATGTGTTTTATTTTCATTAAAAATTGTGCGCGTTTTCAAACATTAAAGAAAAAAAAAAAAAGCTTTTACAGCTTAAAAGTCATACTGAAAAATTTTAAAGTAAACATGTCTGGATAATCAAATCAATTTCTTAGAAGATAAAATTTAAAAGAAAACTCTAGTGTATTTTAACGAAGCACTCTTAAAAATAACAAGTATGCACCCAAACGTTATTTATTTACGAGTTCTGTAGAGCACATACACAAAACTGAATTATTTCTATTTTCTATTACACAAACAACATCTGCAGCACAGAACAACTTTCATTAACGAATAAATTTGACTGGGTGTAGACAATGACTTGAAATCTGAATAGAGTTACACCACTTTGCATCTTAAGCTCAAATTCTGACTGTTGCCACCGGTAGCTTGTTATCTCCCGTTCTGACAAGAAGATGCCAGAAATTCTGCGCGAATAATAATTACACAGTCCAGCGCTTGGAGCTAGAACCCCAGCCTCGCCGCTGTTTATTATAATTTTTTCCCCTCCTCTCGAGTTTTCAGTAGAAACAAATTGGCAACGACTGACAGTAGCAAAAAGTATGGAGTAAATGTAGCGCGAACAAATTTTTTAAAAAAGAGTTCTTCGCATGTATTTTATGCCTTTAAGCTGTTAAAGGGAAGATCTAAATGCGTAAAACTAAAGATGTTTTATTTCATATCACGGTTTTCGTCTGCTAAAAATCTCCAGAACGGTAAAACTTTTGCAGGAAGAGTTCATGCAGAAAATCGAAGCTGTGTTTTCTACAAGAATGGGTCTTGAAGGAAGTAGAATTGTAATCTAGAGATCCTTTTTGTGAACGTCTTCTTTGGAAACTCGCGCCAAAGAAAAATTATTTTTGGAGGAGCGTTAGGAATGTCATTACACTTTTTGGGGGGCTGAGATCTAAATGAGTGTGCTGCGAATGTTCGGCTCTGTAAAGCTCAACAGTACGCGAAGTGAGTCGTATGTATGGAGGAGACGGAAAATCGTAGGCGGAGTGTTTTGGACAGAAAACAGTACACATTAAGAAAAAAGCATTAGAAGAGAGAGAGAGAGAGAGAAGATTTTTGAAAATTGTTTTACAGTATTTATTTATTTTCAACTCACTATAAGTGATTATTTTGTTTTTAAAGCTAAAAAAAATATATATATATAGTGACTTTTGAGGTAAAAATCTCGAGTATTAACTTTATAAAGTAACTCCATTCTCTTCTACCTCCAAATTGTTAAGAGAATTATATATCTGTATTCTTTTATGTCTGAATACGCTTTATTAATGGTTGTTAGTGTGAAATTGTCATGGAAAACTGCCTTGATAAAGGCAGTTAAATTATATGGAAATAAAAATTTTTGGACGAATATAATATTTAAAAGAAATTCCTGTAACGTTACATCGTGGTGAAAATAATAATTTAGCTTTAGTATGGAAAAATTGAGGAAATAATAACCATTTAATTAGGTGATGTTTTTAAAACTAATTAGAATGAAATTATACTATCCGTTGATTTCTTAATGAATCTCGATCATTAAGTAAGCAAGATATTTATGTTATTTTCAGAGCAGTTTGTAACACATTAAAATATGATGTTATTTAGTGCGGCATTGGATTTTATAGCAGAGCAGTAGCGGATTCAGGGGAGAGGCTAGGGGGGGGCTTTAGACCCCCTCCCTTCCCAAAATTGCGAAAGGGCAACATTATGTTTTATTATATACTTTAAATTGGTAAAGTGATCTTTTTTTATGACTTTGCACCTCCCCAAAAATTTTACATTGGTTTAGACTAAAATTTTTCTTTATTGTACATTTTGTTTGGGTGTAATAAGCTTTTTCCAAAATTTAGACCTTTCCAAAAAAATTCCATCACTGGTGCAGAGAATATCGATTTTTTTTTTTAAATTCTGTTTTTCAATGTATATTTAATGTGCCTTATATTAACACGCATTCGTATTTGTTTTTACCGGATTAATCTGTTTAAATTTCGAAGGCAGCTGAAGTAAATTGGATGCAGACGAATTGAACTGGGTTGCTGATCGTGACGTTAAAAGTATCGTTCGCCGCAAACTAAATATCTTCGCACATTTTTGTGATTTCTTTTTCCTTGAACCAACTCCTGATATCTGATAACTTACGATAAAATGCGTAGTAAATTTAAAATAGACGTGGTTATGTCGAAAGAGCGCTAGTTAAAACAAGAACCACCTAATTCAAACTCAAAACTGTTTACAAGGAACAATAAAGAAAGATATCTTAAGAAATAAAGAAAATGTCATAAATTGTGAAGAAATTAACATTTTTTAAATTCATTTCACCGTTAAAAGAAGTTAGTTCAAAGTTTCACCATACAACGGAGCTGCACCCTTTTTATTGAGGAAGGTTTCCTTATGATTTGGTTTCATTGATCAGATTAAGAAGAAAATCATGGTTCAACATTTCTCCATATAAAGGCTGCAGCTAATTCAGCACCATTTTATGCTGAAATGTTACCTACTTCCTACTTTTATTAACAGTGTCGTTTTAACCTAGTTCATTGTTATAAAGACACGATGGCTGAGATTTCTTTTCTGTGCTCACCGTTGATTCTTGTCATGTATTTGAATGCTCCGTTTTATCGCCGTGTTCTCTTTGCTCAAAGATAGGATATAGCGGGCGATCCTAGCCAAGAAGCAACGGTAGTCACCGATGGCAATCTCTGCCGTTACGACGGAAAGAGTTAAAGGGTAAGCTATTAGCTCTGTTTGTCGCAACTGTGTGTTACTCAGAAGTTAATGTCTTACATTGTGTTGAAAAATGTTTTAATCAATGAGGTTGGCATGATTTATTTTTTTAATTTTATTATGCAATAAAATGAAACTACATTAATATATGATAGAGATGAGACGGGCTCCGCCCGAGCCCGAAAGCCCGAACCCGAGCCCGGGCCCGACTCGGGCTCGGGCTCTGTAATTCACGATTGCGTTCGGGCTCGGGCGGGCTCGGGCTCGTGAAAAATTTCTCCTTTGTTGAACGTACTCCTTGAAACGAATTTTAAAAAGTGATTTATGGGATAAACAGACGTACTTATTTCAAAAAATAGCGGCACGGGGGACTAGAAGGTGTGTGAAGCTCCAAAATTTATTGTATCCTATTAATGAAGTAGTTCATTTTATTTGTCTTTAGCTGACATTTCGGGCTCGGGCTCCAACTTTAATAATATTGCTCGGGCTCGGGCGGGCTCGGATTAAAAGACTTCGGGCTCGGGCGGGCTCGGGCTTCAAAAAATGAGCCCGAACTCATCTCTAATATATGATTGTAAGTCATTTAGGATACCTTTTACCTATCTTAGAATTTTATGCATTAAGTTCTAAAACAATCTGAGAGGAAATGTGAGGCAGGTACCGAAATTCTTTGTGTGAAACCGTTGTTGCAAACTGTATTTCACTGCGAGCCCTGTATTCTCAGAATTTGATTTTATTTTTTAAATGGGCAAAGGACTGTTTATTGACTACTAAATTTACCTCTTTTTCTTTTTTACATAATGGAACAGAAAAGTGGAGAAAATAATAATTTTCAGATTTGTTTTAAGAATGGTCTCAAAATAATAGAAGAAAGCGCTCAGCGTACTAAATATCTAGTCATGTATGAGCTGCGCACTAATTGAAACTGGTGTTATCAGGTAATAATGTAAATATACTTATAAAAAAATAAGAGTTCAAACAGAAAAGAAGGGAACAATCTTTTCAGGTATTTTACCCAACTCTTTTAAAACTATTTCTTTAAATATACAAGCGCAAACAAAAAAAAGTTTGCTGAATATCTGCATCTGAGCTATTTGTGATTAATATTTGCTAAGGATCTTCCGAAATTATAAAAATCGTTCTACTTTTATATATTTGAAGTTCATTCATCCAAGTTTTAATTTATATCCCAAATTAACTTAAAAAAAAGTCTGTAAAAGTCGTTTTTACATCAATATTTTTCATTTAAGTTAAATCTTTTGTAAAAATATTTGCGCATTATAGTTTAAAGCTAAGCAAAAATTTTGGAATTAACAAATAAATTTATCAGAAATATGTTTTATCCAATACATTATAACGAACAAAAACATACGGATAAATGGAAGCAGATGAGCACTTTTTTTTCACATCAAACGTTTAGTGCATCAAAATGTAAATGTAATTAACAGAGGACCTTTTTATCTTAATAATTACACATCTGCGCGTCTTTGTCATGACGTTGGCATTGCTTATTTTCCATTAACTTTTATTCTACTGTTTGCTTTCATCGAAAATTTTAGAAGCCGACAACAAAGCACCTGCTTAATTAACAAACTGCTTGTGAATAAATTCCCTAAAACAAAAACAAGCAAATAATAAAAAGAAAGAAGTAAACCTCCCTCGTAGTTTGCCAATTAAGAAAAGGTCTTTTAATTACCTTTAAATTCTTTTCAATTAGAGCGTAAATTATCGGGAATTTTTGTTTGTTTCTCATCGGAGGAAGTTTTGTCATTGCTAGTCCCTAAATTAAAACACTTAATTTGTTTGTTTGTTTTAACTCGGCTCTTGTTCTGCGCGTATCGTAAAAAGCTAAATCACAGAGGGAAGCAGAAGTGGGATGAAAAAAAAGAACTTTTTCACTTCTGAAAAGACACGGCACCATATATTTCTGCGTAACACTTCACTCTAAAGAGGTGCACGACACCTTTCAGATAAGAAGCCCATCTACTTAAATGAATTTCGATTTAAATTTTTCTCATCTCACTCGGTTTTCAGCGATTTCTTTTTAGAAAATTCTTCATTTTCTCTCCCCTCCCCCTTCTCTCTCTCTCTCTTTTTTTCGTACCTTATGTCGGCACCTTGTTCTTAAAAGATTTCGCATTTCAGGTCCTCTCCCCCCCCCTTTTTTTTTTCTTTGAAACACATATTCTTTGGAGAGAAGTTCGTAACATCAATGGAAGAGCGAATAAAAGATGGGAATTAAAGTTTTTCCCCGAAAAACCAGACAAAGAAAAACGCCAGATTTCGTGGTCTTTTTCGTTAGGTGCTTGACTTCGTACTTACGTTTCTTAACAAGTTTTCTTGATGAGCCACGTATTGGAGTTTCTTCAGAGTTAACTGCAACCGTTGTAATTTGAAGTGTTACTTCATCTATGAAGAGATATGTAATTTCGTTTCGCGGTTTTTAATAGCTATTTAGAATTAATTTTTCTTAAAATGGTAGCAAAACAATCGCAAGCTAAACGTTTTCATTTGATATTTAATATCTTCACTGAAGCGTAATTTTTCTTGTTTTTAAAAAATATTCTTTAAAAAGAGAGAAAAGGCAATGATTTCACAATAATGTTGAATTATTTTGCTAGTGATTAAGCAAAAGAGATAATATTCAGTTGTGTGAGATATGAATTCGGAGGTAGTTGAAATTAACATAGAGTGCGGTTAGAAATAAAAATTGACTGTTTTGGAAATTTATTATTCTTTTTAAGTATTTTGTGTTCATTTCATTCAAAATAAGCTGATTTCTAAATACTTTTTTCTTTTTTCGAATACATTTTTAATTATTTAAAATATTTTATAAAATATTCAACCTCATTCTGCAGGCAGAATATTTGATTTCTAATTCTGCCCGAAGTATCTGTTTTCTGTTCGAAAAATTTTAGTTTTAAATTGTAGAAAGTTCTTGCTTAATTAAGTATTTCTAAAAATTTTTCAAAATGTTGTTTCAGTACTTATCAAACGGCTTATGTGAAAGTCGTAAAGCAATCTACCTATATTTCATAATAGTGAGCAAAGAGAATTATTGACTAGAAACAGAAAATATCAATAATTCATTGCATTTCTTGGCCTATACTTACTGATTTCCTTTTTCATACACTTCAAAGCAAAGTAAATGATAATAGTTTTTAGAATTTATTTATTATTATGTTTCATTTATTAGCAAATAAATGAAACAATAAATGTGTTAACGAAAAATTATGTTTCTTCATTTGATAGTTACAAAATATCCAAAAAATATGATTTTTAAAAATTTTATTTGTAAAATAAAGAAGTCAAAATGAAAATACATATTAATTTAACAAAAATAAATTTTTAAAATGTTAATCTGTTATTTCTAAAATAGATCCAGGATTTTTTGTTAATGGTTGAAAGGTTATAACCATCTATAAGAATATGTTAAATAAGTGCATGACTCTGGAATTCTGGACTTTTCTAAAAGGATTTGGGGTAGGGGTGGGGGAAATGCAAAAATGCACATTCGCAAGTGGTGTGATAATTAGTTTTTGTAATATGCATTGAAATCAGGAGCGTAGGCAAAGGTATGGCCAGGGAGGCCTTTACCCCCTCTAGAAAGGCGGATTTTTGTTAACTGGATGTCAATATTGCTCTTCGTTCACGATCCCCACTAGAAGAAAAAATAATTCAATGAGATAAAGATATGCAAATAGCTTGCATTTAAATTAATGTTTAAAAATATTTTCGGATTAAGTTATTAATTTGTTTTTCCAAAAATTTAGTTTCATTCATTTATTGCGTATAAAGTAAACATTTTTTTTTTTCAGCATAGTTTACTATAATAGTTTTATCTTATACTAGCCGCCTCCGGCGTCCAGTTGATTTGCCATCTTAATAAATCTTGTGTTTCTCATCGGCTTCCTTGGCACTGAAATATCCCAGATTCTGAATTGAATTTAAAATTAAGATGGTTACAAACTGGGGCTGCTCTATGATAAGTGGCGCCCCCAGCTAACGTGAAAAAGACGCCCCCTCCTATCTCTACTTTGTTTTTGACTTCGACATGTCGCCCCCTCGAAGCCGGCGCCCTGGTGGAATGTTTACCTTGCTTACCGCTCCTGATTACAAAAATAAGATGGTTTAGTGATAAAAACCCAGAAAAAGGTACAAATTTTTTTCGTCCTATATCAATTCTGAAGAGCTTCTACCGTTATCATAAAACGGAAAGGCAAAAAAAGGTAAGAAAATCTGAAACACTTTCTGAATTTAAATACAAACTAAAGTGCTATATATTAAAAGCGTATATATCATAGCCATGCGTCTTCCCTATTTTCTTTCCTTATACCATTAAGTTTGAAAGTGTATCATTATTCATGAGTGTGATAAAAGAAAATTAAAATTGATATTTCTCACATACTTTATCTGGATGTAATACATTAGAAATAGAAAGGGGAAAAGACGCGCAGAAAAATGCATATTTCGAACTGAATGAAAGTTTCAAAAACTTATTTTTTGTTTGTTTATTTGTGTAATATGTATTTCGAATTCGTGTGCTTTGGCCCGAATTCCGCTTATAAATCCACGTCAGAAGGAAAAAATTTTCAGGTGATTTTATTTTTTAAAAATAGCGTATTCTATAACTTTGCGCTATCTGTTGACGGCTTTGTATAAAAAAGGTCAATTGTATTCTTTCTTTCTTTTTTTTTTGGATAAAATATAGTTTTTTTTTTGTATATTATAGGAACAGTGTTTTTTACGCGAGATAAAAAGTAGCCGGTTTTTTAATCCAGAACTTTAACTGTCTTTATTCCAAATTTCATCCAAATCCGTTAAACCGTTTCAGCCTGAAAGAGTAACAGACATACATACAAACATTGACATTTATGACATTAGTAGGATAGGATGAACACACTTGCAAAAATAGAAATATTAAATGCAAAATTTAATTTACATTTTATGAGCGAAGAACTTTTAAATGTTAGATTGAATTTCATTTTAAAAATTGAATCTATAACGACTGTTATGTAATATTTAAAGAAAAATTAAACTACCGTCATGTAGAACATATAAATAACTATAGAACATAGCCTCTTTTAACGCACAGTATTACATTTTTCTTTTGTTGTTGTTGTTGTGGGATTAAGGCCAATTATCTGCACCTGGATCTAGAGCTATGGGTGGGGTGCCCTCCGTGGGAGTCTTTCTAAGGGATCCTAACCCGTATTTACGCTAAATTTCGGACAAAACCACGGAAATCTCCGAACGGTTAGGTCGACGGACACGCGATGGGACCCGAACCTGGGACCTTCACACTTCGACCGTCTACCATTTTCAGTGACATAACCACTGTGCCATGATGAGACATTTTTCTTTTGATATAAGCATACGAAGACAGAGAGGCGGACCTAGGGTATATGACGTTCCGCCTGCAAACTTAAAACAGGCACCCCTTTTATAATTTTTCTGTTTTCGTGTTGGAAATGGCGTCCCTTCTAAGACAGCTACCCCATGCGATGCTTACCTTGCTTACCGTGTCGGACTGCCCCTGCGAAGACAATCCATATGTCTATTGCATATTAATATCTAAATTAAAGTACAATATTGCTAATATTTGAATACCTTGATTTCAGGTATAATTATTTATTAAAACTAGGGTTGTTTATAGTTATTACTAACCTCCTGTCTCTTTCATTCGAAATTTTCAGATATTTTACATTGATTTAGTATTAATGCATGTGAACACTGCAACCAAGGGAAAAAAAAAAGACTTAAAGATTTTAATGAAATGCAATTATAAGCTTTACCATTTTAAAACTACTATTTGCCGCAATAGAATCTCGCGAATATATACTAACGTTAATTATTAATTCTTGAAATAACGATATTATTAATTCATTTAGAACAAGGTAAAGAAAAACTAAAACACTAACCTTGAAATAACAATTGGCGGAGTTTTTGCTGTCTCGAATTTTCAACTGTTGCTTGTTGGGGGGAAAAATACACTTTATATCTTCTTTAAATTACATATATTTATTATTATGCATTACACATATAGAATCATGGATGAGAACAAGTACAATAAAAAAAGAACATTATATTTTTTTCAGCGTTGCCAAAAAACATTGAAGCAAGTTAAAATCTTTTTATTTCTTGCTTCACTACTTTCCGTGCATACGAAATGCAGGTGGAAGGGTCCCTTTCGCAACATAGGATATGGTGAGGTAAAATGGGTTAAAAAAAAACAATGACAATTTTCTATTTATGGGAGATTTCTGTTTATATACTAGTTGATAATGTCGTGTGTTGTGTGTGTTACTAAAGTTTTAATAAAGTTGACATAGATTTAGAGTTGTTAACTGGGGAATGCTAATACGGGGTATTTTCGTGATAAATTATTTTTTATTAAGTCCCCAGCTTGATTCATTTTTCATTTTAAGAAACGCTTGAACACCGTATTGATATCCTAGAATTTTTCACAATGCATTCTTATATTATAGTTTTAAATGCAAAACTATTAGACCTTATTTAGAGCTGTTTTTTCTATAAAGGTGAGGTAAAATGTGTAATAGATTTTAAAAAGTAACAATAAAAATAAATACACTTTATGAAATTTTATTTATTTCCTATCATGAGTTACAAATTATTCAAATTTAAAAATATTATGGTCAGAGCTGTTAGACTTTCCCTATATCATAATGTTAAAAATGTTTGTCTCGTCTCGCAAAAAAGCTGTAAATCTCTGTCTCGTCTCGCAAAAAGTCGTCTCGCGTCCATCCCTATGCATTCTGACGCATAATTGTTGCAGGGTCATGCTGAGTAAAATGAGTAGTTATTTATTTTTGATCAGAAATATAAATAGCATATTTGTGCATGATTTTCTTTCTACCTTACACTTTTAGCAGGGTTTCGGACCCGCCCACAAACCCAAAAAACCAAATAAAACCCACTCAGAAATGGGTTTTATAATAAAAATTATCAAAATTTTTCCTTTCTTTCATTTAAATCATTTGTTATTTGACATTAAATACATATAATATTACCTACATAACTTAATGCATTATATTAGATGCATTATAAATATAAATATGCCAGTTTAATTTTTTATAATTATTTTTCCAACTTATTAAAAATTATTTTTCTATAAAGAATAATAACCTTTTTAAAAATAATACCTTGAGCCAATTCTCTGCAATATTTGTTTTAAAATGAACAGGTGTAGAATGCAGGCAGGTATAACTTAGTATCTCTTTAATAAGTAAGTTATTAAATATGAATAAAACATGTAATTATCAGTATAGTGACAAGGGAAAAAAATCCTTTCACAGATAAGGGAATAATGGGACATGTCTTTCTCTTACAGCTTACAAGCATGCATGTCAAGAATGAATTCAGGTTCAGGAAACCATCCTGTATTCTATTAGTTGCTGCATTACTTTAGTACTGAGAAATATAAAACTGATTCATTATACATTGTTTATGTGGGATTTAATGTCAGACATATTAATTCTAGATTTTTTAAAGTAAAAAGGAATATACATTCAAAGCAAAAATGAATAACTATAAAGAAAATTATTAAATAAATAGTAGTTCTGCAGTAAGTTGACCTGCAAAGGGTTTACTGATTTATATTCTAGCTAGAAAGTATAACTATGACTTAAAAAACATAAAGGTAAAAAAAATTAAAAAGTTTTTAAATTTAAAAAGTAATAGAAAACAGCCAATCAAAAACAACATATTTTTGTAAGTGAACAATAATATACTTTTATCTATGGTCATTAAAAAAATTAGGAGCCCTTTATAAACGTCAGCAGAAAAAGATAGTACTACATTAAAGTTGAAGTTATTTTTGTATTTTAATTAATTAAATAATTATTATTTTGTAATGAAAGTTTCCTTTTACACTAAAATTATTCTGTTTTGAAATAAAACCATAACATTTACATGCAAAAAGTGTTATACTATAAAAAAAATCTTAATAAAACCCAAAAAACCCAATAAAACCCAAAAATAACCAATAAAACCCAAAAATACCCAATAAAACCCAAAAATACCAATAAAACCCACCGGGGTTGGGTTTTTTTTAATAAAAAAAAACGGGTTTTTTATAACCCTGACTTTTAGACATTAGTAATCAGCTTTTCCCTAAAAATAATTACACAGAAAAAATATTAAGCTTTTGCTGTAATTTTAGATCGTTGTACAACTTTTTTGCTTTTCGTGAGGAAACATGAGTTTCTCTGCCCTTTTGTTGTTAAAATAGCACAACCATTAATTCATTTGGCTCATTAAAGAAGTTCATCGTGATTTTAAAAGCTTACAATTCTATTATTCTTTAATGATATATATCACTGTTTAGCGATTTTCAAGTTTATAAATTTTTCGATTTTTTTCTTTCTTCTTCTTTTTTCTTTTCTTTCTTTTTTTTTTTCTTTAGTGAAAGAGCAACTATTTTACACTTTTCCATTTTAATCCCAACTCATGTTAAAAAATTATATAATATTCCAGTAGACAGCCATAATGGATTACTTGCGATAGGTGTTTGAATTCTGTTTTTTGATATCCTCAATGGTACACGTGTCCATTAAGGAGGCAAGATTATGAGCTGAATTTTGCCGCTTCTCAAGCTAATCAAATATGATGCATGAATACGAAGTATTACCAGTCAGAAACATTTGAGCGTCATTTATATGCTAGTATGAAGGCCACAGACCTCGTCAAGTAGATGAAAAATCCTTGGGTGAAACTTTCATCATAGGACATGTATCAGTCATTTGCATTCTACTTTGAGTTGTTATAAATAAGAACTGTGATTCATAGAAACGCGCTACCCTTTCCAGTCACTTCAGTCAAACTGTTTATGCTCTTAAACGCATAGTCAAGTATTGAATGTCCGTCGATCATCTGCTATAAGTGAAGACATCCGAGTCAGTTTCCGACTATATATTTGCATCATTAGTAAAATTTGCTGCGCAGATATGAGAGACAAGATCCCAGCAAGCTGCCTCTCGAATGTGGCGATAATTTCAAACCCTGCCTTATGCCAGTTGGTGCTGATGCTTCTTTTCAGGTCTCATTCAATCATCCTCATCAACAATGGCACGACAGCCCGTTGTGGGCCCTGGCCTTCTTCAGAAGTCTTACCCATTCCACACTATTCCCAGTAATTTACAACCAGTTTCGTATTTTTTGTTTGGCAAAATCCTCATCTAGGTTGTCCCTACAACTTTTCTTAGGGCTGTTCTTCGAAAAAAAAGAACTCTGTTTTTAGTCTTGGTACACAAATTGAAATAAACTAATAGCACCATGGTCTCCAAAAAATTCCAGATGGTTCTTCATAAGCTGTTTTACACACTACGATAAGCGAAAACGCTGTGGCTTTTGTGAAATTTTCAGAAAAAATTCTTAAACATGGATTTGAGCTGCAAGATTTTTCGAAGAGTGACACGCTTTGCGAAAATTTCCGATTTTTAAGAATTTTTTCTAAAAGTATTGAAACTGATACAGATTGGCCTGTCTTCGCAGTATGTAATACAGCTTGTAAAGAGACAGTTTCAAAATTTTGAAGCGCCTGGCATAATTAGTTTATTTGTAATTATGTACCAAAATCACATGATTTTTTCGAATAACACCGTTAAGTCTCTCTCTAGAACTTCGACAGTAAGGAGTTGCATTAAAGACCGTAAGAGCTGTTTTCACAGCTCTTTATATAATCATTTCGTTATATAATCATTTCATTATATAATCATTCATCACACCGTTTTATATAATCATTTTTGTAGGTTTTATAGATTTCAAATTTATATATTTCCCTCGAGGTATTATTTTCTAAAACAGAACCAAAAATAGTTCTTATAACCTTCCTCTCGAGAAGATCGCCCGTGCTTTTCCCTCAATCGTCGTTAAAGTCATGTCCCTGAGGCATAGGTTTAAACTGATCCTATTAACACTTCGTGCAACATAATTCCGGTCTCATTGGTTTCGTTTAATCAGCTATTCGATTTATTAACTGGATTCGATTGTTTGTGACTAAATAGTCGGGATAAGTGGATAGCCTCTACGGTGCTATTTGTGAGAGGTAAGATGAAATCTTGTCACAATGCCGACTAGAGCCGATACACTGAATACGAGCTCTCTTTAACTACAACCTACAATGAGGCACTCTTGGAAAAATGTTGAAAGTTTCAACAGCTTCTGCTATTTCAAATGAAGCCAAGAGTATTGTTACTTTCCGAACATGTACCATGTAAGGAAAGTATTGTAATCATGAAAAAATTCGCCTTCGAGATTTTGGTGTATTTACACGTTTTGAGGTCTTCTGAATTCATTTATGCTATTTTTACGAGATGTATGTATGTATGTGCGTGTGTGTGTGTATATATGTATGTGTGTTTGTGTGTATGTGAGTGAAAACGATAGCTCCTAAACGGGGCATTCGATTGAGCTCAAATTGGGTATATATGTTATAAACCACCGTCGCAAGACCGGTATTGATTTTGGTGTGTATAGGACTTCTAGTTTTTCTACAGGGCTACGACAAAGATTTCTTTTACATTATGGCCTGGGGGAAATTCTTGAAAGTGCGCTAGCGTTTAAACGATACATTCGATTGAGCTCAAATTAGATATATATGTTATAAACCACCATCATAATTTTCCTACAGGACATATGGGGAGGCATATGTCCTGTACATTCGATTGAGCTTCAATATGGTATACACGTTCGAATTATTGATCGATTAAAATTTATATAAATGCTTGGTAATGATCTTAATCGAAAGTGTTTGGAAAGTCGAGTGGAGTCACTCCAGATCTCTTATTTATTCATTTTCTTCTGAGAAGACGATTTCAATTTGAACTACACGGGCCCCTTCGCACAAGCATAAGCATCACGCCGCTCTCGCATATGTACTCTCGCATGCAGTTAGTTATTCGCATTCCTTCCAAACGACATATTAGAAGAGATACCCGACTGTATTCCTGGCCTTTAATAACGCTTCCGATTTCACAGTCGCACGGTCAGTTGAATTTGGTGGAAATTTCCCCCGGAATCTAATGGAGGGCGGCCTGCAAATACGCCCTCCAATGCTTTAATTACGGCCGAGGGCCAATTTGTTTGCGCCCTCCCCCTCCCCCCCCTCTTTTGCGATTGCTATCTCATGTCCCCGGGGAGAGATATTGGACTTTTGTCAATAGCATGGGGGTCCCCTCAGGTCATGTGACTGCCGCCTTTTATTCCGTGTTTAATCGCTACGATCGTAGAACCCCTTTATGTCTTGTTCAACGGAGGAGTAAGGTAAGCAATTAAAAGGCATAGGGGAAGGTGGGGGGAGTATTTTTTTTTTTTTTTTTTTTTTTTGGATCTTTCTCTTTTAATTTCAAAAACCAACCAATGTCAGGGGGAGTGTTTGGTTTTAGAGTAACTAGAGTTTACTGACTTCATAATCAGCTTTGAAAGCCCGAATAAGCTTAAATGAAGTGATGTCTCAAAATAGTGTTTAAATTGCGGCTTTTGAAAAGGTGTTTAATTAAGATTCAGAATTTTTTTTTTCTCTCTCACATTTTCGCTCTGCCTTTTTCACATCGTGTTAAGTAAACATTGTAAGATTCTGTAGAAAAATTCATTATACTACTGGCTGTGTAAAAAATTATTTTACTGCTTGCTGTTTTGAGTTAATTTCTTTTTAATAGCAAATAAACGAATAATATAATAATAGTAAAAAAAAAAGATTAAACTGTTGATATTTATTAGTGAATTTACACGGAACAAAACAGAATAAATAAATAAAAAAAAAACACTACGAAATATGTCTATCTATCTATCTATATATATATATATATATATATATATATATATGTACATTATGGTAGTGCCTTCCTTGTCAATGATTGTTGGATGCAATTGGTTTCTCCGTACATTAAAAAAAAAAAAAAAAAAACATCCAATGCAGTACAGAGCCAATAATCCAATGCAGAGCCAATGAAAATAACTTAAAATAACAAATTTATGAAAATCACTTGGCATGAATTTCTAGGTGCACAAATTTTAGTTCTTTTTAGTTCTTTAAACAATCAGTCTTTTAATAAATCATTTTAATGACTTTTTTGAGAAATGGATTTTGGTTTGTCTGTCGGTCCGTGTTCAACTGCCATCGATATGCTTCGATAACCACGAAATTTATATTCGTTATTGATGTGGACTATATATATTGTTAACAATAGCGTTCGCAACATTGACAGCTATTTTACATGTAGAAAACAAAACAAAACAAAACAAAAAATTATTTGTTTAGGTTTTAAGAGGATTGATTAAAATAGTACTTGTGCATCTTATTTGGTTTTGCCTGTTCAGTCCAACCAAAGCTCCGACGGCGGTGATTCCCCTTGAATGATCATAGTTGCTTCTCGGCTTGGATTTTTGTATACTTCTCTGTGGTTTGCGCCATAGCGGGTGTATTCAAAGACCAATACCAGAAAGTAATGATGAATACAGAAGAGGAATCTCGGTCGTCGCTCTTTGCAATGATAGGAACGAACAGCAAAATAATTTCACCTGCACTTGCATTATACTATATGCCATGCGCAAGTGAAATTATCTTGGAAATGTATTTATTATCGCTATGTTAGGCATGATTTTATATTTGTTAATGTTAGTAATGTTTATTGATAAGACAAAAATAAACTGACGAAATCAGCTTAATCAGCTGAATATTTAGTTGTAGGAGTGTATATGATTATTTGACAGAGGACGAGCTGCATTGTGATTCTTTGTTGATAAACTATGACCAGGGAAAGCTGAATACTACAAAAATAAATTCATTTATCCTTTAAATTCAGAAATGTCCTGCTGGAGCATCAACACTTTTGCTTGGATCTTATCTCCGTAGGATTTTTCACTTTGCAAGGGTAATCGGGAATTTTCTGAAAGGTAGAGTTCCATTAAAAAATCTAGCATGAAGTGGAGTAGATCTCAACAAAAGAAATGTTTTATGAACAGCAGTTCATTATTTGACAGAACAGTGGAATAAATACCTAAAATACACTGACAACCAGCACTAGTTTAAAAATTCGTAATTCTTACCTCTGAGTATTTTTATTTAGTTGACTTAATGTATGAAATTAGCTATATTTTTTATTTCTAATAAAAGATCTACAAATTATGTTTTATTAATAATCGGCTAACTTTTTTTTTTCACACCTAGATCTAATGGATTGCAAAATATTCTACAAAAGAGAGATAGTTCTGCGATGAGTGAAGATCAAACACCGAGTGCTTACTTTTGACAAACGTTGATGAACTCTTGGTTTTTAAAGGGAAAAGAAAAAGCATTTTGTATCGGCCATTTTTCAAAGCATACCTACTTTTATATTGTACTCTTATGTGCGATTTATACATGCTATCCGTACAAACTTGTCTCCGTTTTAAATCCTTCGGAGTAAATTTAGTTCTTTTTTATTAAGCGCGTATACTGCACATATTGTATTGTGCTGGAAATGGATTGCCAAAGACCGTACTAAACTGCCAAAGACCGTAATGTATTGGAATTATTTTGAGTGATCCTGAAGGAGAACTGTGAATGCTTCAGACACAGGACATTCATAGTTCTTCGATGAAGAGTATTGTTTTGTAATCCTTAGTAACAAATGTCAATGTAACTTTCTTGTTTTTTCTCGTTTGTGTATCGTTTGTAACCAATAAATGATTGATCAAAATTATTATTTGTGTTCATAATCACTCGCACAGTACATCTTGATAAAAAGTGGATCCTTTGCTTTTCCCAATATATGATTATTTAAAAGGAAAATTTTTGTACATTTCCAGACATTGGAATATACTCGCCGCATTGGAATATGCTATTTCACTCATCAGGAATGAGTGTTTGTTTTCTTCGGGTGAACGTATTATTAGTTGTATTTTGAATATTTATGCAATGCACACAGATGTGGAATAAAAGTTGCAGAGGCTTATGTCT
The DNA here is from genome assembly GCA_038373885.1 of Cheiracanthium punctorium. Taxonomy (NCBI): domain Eukaryota; kingdom Metazoa; phylum Arthropoda; class Arachnida; order Araneae; family Cheiracanthiidae; genus Cheiracanthium; species Cheiracanthium punctorium. Next base: position 743,406 of record JAWZYV010014973.1, on the reverse strand, counting down.
CCATTTTGGTTAAATGTGTAGATCCCCTATTCAAGTTTAATTCTGTTACTTTTGAACATTTAGTGTACACAACTGGTCTCGTATACCAATTCATTTTTACTGTGCAGTCGTGCCAGAAACGGTGTGAAAAATGAGTATTTCTTGAATTCCAGAGATGTAATTCAAAATGTTGAGAGACTATTTCACTACTTATAGCTCTTGGTGTTCTTTTAAGAGTTCTTTGAAAAAAAAAAAATCTTGTCGAATCAGCATTAATAAAAAAAGAGTAATGAATTACACACACACACACACACACACACACACACACACACACACACACACACACACACACACACACACACACACACACACATATATATATATATATATAAAAGATTTGAAAAAAATATGGAGTTTTTTTTTCAATTTATATTCTAACAAATATTATACGCGTGGAACGAATTGTAAGTTATGAAAATTCATGGAAAAAAATTCATGGTTAAAATGTTAACAGTAAAACTTTCTGAACCATGACATATTAGTAAAATATTGTAGATTTAAGAGTTTTCCTTAAAGTGTCACAATTTGTATAAGTTCATAGCTTGTAAAATTTTCTTTGTTAGATTGCTTGATTTAACAAAAGTCCCTTAAAATCAAAGAATATTTTGAAAACTCTTAGCCTGTTTTCCTAAAAGGGCCACAGGACTGATGCGATAACTGTTAAACATTTAAATAAATCAGTAAGTAAAATATTGGCTCTTCACAAACTGTAGTTATGCGTTTTTATTAACACTAAACACACATGCAATCATCCGAAAAAACTCTTAAGTACTAAAATATCTTTGTAAAATAGGCCGAGTAGCTCGGCGTGTGTAGAAAAATATTGCGTGTGTAGAAAATATTGCGTGTGTAGAAAAATAAATGTATAATAAGTGTACAGAATTAGTATTGACTAAATATTAATATTTCATTGACCTTATTGATCGTTTAAATGCATAATATAACTTGCGAAGGGACATTCTCATTTTTTGGAGGTGTATAGCATAATAGGATTTTCAAAAATGCTGTTCAAAAGTTGAAAATATTTTATTTTCTGGGATATTCTAAAAGTAACTGCTTTTAGCCATATGTGTGAATCCAAGAAGAAGATTCTAAAGTTTATGCCAGTTCAGTAAACAAAAGCGCTTAAAATTTCTTCCTACAAATCATTTTCGCAGCTGCAGCTACGAATATGTACTTAACACAAATAAAATTTTTGAAAATGTTAACAATTAACACAAACTAATGCAAAAATAATTTTAATACATGTTTATTTCTCATTGTCTTTTTTTCGAGTTCATTTTAGTTATTTTTATGTACAAAATCAGAGAAACAGAGTTTGGATACATCAACAAAGAAGAAATTTGCAACAATAATGTACAGACACGAAGATGATATGAATGAAATATATAAATAATGTTTCATTGGAATGTTTAAGTGGCAACTTTATTAACTTTCTTTAATACACATATATGGAATAAAAATGAAAAATATCATTTTTAATTTTGTCTATCTAATTATTAAAAGAGGGATTGAACTAAGAATCTTGCCTAATGATTAAGTTAGTTTAAAAAACTTGATCAATTGCTTTGAATGGTTAATTGGATTTTTGAGAATTTATACGAAAATATTATTTAAGAATTTTCAATCACTTATAAGGGCATATATTCATGAAAACAGCTAAATTTAAATAGGGATGGATTCGAGACGAGATAGTCATATAAAGTATAGTGAATTTTTAAGAATCTAGCTCCCTTTTTCATTTTATTATGTATAGCCATCAATTATACCGAAATTGCATGACAGCATAATAATACGTTGTTATCATTTTAATTTATTATTTTTATTGGAAAAAAGATAGAGAAAAAAAAATGTTAATGTTTCTGCTGATTACGTGAATTTTAAAATACGAGTCTTTTTAAAATACGTTACGTCATTCAGTAAAAATTACATTCATTGCTGCAAAAATTATTTAATATACATTATTACTTTTTGAAATCAAGAAAATTTATCATATTTTCACCCTTTGATGGGTAAAAATATATTTCCAAAATTGCCTTGTACTTTTGAGGTCAATTTTTACGAAACTTTTAGTAAAAGGGGTTAGCTTAAAATTTTGTATACATATACTACTCCTTTACTCATCGTTGCAAATTTGATCGGAGTAATAATTGATCTAAATTATGAAAAACTATTTATTCCAAATATTTTTAAAAATAAACACAGTAGCTGGATGTGAGTTTATACATTTCCAGAAAGTCTCTCAACAGAAAATCAAACTTAATGCTTTCAATGAAAAATTTGACCTTCGCCTCACCTCAACATACTGTTATGTTGATGCTTAGGTATATTATAAGAGATAAATAACACTATCTTCATGCTAATTTGATTTTACAATGTCTTAAAAACATAATGCAATTACACGCAAAATAAATGGCATTGAAAGTTAATAAAGTTGAATGCAACTATAGGCACATAAAATAATAATGTACAAAGAAATGGATTAGAAAATTTCATTGAATTTATATACAGATTTCTATTTACAAATAAAAATCTCACTATTTACATAGTTGAATTGATAAATATTAACATAGTGTGAATATCTGAAAACAATTTCTTGATTTTTTACATGTCTTTATACACTAGCCTTTTTGTTATGTTGTTTAGTGATCTACGTTAACTTTCCTTGATTCAAAAGATATTTTATGTCTTTCTTTGTACCACAAAATTGATTGAGTAATTCAGAGTTTCGTAAACGACTTTTTTTCCCTTTAAAAATAACATGGTACTACATATCACATGCCTTTGTAACATAAAAATAACATAATCATTTTATTATTGAGGGAAATTTTTGTTACATTGTTACTATGCAGTTATATTAGTCTTCAAAAAAGAGCAATGGTAAAGTTTATATAACCACAATTTATGTAGAGTAAAAAAAAAATATTTATGCAAGCTTTTTTTTACTACACTGCTTTAGAATAAGAAAACTTAAGTGATGATATTTCTACTAATGAAATTTTAGAAAATGGCGAATTCAGGTATACATGGTGATAATTGGAATAGTTTTATGAGTTATATAGTTATTTAATTCTTTAATTATTTGAGGAATATACAGGGTAGGGGAGGTAAGGCACATAAGAATCACAAAGCAATGTGAGGTTAGGAACGTCGTCTTCAAGTAGCTGTTAATAATCACGTTGGAACAAATGCTAGAATAATAGATAACTTTCCGAGCACTGTTGGTGTTGGTAAAAATGTAATGTATCTTTCACAGAAACGCGTGACTGAAACTGATTTTTAAAAAATTCTATTCCACTTCATGTATGAAATTTTTGGAGGCAAGCCCATTGTTTATGGAACTTGGTTAAGAAATTAGACGACACTTCAACATTTTCTCCAAGGTGATTATAACAGGTAAATGAAAACAGCGTTTTTGACCTTGATTTCTTACTATGTGCCCGATCTCCTCTTAAGTTTGTACCAATAATTATGAGACATCCTGCATATAACCCACTTAGTTCAAACATTTTCACTATCAGTGGCAAAATACAATAGGCAATAATCAATAAACTGCACAAATAATGTTACCGTCCTTTACCCTTTTTTATGGACTTAATAAGAAAAGTAATCAATTATTCATAAAATTAATACTTGAAATTTATTTTCCACTATATACACTTACAAAATCATGGAGAACGCGATATAGAAGATTGCTATTGAAAGTGTCAAACTTTTCAGCTGGATGTTATAAAGTTTTCAACTGCATGTTCATACAAGTAAATATGAAATAACTTTTTTTTGCTTTAAATAAATGATTATTTCTGATAAAATGATTTAAAGTGATGAGAATTCACAAAATATTTTATTGATTGGTATATACATTAGAGAAATAGTGGGAAATATCATCAACTAAAAATATTTTTGTTCAAATTTCGAAATCTAATTTTCTATCTATTTTTTTATGAACACTTTAATCAATTATGGCTTTTTATTAATAATTCATAAATATATAAGAAATCTTAGATCGCCATATAAAGCTCCTTTTTTTTATTAAAACCTTTCCCCCCAGAATATTGATAAATCTTATTTATTGTTTAACTCAGCTTCTATTTTTGAGGAAGACATAACTTGATTCTTTTATAAAATGCTTCATTGCTTTTAATTTCATTATAATCAGCAGTAAAATCCCTGTAATTTAACAGAAATGAGGAAAAAATAGAGAAGCGATATATTAAATTAGTGCACTATCTTCACGTTACACTGAATAATTCAATTTTCGAGAGAAATGGAATTAAATGAAGATTATGAATTACAGGATAAAAATCTTTTTGAAAATTTCTAATGTCTTTCTTCTTTCTTTCTCTTCTTTCTTTTTTAATCATTTATTGATTTGTGGAAATACCTGGCACTCTGTCTTCAGTTGCCATTTTGAAAACATTAAAAAACTATATAGAAAAAGGGAAAAAAAGTTGTTTAAGAGAGGGAAAAAAATTTGTTCTCCATTTTTTTCCCTATTGTAGCGGAAATTAAATGCTAGATAGCAGATTCTTAGTCTCCCCCTTTTGTAAACATTTAATGCTTTTTATATTTTACTTACTTATTTTTCCCCCCCCATACAACTCAGCGTTATTGAATAACTCAGATAATCAATTTAGTTGCGCTGCGATGGCACATGAGATCGGAGCGGGGAGAATTGCCTGACATATATCTCTAATGTGTTTATTTATTTATTGATATGTTTTTTAAAGAATTCGAAAAAGATTTTTTGTTCTGTCAGACGTATATCTCGGAAAAATCGAGGCACTTGCTCAGAGGAACCTCAAAAGATTGAAAGTGAGGAGTGAAATTCTGTAAACTGCATCAACTTAATAAATATCTATAAGGATGTTTATGAGAATATAGAAATTTTATAATATTTTTTTTAAGCTATGCATTTCAAATACTCTAGTTGGTCACTTTTATGCTTGTAATACACTGATTTGCACAGTGTTTTGGTAATATTTATTTATTTATTATTTGAATTTGTGGTCAAATATTGTTATAAATTTTGTCACTATACCTTAAGGCTGTAGTTCGAAGAAGAAAAAATTCTGTTTTTAGTCTTGGTACACAAATTGAAATAAACTAATAGCACCATGGTCTCAAAAAAACTCCAGATGGTTCTTCACAAGCTGATTTACACACTGTAATAAGCGAAAAAGCTGTGCCTTTAGTGAAATTTTCAGAAAAAATTCTTAAACATGGATCTGAGCTGCAAGATTTTTCAAAGAGTGACACGTTTTGCGAAAATTTCCGATTTTTAAGAATTTTTTCTAAAAGTTTTGAAACTGATACAAGTTTATCGTTTATTTCAGTATGTAATACAGCTTGTAAAGGGACAGTTTCAAAATTTTGAAGTGCCTGACATAATTAGTTTATTTGTACTTATGTACCAAAATCACATGATTTTTTTGAACTACACCGTTAACTATAGTGTTCTTTCTTTTGTAGTGTTTAGGGGTAGTAATTATAATTACTATTTGTATGTTGTATAACAGTGTCCCTAGAAAGGTAAACTTATAATAACTTAAATAAATTTAACTGAGTGTATCTCAGACCTCCAATATTTGCGAAACAATTTTCAATCATAATTTTCCTCGTCCCCCATGTGATAACAGTCCACTGAATGTAATAATAATGTACTATGTGTAAATAGTAATGTAAAATATATGTGTGTAAATGTGTATTTTATTCTTTATTCTGTCAGAATGCATTTTGTTTTGCTACCTTTCCGTAAATTATTAATTTTTAAAATTAATTTTAGACTTTTCGATATGCTTTCGCCCCCTCGAAGGGTTATCACGCATCCCTATTGGGGCGCCTCTATAGTTTGAGAACAGCTAACTGCTTTCTTAATTTTAAAATACAAATATTTTGAAAATCAAATCACTTATATTTTCATTATGCTATTTATATTTCCAAAACTCACAGGAATGCGTGCACCCTATGCGACTCTCCTGGTAACGAAACCATTGTTTAGTGGTGTTGTTGACACAAATATTCTTTATAACTATGGTATAGCTATTGTTATCATGAAAATAATTTAAGTTAGTTTTTGTTCTACTCGAAGCATTGCCTTTAGATTAATGTTTATTTTAGTTACTAACAAAAACAAAGATTAATTAAACCTTGAGAGAATAAATATTTACTTTTCGTGAAGTAAATAGATTATAACGAATAATAGATAACCTTTTCAAAAATCTCTAAAGAAATTTGGGAAGTGTATTTATATATTAAATGATGAACATTTTATAAAGAGTAACAATTTTTCATGAAACAGAAATAGGAAAATTTGCTTGCACTCGAATACTTTATTGTTGCCAGGTTTTTTTTTAGCTCTTACTCAGTAATTGATTAATTCCCGCTTCTAGAGTGGGTACTTTGGTTGGCATGGTTCTGCTACTCCAAGGAGTAGCTATTAACTCTTTTTTACTCTAGAATGTAGTTACCTAATGTATGACCTTGAAACTGCCGACATACCTGGATTAAAGTCGATTTGTGGATATCATTTAATTATTTAATGTATAGATATGAAAATGTCACATATAATGAAATATAAAACCCCCAAATTAAACTGCGCTGTTTTTTGTAAATCATTTTTTTTTGGTACTGTAATTTGTAATAATGTTAATAATTAATCTACTCAAATAACGTGATTTGAAGATTTTAAAATCATGTGTGTATTTTATTAAATATAAAAATGAGAATTCTAGAAATGCAGGTTGTTGTAGAGTTTCTAATTCATAAATTTACATATTAAATAGGAGAAGAAATATTTGTATGAAGCTTATTGTGTTTTAGACAAATGTGACAAAATTTATTCCTGAAGTTTCTCATCCACAAAATGTAGTTATTTCACTGGGGAAAAAAACTGATTGATGAAGATATTACTGTTATTGATATAACGTTTAAAACATTTTTATAGAAAAGAAATATAAATTTAAAAATTATCCTTGTATACATTTTAGTATTGATTCTAAACAAAAATTTTGTTTTTCAGGTTATTTTTTAAAGGCATCTGATATGATATACGCTAAATTTGTATACTGTTACACATACAGTTTTTCATAGATAAAACTAATGAAAATATGGTAAATCGTTTTCTTTTTCAATTTTGAAAGCCATCTTTGAAAGTAATATTGTGATAAAATAATATTCTTGATTAAAACATATTATTAAGTCTTTGAACTAAGCATGTTACTTGTAAGAAATTCATCAAAGATAAAATAAATCACTAAGAAATAGAAAACAATACAGTTTTGTTGTTTAAATTAACAAATATCTGCTGTACATTCATTTTGTCCGATTAAAGTTTCGTTCTTATTTAATAAGTCATTATTCAAAAACCACTTAAGTCACATTAACTTTTTTTAGGAATCAGTGAAAACTATACAACACACGACCATGGTTTTTTAAAGGCTTTCGGTTTATAATACTGAATAAGATGCAAAGTGTGTAAACTGATTTTAATACTTTCATTTTATTGACTTGGAGATAAATTTAAAAAACTGTAAAATTGTTTTAGAAAGAAACAAAGCTTTGTGCGCTTAAAATTAAAAGAAACACTTCATAATATATTCATAAATTAAGTAAGGTACATCTGAAATATTAACATTTTCATGAATTTTATTATAAAGGGGCGTAATTCTTCATAGTCACACTTCGGTTGTCTATTCGTTCTCTGTTGTAGATCGCCATTGTCTCCTATGAACGGGCGAATCTGTAGTGACGTATGGTTTCTATTCTGATTGTGTATTCAGCATCTGTAAGGATATGTTCGAGGTCAAAAAAAAAAAAAAAGTTGGAAAAACTATGACTTATGTGGTTTTTTGAAAGGAGTGGTAAAATTTTAAAAACAAGTTGAACTCTCCGACATAACTTTCAAAATCAAATCAAATTTGTGCCGCTGTTGACGTGATGTTTGTGTTAGTCGGAAGTCGCGCCCCGCTGGAACCAGCTACAAAAAAGTTCAAAAAAGACCTAGAGTGTTGTATAAAACCCTGATAGTGTTTTTGGGGTGTCTCTTTCGCGTTACCAAGTCCTTCCCGGTATCTGTAGGTAGGAAGGGCACATGGCCGCGTTCGTGACCGCGCTGAGGTCCAGGTTGCCGGCCACCGCCTGCCCGTAGCCCCCCATGCCGTTGAGGGCCCCTTGCAGGGCCGCGGCCGCCGACCCGCCCCCGGCGAGCGAGCACGTCGACTGCTGCGCGGCGGCCAGGGCGTGCACCCTGGCGACCGCGGCGGAATTCTGGGCGCAGGCGTCGCCGAGGCAGCTCGCCCGGTGGTGCGCCGCCGTCCCCGCGCCGGAGACCTGCGGCTGGTGCTGGTGCGGCTGCGGCCCCTGGTGCTGCTGGTGCGGCTGCTGCATGCCGGACGACGGCATGAGGTCGCCGTTGCTGCCGTCGTCGTCGTCCGCGGAGCCCGTCGAGCACGGCTTCCCGTCCTTCACGAGCACCGGGACGGCGACCTTCCTGGGGCTGCTGGACTGCTGCTGCTGCTGCTGCTCCGCCATGGCCTTCTCCTTGGCCTGCCGCTTGCACTTGTAGCGGTGGTTCTGGAACCAGATCTTGACCTGCGTGGGCGTCAGGTGGATGAGGCTGGCGAGGTGCTCCCGCTCCGGCGCCGACAGGTACTTCTGCTGCTTGAATCGCCGCTCCAGCTCGTACACCTGCGCCTGGGTGAAGAGGACGCGCCGCTTCCTGCGCTGCGTCAGGGGGAACTGGACGCCGGCCGCCGAGGCCACCTTCTGGTCAGCGGCCGCCACGCTGCACGCGCTCAGGCTGGACATGTTCATGTTGGACATCGACATGCCGGTCGAGGAGCCCAGCATCCGGGTGACTGAAAAAGAGAAGACATAGATAGCATCACTGTTGAGGTTGGCAACACTCGTGAGTACACTGAAACCCCATCCAGGGCCCTTACTACTCCCCCGCCCCCCCAAAAATCGCCCGCAAAATTCTATGAAAGTTGGCAAAATTAGATACCTTGTTGGCAAAATTGGTTAAAAAATTTTAGCGAAAACGATAATTTACTTTCTGTTTCCTATACACTTGGCAAAAGTAAAAAGTTAGTGATATAGTTGATAAAAAAAATAAGTAAGTTAGTAAAAACCAATATTTGATTTGGCAGTCTATCGATATCTCCCTCCCCCTAAAAAAAGTCTTAGCAATGCCTCTGACCCCACCCAGAAATTTGGAACGCTTAAAGTCCCCCAAAAGCAGCGACAGAAAACTCTTGGGTACAGGCACAACTCGAGACGGGGCCCCTCAACACTACCTTGTGAAAGAAATTTACAAAACTGTACCACACACACACAAAAAAAAAAGGGCATGAGTCATTTTAAAAGTATATTTTTACCAAAAATTGGCTGTTTGAAGGGCAAAAGTCTAAAGCACCATCAAATAACAAAAAGCAATGCAATAAATTAACTTCATCATTAAAGCACAAATAAAATGTAACCAGAAACACTTATTAATCTCTTGTATACCTATAGCATACATATGCTGAACCAAACATTTTTCCCCCCTTAAAATAAAATTTCTTGGGGCCCCTAACATTCTCCGCTAACATGCTCAAGAATGTTAGGGGCCCCCAAGAAATTTTATTTTAAGGGGGAAAAAATTTTTGGTTCAGGCTTATAGGACGTAATAGAAAATCAGGGCCTGCTTACAAGCAAAATAATTCCACTTACGGAAGCTTATAATCATTCAAAAAGATACTGGAGTGAAAGAGAATGTTTTCATGCGTAAGGTCAATGAATAGTTTAGCAGTTTCTTCCAAAAACAAAAGAGCCGATATAAATTTGATAACTCATCCGTTACACTGAATCTTTCAGTTTTACACAAACTGAACTATTATTTTAGAAACCAACATAAGAAATGTGTGTCGAATATTTTTTTGAGTGTGGGTGTAAGAGATTTAAGTAAGTTCTAATCAGTTTCCTTGAAAATTGGCTTACTTAGGAGTCCAACTTACAGATCTGTGCTGTTTAAATATTCAGAGGTTATGTGTTTCACAAGAAAAAATTCGATTGCAAGTCAAATTTCCTAATTTGCAAAGTTAAACATCAATTTTCGAAACGTTTTATGCTTTGGAATACGATATAGAGTCTCTTAAGGCTGTATCTGAAGAAATAACGCATGTCGTAACTGTTAATTCATCAAAAGTTTAAAAAAAAATAAATCAGAGTTTGAAAAATGTAGAATATTACTACACAGGCTATATTATGTATACCACAAACATAATGAAAAAAGTTTGTCAAAAATTGTATAGTACTTCAAAGTAAATAAAAATAACGTTTGAATACACAGAATGGTTGAAAAAGTCTTTATTAGCAACACTTTAAAGAAAATATTAACTAGTGCACAAACTTAGTTTTTGTATCCCGACATTGCAGTCCCCCCAATCTCTTTAAAATATGTTAGAAGTTCTGGAATTTTGCACACAATTCTTTGAGATGTTTAATAACATTCAGTAGGATAAAATTTCCTTACATGATTTACATTGCACATGAATGTTCTATAATACAAATGAGAAAATGCCTTTCTTATCAAATATGCTTAATTTTTTATGCCAATAAACAAACATTGAGCACTGTAAAAAAATAATACTAACAGTTGGATAAACGGAGAAAGATAATTAACAAGTTCTACAATATTTAAAAATATATGAACCATGTTTACTTAAAATTCAGTTATTAGCTCTTACAAGTCTATTTCAATGGATTTTTCGAGATGACAAAATAAATTGCTTTTTTATTTTGTCACCTCAAGATGATCAAAAAACGGAATGTCTTTTTTATGTAAAATACAAATAAATAAAATTTCAAGAAGTACTGAAGTCTAGATATGTTAAATGTATGCATTTTCTTTCGAGAAAAATAACCTCCCTCCCCATGTTTTCACTTCTACTCTCCTTGGAGGGTTATATTCGAAATGTTCTGAAATCGATTTTTAGTTATTCCTATAAGTGTTGTATTTTACAGAGAGAATTTTATGGATATCTCTTTTCTCTGAGATCACACAGGATATGTGGAAAGAACGTTTTGGGCCCCTACGAGTTTTGGAAAATGCTCTCCAATCAAGCACGCTAAAAAACTCACATACGTGCCAAATTTCGCAGTATTAGCTTCAGTTATTTTGGCTAGGCAAAATATACTGACATATGGAAAAATGAGATTAAGCACACCTAGTACCTATACTATCGTACAGGATGGATGTTCCTAATTTGTGCACATTAATAAAAATTTAACAATCAGGATTTTTTAATTTATTGTTTTAATTATAAATTCTATCTCTATAAAAGAGGTTACTTAATTGAAAGAGAATATGTTTAATCAGGTCTAAAAGACTTAAAGAGCTCGCAGTTTCATTGAATCGAAACAGTTAAAGAATTCTTAAGTCTTTTTATTTCCTTTCTAATATTAACATCTTTACTTTTATGTTCTTAGGCATTTGCTCTTAATGAACGATAGAAGACTGAGGTATGTATTTCCAAAATCAGGGCATAATTTTATATTGTCGAAGATGGATAGTATTATTATTGTTTTAAAAGTTTAAATTTTTATAAATACATGGTGATTCGCTACAGACTGACAAACTTGCAAGGGCTTTAGAATCACGTAGCAGAGCGGGGTCGGAAACATCCTTTTCATGTACCTGTTAATAATCACTTTGGAAGAAGTGTTGAAGTGTGAGTCTAATTTCTTAAACAAGTTTCATAAACAATGGGCTTTCCTCTGACAATTTCATCAATGTAATGAAAGAAACAAATCTACAAAATAACAATTTTTATCAAGTGCAATCGGTGAAAGGGGGATTAGCTTTCGAAAAACCATGGTCGGAAAGTTTACTATCACTTGAACACTTCTTCTAAGGGATTATTAACCGATACATGAAAACGACGTTTCCGACCCCGCATTGCTATGTGATTCTTAACCCCCTAAACCCCCTGCAAGTTTGTCAGTCTGGTAGCGGTTCACACTGTATATAGTTAAAACTTCTTAACGTACTTTTTTTTACGTCAGAATTTCTCAAAACATTCAAAATTTTTTTAAAGCGCAAATTTTGTAATAGAGTTCTCTGCAATGACTTACATATTGCAAATTTGATATTTTATGAACATATGTATGATAAAAAAAAATTCTTTCACGGACAAAATGCATCTGGAATGATCCCGTGAAAATCTTCGACGAGCATTTTTAACGGGCTCACTTTACTTTCAGAATTTTCACGTGTATTCTTAACAGAACTCATAAATTTTCAAGACACTGATTTTTGAGGCTTCTAGAAAATGTATAAGTGAGCAAGCGAGTGCCCATGAAATAAATTTGGGGGTGGTGGTGTCAGTGTGCTAATACCGATTTAAGTAACTCAAAAAAGGCACCGCATTACGCTTACAATTCGTGGTTACATCAGAAATGAGGAAAATCTTTTATGCAGGTGAAAAAAGTTAGTGTGAGGGGGCGGCGTTTAATTTAGTGGAATTTAACTTAAATGTAATTATTGATTAAAAAAATTATTTTAATTATTAATTTTAATTACTTATAGTTTTATTATTATTACTTATACGAAATAATTAAGTTTTGATTGTAGAAACAACCTAATCAGTTTCCCTATCTAATAGTGGAAGGTGGCCTTACATGAGCATCTTAAAGGAAAAAAACTTGTGTAAAATAACATAAATCTTTAAACAAAATTTTGGCCCTTTGATAGTATGTTTTACACTATATATTGCATTATGAACAATATTTTAAACCTACAATGAGTAATGAAAAAAAAGTAGAATTTTGAAAAAGCGTCCAAATTATCATTTTACACACACCAAAGGACAAAATGATCCATCATTTGAAAAAAATCGAAATATTTTTTCCATCGGCAAAATAAGAGAGGCAAGAGAGTGTCAAAATAGTCAATAAGAGAGTGTCAAAATAAGAGAGACAAGTAAAAAGGCATAGTTAAATAAAATAAGTTTTACAATAAAATAGCACAAATAATTGATTTTTTGAGCATTTTAAAATAAAAAAGTGTCACAGACATATAAAAATGTGTGCCAGACAAATAAAAAGTCTTTTTCTCGAAGTACGTGATTCGGTTTCCTTTGGTAACTGCTGGATATCACGTGGACTATAAAAGAGAAGGATTTGGGAGAGTCAAGCATTTTGAGAGCGGCTGAAGGGCTACCATGATGCCTAAGACCCGGTACTGGATTTTCTTGAGCCGATGGATCCTTTTACCCGTCAAACTGGCTGCCCATTTTAGGGCAGATTATTGGAGGATGCCGAGAAACCTAACAAATTTAGCAAGTGTAATTGCCATCAAAAAACACTCTCCATTCAGGTAAACCAAGTCATGTTTCTGCGCATGAAAGACTGTATGTCATTATAAATAAAAAAAATTAGTGACTGCCTACAACAAATGCAAAATCCAACTTTTCGAAAAATTCTATTTAGACGCGCAATACTGTGATCACTTGAATACCGCCATTGCTTCTTTTTTACTTGGCGCAACTAGTTTATGTGTTACTCGATAGATAGCGCTACCTGTATGGAAGAAAAAACATGTGGATCGTTTTGCCTGCCAGGATCATTTTAGGCTACCTTCCACTACTTTCACCGGGTCGTATTCACACCCTCTAGAGGGTGGATGCTTAAGGAGGGACAATTCGCTCTTCTATTTTAGTGTTTTTAGCTTAGTAACAGTTTAATTATTTTTCCCGATTAAATTTTAAATTCGACAAGACAATTAGACAAATATTTCGAATAACATTTACAAATATTTCAAAATAATGATGATAATAATAATCAGTCATCAGGATGTCTTAGGTGAAGCAGCGTTTCATTTGCGTCACCTGGCGAGTCAATCTACACTCTATGCCAGGGAGGTACCGAAGATTTTGGTTTAGGGCGGGCTAGAGCTACAAATACTTTATTGAAAAACAATATTTTGAATTCGGTTATAGTTAAAACTCCCTTATAACGTGAAAATATTCTGTACTAATTGCCCTTCGAACACAAGCCCGCTATCAACGTTTCTTTTCATAAAGTCGTAAACAATTATCGGATATTTTAATTGACATTATAACCAAAAAATTACTGTATTGTAAACACTATTGTAAAAAATTACTGTAGTACATGTGTCACACTAACTGCAAATATTTAAAAACCAACGTTCTTTTTAAAAATATTTTACGACAGTTTTTAAAAAAATTGAAGACAATTAAAAAAAAATAAAATATTTTAATTCATTTGTAAAAATTTTTGAAGTTTTTCAAATCTACAGATTTAGGGGGGGGGGCTTTAGTCCGCATAGCCCCCTCAGTTGTTGCGCCTATGCTCTATGCACTGTTAATGATGTTAATGAAATTAGCTAACATTTCACCATAAAATCGTGCTGAATTAGCTGCATCCTTTCTATGGAGAAATGTTGAACCATGATTTTCTTAATCTGATCAATGAAACAAAATCATGGGGAAACATTTCACCATAGAAAGGATGCAGATAATTTAGCTCCATTTTATAGTGAAACATTGAAATATACTTCTACTAACGGTGAGCCATGTCATACAGTATGTTTATTAAAATGATGAAGATCCTTAGAAAAAACCACCAGAGCTCAATCGTCATTTTAAGGAGGGGTAAGAAGCAAGAGAAAGATACTCCGTTCATTCTTTAAAGATTCTTTTTTTTAATTGCCATAACTGATTATTATCTGTTTCTTATGTACGCTGCTGATAAAAGTAATTAATATTTCACAATAATATGGTGCTGAATTAGATGCAAGCTTTCTTTAGAGAAACGTTGAACCATGATTTCGTGCTTAAACTGATCAATGGAGCCAAATCATATGGTGAAACGTTTCTCCATAGAAAGGAGGCAGCTAATAACTTTAGGGTAGATAGAATACACCTAGACGACTCAAAATCATACATATAGGGGCTTGAAAGAATTTAAGAATCTTCATAAAGTGTACCACCCACTGTGTTAAATAAAAAAATCGGTGCCTTTCATGATCTTTCACTGAAAAGAATTAAACGTAGAGTTGCACAGAAAAAAATTTCTGAGTGATACATACTGCAAAATTTTCGATTTTTATGAATTTTTTCAAAGAGTTTAATAACTGATGCAGTTTTATTGTTTATTACAATGTATATAAAAGTTATTAAGAGGCATCCTAAACTTTTAAAATTCCTGACGTAATTAATTTGTTTGTATTAGTGTACTAAAACCGTATGATGTCCTCAAACTACAGCCTTCAAATCTTTTGTAAAAACGGCAGAGATTTTAATAATTTGTCCCGGAACTTTATAAAAATTGTGCTGAAGTAATAGTGAACATTCCGACTACACTTTGAAAACATCAAATTGATTTATTACTAAAAGCTTGTTACTGAAATTTACAATCAAGAAATCATTTTTCACTTTAATGACGCAACAATAGGAACGCAAATTTGACTGAAGCTTTATCGCTATTTTTACTTTCCGAACATGTACCATGTAAGGAAAGTATTGTAATCATGAAAAAATTCGAATTCGAGATTTTGGTGTATTTACACGTTTTGGGGTCTTCTGAATTCATTTATGCTATTTTTACGAGACGTATGTATGTATGTGTGTATGTGTGTGTGTGTGTGTGTGTGTGTGTGTGTGTGTGTGTGTGTGTGTGTGTGTGTATGTGTGTTTGTGTGTATGTGAGTGAACACGATAGCTCCTGAACGGGGCATGCGATTGAGCTCAAATTGGGTATATATGTTAGAAACCACCGTCGCAAGACCGGTATTGATTTTGGTGTGTATAGGACTTATAGTTTTTCTACAGGGCTACGACAAAGATTTCTTTTACATTATGGCCTATAGGGAGAAATTCTTGAAAACGCGCTAGCGTTTAAACGGTACTTCCGATTGAGCTCAAAAAGTGTATATATGTTGTAAACCACCGTCGCAAGACCTGTATTGATTTTGGTGTGTATAGGTCTTATAGTTTTTCTACAGGGCTATGACAAAGATTTCTTTTACATTATGGCCTATGGGGAGAAATTCTTGAAAGTGCGCTAGCGTTTAAACGGTACATTCCATTGAGCTTAAATTTGGTATATATATTTGAATTATTCATCGATTAAAATTTATTTAAATGCTTGGTAATGATCTTAATCGTAAGTGTTCGGAAAGTCGAGTGGAGTCACTCCAGATTTTTTAAGTGAGTATCAAAAAGGACAAGAAGAGAACGTTTGCGACAGTCCATTCTTACGTGGTTCCGAGTCATCATGGTGTACATTACCTGGAATTAAGTCTGGAGAATTCTGGCGCTATGATACCCTGTGTGAAACTGCGATATAATGCAGATGATTGCAGATAGCACTGTTAGTTTTATTTCGACAAAAATTAAGATTTGGATTGTTATTCTGGCTGTAACGAAATATTAGAGTGGGAAACATTCGACCTCTAAAAAGAATTTAAGAAAATTCACTGTTTTCAAACCTTATTTTGTTCCTACTCTGTTTAGACGTGTGTACAATGTATTTTATCTTGCCCGGCATTAGCAATTGCATTTTAGCACCCGGAGTGAACGTTAAACGCATGTCATGAAAACATAAACGTAAGCAGCATTCATGTAATTTATAAAAGTTCTAATTTATTCTGAAAATGTAAAATATTTTAGTTTTTACTATTCAAACAAAGCGACAGACATATTTTTATGTGCAAAAAAATTATTATTGCTCTATGGGTGAAGCTGCCTCTAAAAAGAGAATATTTGTGAGTATACAAAACAAATAAAATTATGGAGGTAATTAAAAAACGAAAAAGATACTTGTAGAGATAAATTCTTTTGAGGAATCTTTTCAAGAAAGTTTTAAAGAATACAACTACACTAGAGACACTATAGTAATTTAGAATGTCTCTTCACAAGCTGAATTTTTTGCACTTTTACGAGCGATCAACTTATAAGAGTTTTGAAGCATTCAGAAAAAAAATCTTAAATTTATAATTCTTAAATCACTTTGATCTTTTTGAAAACGATTTTTTAGAATTTTTTTTTTCTTAAAGTTGCATGAGACATTCGGTTTACTGTGAATTAAACTGTACGGTACAATTTGGGAAGCATAACTAATTTTTTCGAGGCTTATCAGCAATTTAAACAACTAAAAATATTACTCAGCATTGTTGACGGGCGAATTTCATTGCCGAAACTTTACTAAGGAGATCTGTCCTATTGCCTTGAGGAAAACTATGTGGTCTGAGTTAAAAATGCAATATTCTGCAAATACATTGCTAACAGTGGCGTAAAAAAAAGGCGATTTCATGAGAGCATTGGTGTAGTCGAGAATGGGTATTGTCTCCCTACAGTCAACTCCGGACATAGTGAACTTTCGGCAATAGCGAGCGCCTATTTTAGTCCCGATTCTTATACGTTAGAAATGAACATAGCATTTTCGGTTTTAGTGAACCACAACTTCGGTTATACTGAACTTATAAATTTCTGGACTGCAGAGGAGATGTTCGATTCCTAACAAGAATGCCCCTTTTGTGTTCGAATAGAGAGAACGATTATGAACCATCTGTTCCGAAATGCAGGCGAATTGCCAGTGTCTAGGCAAGCATACTTATACTAAAAAAAGGGGGGGGGGGTTCATAATTTTTTTTCATTGCTGTAAAGCATTCTAATCTTTAAACGCATTCATTAACAAAAGCAAAGTACTTTTGAAAGTGAACCAAAAGCCGAAATTTTGCTCTTGATCTTGGAAGATTTCATTTTCCATTCTCAATGCAATATCACAAATTAAAAGAGAAAGCACCTTTTGCTAACTGAATGGAATGTACATTATTTCCATAAATGTAATTAATTGTTCTCATTTTACTTAAAAAATAGTTCTAGAGCCATAAATACGATCATGTTTCATTTACTTAATAAACATTAAGCATTTATGTAAAATACTATTTTCTAGTTTTGTGTAAGGTTCCTTGCTCAACATTGGGGAAACATCGGTTTTAGTGAACTTCGGATATAACGAACGAAATTTGTCGGTCCCAAGAGGTTCACTATAACCAGAGTTAACTGTATTTTTATTTGAACTTAACGCGTCTCTCCACATTTACTTTCAATGGGGTCACTCAAACCCTTAATGAACGAACCTTTTACGTCTCAACAACTTAAATTTTTAATTGTTTTTACTGCAATATGCAGAAACAGAACATAACATACTGAAAGTTATAATTTTATAAATTCCTGTAAAAATTATTGACCAAAATGTTTTTGTTGTAGAATTCAATAAGACGGTTATTTTTACTTGACTCACTTATTATTACTTGAAAATATATCTGTACTATACCAAAGTATTACTGAAGTATTTGTAAACAGTTTAAGCTGAGAACTTTTAAAATAATCATTAACATTGTTGTAAGGTTAACCTACGAAAACACACCATAAGTTCTGGAATAACCAGCGAATTCAGCGCTTTGTCCAGCGCAACTGAAGGACAAAATATAGCTTCGTGTTACAATATTAAGTAGCTATCACAAACTTCTCAGAATTTTTTAAAAATATATATGATCACGTTGTTGTAGAAAAAACAACCAATCAAATAATTTTAATACTCTGTGATTAATTTATACAGCTTTGATTGATAGGTATGTTGCAGATCTGCAACACCGTCATACAAAGGGTTAAATTTTTCATTTTATAATTCTGTATCAGCTAGGCAACCAAAAGGAGCTTTTTGGACCATTTAAGTATACTCAATACAATTCCTTCATAAATGCTGAGTAACGTAATAGAATACGCATTTCATCTTGTAAAACGCGCTCTTAAATCAAAGAGTGTAATCCCAAATGATTGAAAGAGAAGAAGGTAACTCTTAACAAGGGTCCAAAACAAATTAAAAAAAACCATCCTACTAATTTTGACATTATAATTATTGTCGTTGGTTGATAGAAAAATTATGTTATGTTTCAGTAAAGGGGCTTCTCCATTCTCTACAGGGAAACCGCAGTACTGCCCATGAAGAAAACCGCTGTACCAATTCAGCGGAAGTTTTAGAACGAATAAGCGAATACTCTTCAAACATTCTTTTTTTTAATGAAAATATTGGTCTAGTGAAATTTATGAAAATATTCGTCGAAGAGGCAAAACTGGAAGGTTGGAAAGTATTCCATTTTCTTTTCCAGATGTGACCTGAATAGATGTTAGGAACCCTTAGAAAGTCCTCCGACCAAGACATCCCCCATCCTAGGTAGATCAACCAAGTTTAGCGTTGTCTTAACCACACAAAACCATATATACCAAACCAAACGTATTCAATAGTTCGCCGTGTTATTCTTTTACAAATCCTATGTGTTCGCTCTAACACATAGAATTTGCAAAAGCACTTTTCTTCTCAGTAAAGCATTTGAGTGGCCATCTTAAACCATTTTTCAATGGCTCTCGAAAGGAAAAAATCATCTCGGATTATCAGGTTTCAGGGTTAGTACATAAATTACGAAAGAAAACAAGAACTGCTTAAATGTGCGTAATACTTCTGGAATTATTGGTATTGTATAATGCTTTCACCAATTTTGTTTAAACATATCACTAAGCCATTTTATAGTGAAAGGCTGAAACTTCGTTCATTTCCTAATTCATGTATGGGGAACATTTTAATAATTGAGAATTTTTTTGTACGGCGGAGGGGAGACATATAAAAATTGAAATTATTTATTTATTTATATTTAATATCCTTACAATTTGAATCGATACCATAAAATTCTGTAACAACTTTGTAATTTATTGTGTACGTCTGATCATTATTTAAGGAATGACAGTCTAGGTCAGATTTTATAATACCCTAAATACGGCGTTAATAAATACTGAAAATATAAAGATTCTATTCACTAAGAATAGTGCAAAACATATTTAAACTAAAGTATGTATAATCTAGAGTATGTTAATATTTAAAATGAGTAATGTATATGTATAAGCATTAACTTGAAGTTGCTGTTTAAGTAGCATGCATTCATTTTTTAAAGTGTTGTGTGCTTGAAGTTAATATTTTTTCGTTTGAAGTAAATAAATAAGTACTGAGAACATAAGTTAACAGAATTTTAAATGTAAGAAAATACTCGTTTTCTAGGCAGGTTTCAAACTTTATTTCATGCGAAATTTTTTTAGAGCAAACAATTTGTCAAGTAGATGAAATATTTTAGAAAGTTCAGGAGCATATGTGCTTTTTTTAAAAATCCAAATACTTTTTAATAAACTGCAAGCATATTTAATAATAGAAAACTAAGTTCATACTGTGAATTACAAATGTTGTGGGCAACACAAAAACAATATATTTGACAAACGAAGTTAGTAAGCAACAACAAATAGGGCTGCTGTATGTGTGCTATCTTTTCTTTGTCACATACAATTTCTGTACCAAATTCATTTTTAAACATTCCATGGCTGTCAAACATCGTAAGATTTTATTATGAAGTAACTTTTCCTGTATCTACGTGGCACCTTCCATTCGCCGCAGTTATTTAAATACGTGTCATAAACTCTTCAACTTCTTATTATTAAAAAAAGTCCATTTTTTCCACTTCATTTTAACTGTTTGTGGTTAATCAACCAAATGCTGCCACTTACTCCTTAATGATAAGGTTGATAGATAAAGTTGATTGTTTTAGCTTTATATGATCAACATTTAATTGATGTCTAAATATAAGTTTTACAACAGAATCGTCATTTCGTTGTGCTGGGAGAAATTTTGTAAATCACTGAAACTTCAACGACCGCTGGTTTTAATTCGCCTTTTTTAAAAAACTTTTCCTCTCAGCTAACCTACAGGTGATTCATGACATGTGCAGGTTAGCCCTCAAACATCAGATGAGTGATGCATGAAGATTTTTATTTCCATTCATTTGGAACTTGGTACTTGAGTGAAGCATTTGAATGATTTAGTCACTGAGAAGAACGGAATGCACAAAGAAGAAATTTCTAAAAAATAGCTAACGCTTTCTGTTGCCACTTGTATTTTTCTATACTTTTAAACGAGGAAAAGTGTGTATATATATGTGTATGTAAATATTTTCTTAAAAATGGCTCAAACTATTTCGCTGAAACTTGGTAGAGAAAGGTAAACTATAAAAATCTTCAATATGATGTATTTCACATATTATTCCACAGTATTATCATAAATGTCTATTTTCTTTTATATTTAAAAAAAAAATGTAAAACATGGTTATTATATTTGACTTTAACGGACTAATCTTATACGTTTCTAAAACGTGATTAATTTTATTATCGTTTTAAAAGCCAATAAAGAATACATCTGGTGTGGATATCTTACTGTGTTTATATTAACTAATTCTCTAAACAAGACACGCATATCTCATAAACAGTCATCGTGCAACAACTGCCGAAATTCATTTTTGTTTCAGGAGCTTTTAAGAGTGGACTATTACAAACACAAGAGAAATATTAGAAGGTATGAACTGCTGAGCACATTGAATTATTCATTAATTCCTCGGAAATTCTGATCAGCGTTAGAAAATAATGAAGCATGTTGATTTTTCCAAATAAAGGAGTTTTTAGAAAATATTACATTGATCAATTAATGCATTTGATCTTGTAAATTCTATATTTTAGTTACTTAGACCGTTTTTCTGCTTCAGTACAGCCCGTTTTCCAAAGGCAGAACTGCTATAAACCAAGTAATTCTGCTATGAAAAGGGAAATACTCTGAGATGGATTCTTTTCAAAATTCTATTTTGTGGAATTGTCTATTTTCAATCATAGTCTCTCTATTTTTTTAAATATGTTTCGTTTTTTACGCTTTTAAGAAAAAATTAAGGTCGAGGAGCATTTTCGTAAAATTCAATATTTTTATCATCCCCTACCTCCCCAAAGAAGATAAAGTATTGTTAAACGTAGTTTTACGTCAAAGTTTGATAAAATCAACATAGAACTGATGCCTGCGTTGATGTGCGAAAGGTTCTCGTAATCAAAAAGAGACAGTGCTATTAAAACAAAGAAGTGCAAATTCTGATAATTACAACAAAAGAAGAAAGAGGCAAAATGAGTTCTAAAACCAGAAATACCCATAACTTATTTCCAGTAATTAAATTAATGCTGTCATTTCTCCCTGGTACGTAGGATAATCCACTATTAAATGAATGAAAAAGTATAGTTAATTGTACTGTTAACCAGCAACAGCATGCTTCGTGGTACCTGCTCATGATAAAGCTATTTAACATAAACGCTTTAGCTAAAAGAAGTTGTTATTTCACATCCTTATGCAAGATTTTTAAAACTCCCTTCTTGTTGTGTGCTCACTTTCATCCCGCAATAAAAATCCACGCGTCCTTTTGCAAGAAATCCTTACATTAAACTCGCCCTCCCTATACATTAATGACTCGGCTGTCTCCGGCTTCGCATTAATTCAAAACTATCTCCCAATTTATAATGCTTATCCATCCTTGCAAATACGAATAAAGGCACTATCACCACAGGCATTGTCCTCCATTGATCCAGCGAGGTCTGAAGTGGTCCAGAAACATCCCACCCCCAGCCAGAGAAAGATTTTCCCGGCTCCTCTTCCCGGTAAACTAGTTATCCTGCTTAATGAAGAGTCTGAACTCCTCCCTCCAGAAAAGTCCCCCCCCCCCTTTTATTCTCTGTTTTCACAGAGTTGTGTGTTTCACCAATTTCGATGTGGACATGCGGCTGGCTGTTATTGCCGAGGAATTTTCCAGGAAGAAATGCTGCACAGGCCCTGCTTTCCAGAGAGGGATGTATTGATTGTTCTACGCGGTTAATATACCAAGTTCTCGGCAGGAATTCCTTTTAAGGGAGAAGAAGTTATTGTGTGGGTTAAAATGAGAACGAATCCGAAAACTTCGCTGCATTTGGATCTTAGAGAAATTAGACAATTGTTCTGGGATTAGTTAGGTTAAGTTGGGGGAAGTGTGCGCAGCAAAGGGTGTTTTTGTATGTGAGATAGTTTTTATCAGTCAGATGCTAAATAATTTAATGTTCTAACGGTGAATAAGCTATTTTATAGGGTTAATATGAGTATGATGTCATTACAGAGGTTATGTTAGAGCAAAGCATAGTGTCCGTTAAATTGATAGCGAATATGAAACTTTACACTTGATTCTTACTGGAATTAGACTAGCTTATTAGATTGGATTATGTTTGAAGTATACAGCAAAAAAGATTGAGATTTTTCTTGCTAAGCACAGAAACCACAACAAAAATAATAGTTTTGTATTAATGATTTCATTAAAAAGAAATATTTCACATTTCACATGTATTAATATCTGAATAATATGAAGAAAAATATATTTTGTCAGGGGGGAGGCCACACATTTCTCTGTGCAAATACATGTCCAGGTAAAAGGATATTTTGATATGTTTATTAAATGATTTATGAAATTGTAGAGATCGTGTGTTTGTCTGAAGTCTGGAAGCTTTTACAATGGTGAAAGAAACAAACCACACGTTATCTTTATCTGAAGGGTAATAAAGTTCGTTTACTATTACAAGTTAATTAACGGGGAATAGTCACTCCGTACTCCGTGGAAACATGGTCATATTTAGTTTAACCAATGAAACATTTTCTAGTCGACCAGACGTTTTACTTGATATATTTATAAAAAGATTCATTCATTTGTATCATTTATATATTTTTAAATGTGTTGATACAATGTTGTGCTTATGGATTCAGATGTATTTCTTCACATGCAGCATCTTTCTTACTAGGATAAGTCATACCAAAACGTATCTAACAAAGTTGTAAGATTTAAAAGTATTTCTAGTTTCTCGATTTAATATTTTTTATTTTCCCTGTAAGTTTTCCTACTATATTTTCTTCATTAATGAAACTGTACTATTCTTTTTGTTTTGTTGTGGATTTTTTTTGAGTAATTTAACTTGCTAAATGCTATATTAAGGTATCCTAATTTATTTAATTTTTCGATCCCCTTGTTGTCTAAATCATTCCGCGCATAGGTTCGTCTGGCGTTCTCAGCTTTACATTGATTAAAAAATAATATAAACTCATTTATTCGGGGAAGTGCATTTTCAGAGCCATTTATGATTTCAATTTTTTTTAATTTAAATTAATAATCAAATATTAAGAAAATGCAGCTATACAACACAATACTACGAAAATCTTCATACCAAGTTTAAAACAATCCAACAGTTCGAATACAATCGAATTTTCTCATATCACCCCCTCTCTAAATTTACTGTTATATTTGCTATCATTATAGTTATGGGGAGCTATGAGAACCTGCATTTAAAAACGAATAATGGAAATTCGCGAATCAACTTTTTTCTAAAGTTGTCTTTTATTTTCTGTACACGGAGAAAAAGAGACAAAAAACAAACAAACAAACAAAAAAAAAAAAACAAAAAAAAAAAAAAAAACGCTCTCAGCTAGAATGAATAGATGGATTGTTCTGTGTCCCATGTAGGTAATACACACAACTGACTTAGACGAAATGGTTAAGAATTTCTAGTCCGTAGTATTCTAGCTAATCACAGCAAAATAATTAGTTTGTGCTACTAGAAATTATCGTTCTACTTTTGGAGCACTAGAATGGCCGTTTGTGAGTCTACCCGTTAGCGTGCGCAGCGAAGTACAGATATTTTCATCTGGGTACAAGCACCAGAATATAAAGGAGAGATCTAAAAATTGGATAAGTGGATTCAGAAGTGTCTCATTCTGTGATCTAGTATTTATAAGCAGTACACATACTCATAAATTTTAGTTCCACCAATTATTTTTTAGATGTCAGTCGCACAGCTACTCCTTTTGTCAGGTAACCTGCAGAAACCTAGCTATTTTTGTTTTTTCTTTAAATTGAAATGTGAGTACGATGGTACTTGAAAATGGAGTTCAATTTTCCACT
Organism: Cheiracanthium punctorium; assembly: GCA_038373885.1. Taxonomy (NCBI): domain Eukaryota; kingdom Metazoa; phylum Arthropoda; class Arachnida; order Araneae; family Cheiracanthiidae; genus Cheiracanthium; species Cheiracanthium punctorium. The sequence continues at coordinate 718,481 of JAWZYV010014973.1, read as the reverse complement.
CCATCTCCATTGCTTGGGTTCGTAAAGTTAGGCTTAAGCCTACGTGTTCTCACCTGTCTTGTTTTCTCACTTCTCTTTAGCTTTAATAGCTCTTTTTTTTACAATATTTATAGCCGCTGGATTATCAATTATTATTTCATGGTTTCAGTTTTATAATTGTTATTATGTGCTATCTCTTAATGTTTTACTTGGGATTCCATATTACGTAAGTTTAGCTATTTTATATTATATATATATATATATATTTTCAGTGTATGCTTCCATGAATTTTGAATAAATAACTAAAATTGCAGTTCACTTAATAATAGTAGTGGGGGATTAATTAAATAATTTAAAAATCATCCGTTCAATTTAGTTTTTCAAACATTAAACTAGAATTTCTTCATCTTTATTCATCTAAATCTTTTATCCTTGTCTCCTTAACCGTAGACAGTAATGCAAAGAGAGCAATATCACCAGGGCATTGTCCCGTATTGATCCAAGATTCTCAAGTGCGAAGGGAACATTTTGCTGTGCCTAAAATCTTGGATTCCCTCCGAATAAGTTGGTTAGCTCCAGCTTGATGAAGAGTCTGCCACCTCCCTCTCTTACGGGACTCCCTTCGTTCCGTTTCTGTGGGTTCAAGGACTTTGTGCGTTTCCGTCAATTACCTAAGGACATGCTCTGAGTTGTTAAACAGTCTACCAAATGCTAAAGTTATTTACGAATCTTAAGTTGCTGGGACATTAACCAAACTCAAATTGGGTAGATTCAGTTTATGAGGCGTCTTAAATTACTCACATTTTGCGTAGCAGTAAAATGACGCTCGCTTATTGCAAAGAAAGATTGAAGAAGAGACTTATTTTAACCCTTTAACGCGCAGTGTTCCCGCTCTGGGAACACCAAACTCTGACGTTTTGACTGTTGCCAGTCACGAAGAATAGATTGATTTCTATAAAAATAGTTGCGGGTGACATAGCTCCACGAGAATCCTTTACTTTTTTACCTCATTTCCCGTAAAAAAAAATTGTCACGATTATTTTTAACAGCACTGACATCTGCTGAAAAATGGAAGAATGCGAGAACAGCTGGATAGATATAGAATTAAAAGACGAGAAGTTCTACATCTGCTATACGAGACGTGACAGAGTTTTGCATTTGCAATGCGGGACGCGACAAAGTTTTGCCTCTGGCATGTGGGACGCGACAAAGTTTTGCATTTGATATGCGAGATGAGATTGCTATCTCGTCTCGCATAACCCTATTTACTATTCATCAAATGTGCAGTTGTAACTGAGATAGGAAAAACGGAGAAAAAAATACAAAGAAACAAGCTGTCGGATTCGGATGTCTCATCGTCTGGCAGCTTCCATGAATTAGTCAACTCTTTTTATGGTGAATTTTAACTTCCCTATCCCTATGTCACACTTTGTCAAAAGACTTGACCCCCCCCCCCCTGGTAGTTAAGTCGAGCGATGGCAACGGCTGTGCTTTTTTCAGCACTGGGAAAGGGTTGCGTCTCAAAGGGTTAAAACGATCTGACTTGAAGTTTGACTTATTCTGCATTTTGAAGTGTTTTGCCAAACACACAGTTGCTCATGAATCTCAGAAATGTTTGATATTAGTTTTAAGGAAACTGGATAGATATAACTGCATATTATATTTCTGATGCTGCTTAAATTGCACGGCTGTGTATAGGCATATATATAGTTAAAGTATTAAATTATAATGTGATTAAGATTTCAAAATATTTCACCAGTATCGGCTACTTTAGAATTTAAGGTTCGGTATTAACCCATTTATGCCTAGCGTCCCTTTTTTGGGACGGCATTTTCGCTATTAGTCGAAAACGTTATTTATTTTTCCTAGCCTTTATTCATGAGTATTGAGCCTCAAATCTACAAAATATTTTAACATAACCAAGTAGTATGTTGATATTTCAATTTTTATGCATAATGATTTTAAAAGAAATCATCCCTTGTTCAAGAAGTTGACATCAGAAATTTATCTATTATTTCTGTTATCAGTAAAAATCGAAGAAAGTCGCAAAAATATCCAGGCACAAATGGGTTAATTAATGAATAAAAATGATGAATTTAGCTGCATTATTAGGTAAGTAAAATTACTGACATTGCATCGCATTAAAGGGATATTCCTTTAAAGAAAAGAAATAAACAAAAAAAAATTGTTTAAATCTTTAATAAAATTATTTATGAATTTAAAAGTTAATAGTACTTAAAGAATGGTTGTACAGACTAGCAGTTTATTATGCTTCTCTGAATTTCAGGACAGTAAAAAAGCCAACTATTTTACTTATTGAAATATTGAGTTGCAATGCAATTCATATTGTGTAGTGTTAAATCAAATATGAAATTTCTTACGCATCTTTTAATTTTGGTACTTAAGTTAAAATTGAATTCGGTCGATTAAGTTAAATTTTATCCTTTATATATGTTGATAAAAGGAAGTTAGCATGAAGTAAGAAACAATACAACGTGCTTTAAAATTAAGATATAAAAATTGAACTTAAAATTTTTTTACTAAAATTTGACTTTTCCTCAGTTGTAAAAACATTTTTATATGATAAATTAATTCAAAATTTAATATTAGTGAAAGAAAAATTGGGAAGTTTATCTGCTGCACCCAACTCTCCTAAAAGTTCTTTAATTGCATGGCAGTAAAATACAAGAAGTATTTTACATAAAAATCTTAAAATGTAATGAAATATGGGTTTTGTAATGCTTTACTATTAAAAAGTTACGAAGGAATATGAAGTTTAAAACTATTTAAACTGAAATTGGGCAGATTTTGTTGCATATTAAATTGCTAAAATTAATTATATTGCATGAAAGAAAAGTAATCAGCGAGAAAACATTTTAATTAAATATTTAAATTTCGGCAAGTTTTTAACGGTGAAATGTTTTGCCAGCGTAAAAAGTTACTTATGAAAAGGTTGTTCAAATATATTAGCTAAAAATAAAGTTCGATAGATTTCTATAGAGATTGTAACGCTAATCTAAAATCATCTTTTGATTTGTTCGTATAATTTTTTCAGGAATGTAGGTTTTGATGTCAGTTAAAGTAAAATAAGGCTGATTTAGCTCTGAAAGCATTTAAAATTACTTACATTTAATGAAAACAGCAACAACAAACACTACAATGAGGTAAAACGAGTTTTTCAGTGGCAATGTTGAAATATTGTATGACAGGAATGTTTATGTGCATAAATCAAAGTGACAGGAAAATTTTTTTTTTAAAAGGTGTCTAACATTTCTTAGTACGATAAAATGGCTAAATTAAAAAGGGGAAATGTTTGAAAAGGAAAGTTATGAGAACCACACGTGCAAAAACCATCAAAAGTGACTGCATCTCGTGATTATGATAAATAATTTAAAAAGCATATACAATATATATACAGGGTTTCCCCAAAACACTGACCTAGACATTTATTTCTTAAGTACTGATCATAGACATATACAATAAATCACAAAACTGCGTAAAAATAGTACATAATTTTGTCATATCGATAAAAGTTTTCAATTAAATCTAAATAAATACAAATTCAAATTATTGTATAGCCTCCATACAAAGAAATTCCCATACCCATATACACCAATTAAGTGATATGCAAAATTGAGCATTTTATCCTAAAAAGTAAGGGGAGTTATGAAAATAAATGTATGCTGACTTAAACCATTTTCAATGGCTCTCGAAGACAAAAATATCACATCGGAAGATCGTGTTTCAGGGGCTATACGAAAATTACTAAAGAAAATAATGATTGCTTAAACACATAATACTTTTGCTACTACTATTGGTATTGTTTGGCTTCCTGACCAACTATGTTTAAACATATATTTGAGCCTTTTATGATGAAAGGCTGACATTTTGTACATTTCTTAATTAATGTCTGGGGAACATTTTACTAATCGAGAGAATCCTTTGTATGGAGGCCGTATAAAACTTTAAATTTTGTATGTATTTAGAATTAATCCGGAAAATTTTAATCGGTACCATAAAATTCTGTACTCTTTTTACGTAACCTTATAACTTTTTATATATCTCTATAATCAATATGCAAGGAATAAAAGACTCAGTCTTTTTGTGATGCCCTCTCTCTTTTTGTATATATATATATATATATATATATATAATATATATATATTATATATATATATATATATTGTTATAGTAAAGTCACATATTAACAGGTGATATCTCTGCACTAACTGTTTGCAAAGGTCACTCTTTATTTATGCCATTAATTAAATTTTAACGTATTCTTTTGCTATTCATGATACAATAGCTATAAGTATAAAATACACCCCTACTAGCAATTTTGCTCGGGCTACCACCGGCCACGCAGCCAGCCGATGACGGCCCGAGCAAAATTGCTAGTAGGGACATTTGAAAAGTTGAAATGAATGATTAATTAAAATTTTAGAATGTCTTTTAAATACATTTATTGTTTAGATATTTAAATGAGGTGGTAGGTAATCAAAAGGGTTTTCTCACTGTGTATACTTAAAAAAAAATATTTTAGTCGCGTGCACGCCTTCTTTTATGTAAAGTAATGTTTTGTCGTTGAACAAACCATTTTATCACTGGTCTTATCACTGGTACATAAAATCTGCATTCAAATTATCGTTACTTACGATTATCGATGGAAAATTGTCGACGCTAAAGGGAGAGAGATTTTGCACTGTCGTCATGCGACACGATAGGGATTTTAAAAGACGAGAAGTTCTACATCTGCTATACGAGACGTGACAAAGTTTTGCATTTGCAATGCGGGACGCGACAAAGTTTTGCCTCTGGCATGTGGGACGCGACAAAGTTTTGTATCAGCTACGCAAAACGTGACAAAGTTTTGCATTTGATATGCGAGATGAGATTGCCATCTCGTCTCGCATAACCCTATTTACTATTAATCAAATGTGCAGTTGTAACTGAGATAGGAAAAACGGAGAAAAAAATACAAAGAAACAAACTGTCGGATTCGGATGTCTCATCCTCTGGCAGCTTCCATGAATTAGGCAACTCTTTTTATGGTGAATTTTAACTTCCCTATCCCTATGTCACACTTTGTCAAAAGACCTGACCCCCCCCCCCCCCCCTGGTAGTTAACCTAACAACCTTATATTTATCAATTTAAAAATGAACCCTACTCAATAGAAGAGAACGAGTCAATATCATGTTGGGCCACAAAATAGAAATTTCCAGGGGAGCAATTTAAATGTTTTAAAGAAGTCTTTAATTCCAAGCATTATTCCGTCTATTTGAAATTGTACCAGAATATCTGTGGAATAGATTTCATTAACTTCAAATAAAATTAGGAGAAGGGAACAAAAATCTGAAAGGGTATGATTCTTTTAGGTTTAATACCATGAAGATGATGGTATGCCTAATGCACAAGGTAAAACGTAGCTAATACAGCAAGTTAATAATAAGTCCTTAAAACATGGTAAACATCAATTACCATGTTTGCCACTGGATCTATGATCTTCATTTGACAATTTGAAGTCGGGAAATTTATGTCACTATCATCTAATTTAGCGGTGAAATGACCACTCTCAGCAAGAACGTTAATCTCTAAAATTTTTAATAGCTGATTAGGTAAATTCATGAAATAGAAATGCATGGTTACATTAGATTGCTGAAAATGAAAAGCATTAGAGCAAGAGCTGAATTTTTGTTTCCAACATGAATTACTGAAATTTAATTTTCGGCTAGAGAATCAAGTAAAAATTTATGAAAGTTCCAGCCAGAAATGCTTGTATTTTTTAATGTAGTTATTAATTTTTAATGTAGCTTTTGATCTAAAATAATTTCTTTGTTTCTATTCAGTGTACTTTTTACTAAAAAATTTTTATTAATATATTTAAAATTAATGCAAAACAAGAAAAGTTGTGTTTTATAAAAAAAAAAAAGACGGATATTTAAGAAAAATTAAGTTAACCTTTTTGTCAGAGCAAAATGCTTAACTCTTGTTTTATTTTCATAATTAGTTTATAAGTTTTACTTATTTATTTAGCTTAACTTATTTATTTAGCTCTTGTTCTAAAGTTTTATCAACTGAACTGTTTTTCTAACAGCTTTCTTCACAATTGTACAAGTAAAAAAGTATGAACTTAATCAATTGAATTCTAAATCATATCCTTGTGTAAAAATTGATTAAAGCCTTGTGTAAAAAATTACTTATTCCGTTGTTTTTTCCAGATTCTGCTTGTTTGTTCATCCAATACATCCAATACATCCAATTTTTCAAAAAACGAAAAAAAAAATAGCAGGAAGAAAACAGATTTTTTAGTACGAGAAATATTTATCAAAAACATCAAAATGCTTAATCATTTCTAAAGAAATATAATTAATAGATCACTATGCGTAACGTAATGCATTTATTCTTTCAACCAATTAAGCTAAGAAAGAATTAATTACGTTTTTCAAATAAGATGGCAAAAGAAATATTTGTCTTTCATATTTTATAAAAATAAAATATGACTTTTTTCCATATTTGAAAAAGAAGTAAATTGGTAATTTTTTTTTTTATCTAAACATAAAAGAGGATCAATTTTTAATGAATTGTATACATTTAATTTTGATTTGAATTTCGTTTTTAAAATTTTGAGTTAGTTTCGTAATTTGTTTGTTTTTGGAGAAAATTCATAGAAAAAATGTGTTATTTGAATTTTTAGAAGTTACATTTTTTGGATAGCTTTGAATAAGAACCTCCTTTTTATTTATAATGAATGTGAATGAAGGGAAAAACATGCTAACAAATCTGAAATATTTTATTTTTTAGAAATCTCGTTTGAATTGATATAATACTAATTAAAGCTTCTTTTTTAATTAAAAAATGTTTTATCTTAATGTTTCATTTTATTTTCTATTCTGAATGAATTAGTATGCTCTTATCAGATTTCTTTTAGAAGAGGATGGCTGTTCAACATGATTAAGTAATATACATACATTCAATAAAATTTTAATGCTGTTACAATCAAATATCGATATATGTGTAACACATATACTTCTGTAAATGGTAATAATATTAATAAAAATGTCTGGTGTTTAAGGTTAAAATAAATAAAGAACTTTGTAAATAACGCATATAAACTTTAGAATCTTTTATTTATGTATGTTATTTATAAAGTTCTTTCTTATGTTTTTTTTTTCGTCTGGCAGGAATGATGATAAGTTCAACAATCTAATTAATAATAATAATAAAAATAATAAAAAGTTATTATTATTATTATAAATAATTTAGTACTGTTTTTGAGATAAAAATATAATCATGTCTTATAAAACATCTGCTAAAAAGAGCATTGTAAATGACCAAACACAACACAGGAAGAAGGATTTACTGGAATAGACACTAGATTGTTAAACTGATGGTAGAGAACTTGAAAACTTCTTATTCTGAACGAACAAACAAAACCTCTTTTATTACTTCTGATGTCATTGTTAATGTACAGTGCTCTTCTTTGCGTGTGTTTTGTGCCACTAATTTTCATCATGTATGTTTGTTCTAACACCTTTTTCATATTTTCAATACGCTGATCTATTTTCGCCCAAGCTGTTGGCAAGGAAAAATTCCGAAATTTTTTCCACCGTAAATCTCGAGCGCATACCTTCAAATACCAATATCTAAAATTTTGTTTTTTGCCGATTGGCCGTATAGATCACAAAGATTCATTCATCGAGTCACCCTGTATGCACACATATCACAGAATCAGATACAATTCAAAATGTTTCTCCACAAGTTGAATTGTTACACTAATAAATTTTACAGACTCCAGAATAATTCTCGATCTCAGATATCACATTACAAAAGTAACTGACATACCATCCTTCTGCAAAATACTGTAAACTTGCGAATACTATGCAAAGATCCTTATGGATTGTATTTTAATTTTTATACATTCTTTTTCTGTTTTATTTTATTTAAAAATGATCATTGTGAAAAAAAGAACTTTTTAAAGAAGTTTTAAGTACTTTAATTGTAAGAGTAGTTCAACATTTCTCTATAAAATGATGCTAAGTTAACTGCGACCTTTCTACGGGAGATGTTTTACCATGATTTGGCTCCATGTTTAAGCACTGAATCATGGTGTAAAGATCATCCATAGAATGGTAGATGTTAATTTAGCACCATTTTAATATTTAATTCAGGATTACTTCTATTAACAGTGAAAACAAAGTTTTCGTGACACCTTAGTTAATTGCGGTTGAATGAATCAAAATATTTTGATATCGTTGTGGTTTCACAATATTAAAAAAATAATTCTTCGAATATGTTTTTAGAAAATCAAAAATGTGGAAAAGAATTCAGTCCAGTAATATGAAAAACATTTTTTGATGCACTTACTCTTAAAAGATATACTGGAGCAATAACGACAATAATAAATAGCATTTTACAATTTACTAAGAAGTTTAGCATAAAAATAATCTAATCATATAATAATGTTAAAGTAATTAGAATGATTTTTAAAAAATTATCATTTTTTGAGAGGAAAAATATAGAAAAACATTAAATTTAAACTATGGGTTTCTGAACTAATGAGACAAACTTTAAAAGGTGAAATACAACGTAAAAAAGAAAAAAAATGGAAAGTGTGATTACAGATATTGTTTTCTCACAAAAGTTCGCTTTTCAACTCTTTGTTTCACAACAATTCATATTTAAAAAATTACTTAGTGTAATATGTAAAATATTACAGTCCTGAGATTTAACATTTTTCCACTTCGTAAATAAAAGTGTTGATGTGGTTGTATAATTCCTTTACTTAGTTTTATGAACAATGTTTGCTGAAATTTTCACTTTCAGATCACAAAATAGGATTTATAATTAAATTTTATAGTCAAAGGTTTTGTTTTTTTAATTAAAGTTTAAATTAATATGTTTATTTATAAATCTACTTTTAAATTTAAAGAGATTTATGTGTTTATGTAAAATTTTGGCTGGAAAAGGCTTTCAAATCGCATAATGCTGAAAATCAAACAATACGTCAACAATATTGCAATCAATGTGTTTAAAAAACTATCATTCTGTTTTTAAATGTGTGTTGTACATTTTATTCCTTAAGCAGAATGAATGTATTATGAAAAATATCAGACATCGCAGAAAAAAGGGCAATTTTTTGTAAATGTGCATATTTTTGTATAAATTAGCTCTGCCGCACATATCCTATAGACAGATTGTACTCTACGGGAGTCTATGAAAGCCTGGCTGTGGCAGCTCTCTAGCACATAGTCTCAAGTTCTATTATTTCCATCTTTTTTTTTCTAATTTCTTGGTTATCCTGTTACAATTTTTTAGTTTTTGATTATGCTTGGAAAATGGTCTTGACTCTCTTTGGTGTTATTTTTACCATGAAGAAAAATCACATAAGTAAGCGAAAAAGGTGAGTGTGACCATCGAGTGGGATCCCTGCCCAAACCATTATTCCACCACCTCGATAACTGTGTCCTTCCACAGTGTTGGATTGATGGTATTGGGTGCTTCGTTCCCTCCAGATAAGCAGACGTCCTGAATCGCTCTCCAGTGTGAATCTGGACTCGTCTGTAAAGAGTACAGAAGCCCATCGCTGTCTGGTCCAAGGAACGTGTTCTCTTGGCCAAGATAAACGGGCCCTTCTCTGTCGTCCGTTGAGGGGGAAACATACAAATGGTCACCTTGCATAGAGACCTGCATTGTGAAGAAGCTTTCGCACCGTACTAGCGGATATTCCTCTCTCTGATGCTACAGAGTGGTTTGCAACAAGTTGCGGCACATAAATGCTTCTTCTTTTCCGGGCCGAAAGAGCTATAAAACTATATTCTGCGCGTGTTGTAGCTCGTGGTCGGCCTAGAACATGTCTTCGGGGCACAGAAGCTTCCGTTTGATACTGATTCCAGAGATGGTGGACCACACTGCGAGACACATTAAGATGCCTAGGAGCATAAACCTGTGACAACTCTATTTCCATTCATACGACCGCCCGCCACCTTAACAAATCGGGCAAACAGTTTCTCTAAGACATTGCGGGACCCTGCTACCTATTGTTAACGAATCTGCTAACAAAAGTTGTAAATCAACAAAAGTTACACGCGTAATTATGAAAACCTGATATTTGCACATTTTTCCCTGACTCATATATACCTGTTCTTTTCTATAAAAACAAAGTGGTAGCTATCGTTTTTGCATAAAGTTACATAAAGTTCATTTTTATCATTTATATAAACCATAAATTTTACTCTCAATGTCCCTTTTTTACGGTGAGATTCGAAAAACGTGTTGTTCCCTAACTTTTGGAGGGCAGTGTATTTATGCATTTTACAACATTTCAACTAGCCCACATTTTTAAACTTATATGTGGGTATACTTACGTATACTTTTAAGAGGAAACCTTAGTGAACGAACTTTATTGACGTTGACTATGTACATGCATACATTTTTATTTATTGAGATATACAGATAGCTCTTATTGACGCTTCAGATTTAATTGGAAACAATTACTTAAAAAATTATAAAACTTATTTAAAGCTTTAAGTATCAGTGATATAAATTAAAAACTACAATATTTTGAATTAAAAGTACTAATCGTTCTTTTAAAATAAGCCTTTAGACCAGTTCTAGTGACCAGACAATCAATTATTTTACAAAATTGTATTGTTCGATCTAGAAAAATATTTATACTTATACAAGAAAAGCATAACATACATTTTTATGTTTTACTCTGAAAACTAGACAGGATGAATATATAACTTTCTATAAGGTTTCATCCTCTAAGTCGTCATAAATTTTTACTTTTTAATGAACATTTGTTTATCTGCGAATTTTTAAAATGTAAAGATCTTCTACACCTCTTTTCCCCTCATTTTATAAGTACCTTAATTTTATTTGCTTGCATGTAAGTTTCCCTTTATTAGATTTTGGTCTTTACATGACGTTTCAATTTTCATTGAAAGGAGGTTTTAGAGTTAAAAAAAATTTCTCAACAAAAGCACTGTTTGCAGCGTGTCCCACCTTACACGCCCGTTTTTCCCCCATTCCTTTAACATGTCTTTGCAGCGCCGCTTCTCCAAACACTCTCCCATACAAAGAAATATATTAAAACTCCTCTTTTCACCATTTTTTTATTTAATTCCCTCCCACCGCCACCACCATCATCATCATATTTTGTCTTAATCCCACTACTCGCTAAATGAAAATGAAAAGGGGAGGGGGCGGGTACGGGTAAGGAACTAAAACAATTGCCTCATTGTTTTTGGGGCTGTCCCCATAATCATGTCAGGAGGATTTTGATAAATTGTTCTTGCTGTGCTCTGGGGGGGGAGAATTAAATTTGAAAAGCGGAGAGAGAGAGAAAAGCGGGGGTACCCCCCGCTAATATTGCTTTAATTATAGGGCAGCCGGCGGCACTGTTTGCTTTCTGGTGCTGAGCTGCTCCGTGATAAAGTGCGTGGCTATAGAGACGAAGGCCTCAAGTACTGCTGACGAGCGAACCGCTTTTAACTGTGACCGTGCTCGCCGGGAAAATCGGGGGAGACAAAAGAACGTCGAAAGCCTTTGTCGTCGTCGTCTTCGGAATGTAATGCAATGGTCGTCGTTCGTCTCTCGCGACTAAATCCTGGATTTTATTTTTATTTATTTTTTTTTTTGTTCCCTTTTCTCACAAAGTTCTTCTCGCAGTTTTACTCTAAAATTCGCGGCCTCTTTAAAAATAATTTTCATCTTCAGAGGCGACAGGAAGGAACGGAATTAGCAAAGATTTTTGTCGCTTTTTTCCCTTCTCTCTCTTATCTCGATGATGGAAAAACTTGGGACGAATAAAGTAAGATTTTTAACTTTCGGCCTCTTTAAACCATAATACCACTTTCATGGTGAAGAAAAGAGGTTTAATTCTTTTTTTTTTTTTCAATTTATTTATTTGCGAGTTGTTTGTTTTTGAGTGTTTAAATTAAATTATTTTGATGATGCTCGGAAAGAAAATAAGTTGAAAGAGCGCTAAATTCACAGCGATGTTTTGTAAGAAGCGTTTAAATTAAACAATTAGTTAGAAAACGGGCCAAAAATATTTATAACATTCAGCGAATCCTTTAAGAATTTGCTCAAGATTTGAATGGCATAAAAAATTAATTAGATTGTGTGAATGTGCCTTCTAAAGGACTAAAATTTCCATTTCTCTCGCAGCGAGGTTTTAAATTAAAATCCACCTCGATTTAACAGTCGGCAAATTAAACTCAACAAAAGCTTCAGCATTTTATACATTTTTGTGTGAGTAATAGATTTTTCAAGCTAAAAATAAATAAAATATACCACTTGAAATTTACATCATTTTGCATCATTGAAATTTAAATAGCAAAATATTTGTAAACTTCTTAAAATTGCGTCTTTTTTTTTTAAGCCATGATGAAAAATTTATGAATTCTCCACAGAACAAAGAAATGTTCTGATGTACGATGCTTAAGTTTAATGGAGAGATGTTACTATTAGGTTGTAACGAAAGTTTCCCGCCACCGCAAACATCGTCAGCACACAGTTCTCGTTGGCGTATTTGCTCATATTTTGTCAAACAATTTTTGGCATTTGAAAGAAAGAGGCTTACTTTATAACACTGTGTTGTGAAATCTGTAAAAAATATAGTTATCATTAAGTACAAGGTGTCTCAAATGGAACTATCACTCTAGAGGATTAGAACCATCATTTACTTCCAGTTGTGTTGCAAAAAGTCAGCTACATAATATCAACGAATTATGAGTACAGCTTTAAGTACTATTGTTGCATCATGTGACACTGTGCCGGTTTGGTACCGAAAGTTCAAAAACAGTTATCTAAGGAGTTAGAAGTTAGTTTTTCAGGCAGATATGGCGGAAAACTTTCGTTACAACCTGATAATAATACCCATTTACAGAGATAATTTTAAACCACCTATAAGCATTTGCTATTTTTTAAAATCTAAATGTTTATCTTTTAGAAAGCGTGGGCGTAGAAACTCTATTAATCCCAATCTGAAAGCAACCCTTCAAATGTGTCCCCTTTCCCGTTCCAATGGTAGCTGGTAGGGATGCCAGAACTGTTCATACCATTGTTTAAAGCGGAGATCTCATGGGCAAGTTTCAGTACCACACACTTATCACAAGTTTGGAACTTTCTTTTCTGATAGCAGCAATCTAAAACACGTCATGTGCTATTTGCAGGAAGAAGATGCAAAGTAATCACATATTCTGGTTGGTGGGATATTTGATGATCTTTCTATGACAAAGACAGAGAGTTTAGAGTTGGATTCAAACGGTGGTGAGTAGATATGCTTGAAACGAGAATTTTGATCTCGTAGCTTTTCCTGAAACCCAGGGTTGAGGAGCATCCTACTATGTAACATAACATTAATCCCTGACTCACTGACTCTCTAAAAGTTCCGGGCAACTCCCTTCAAAATAAAACTTTTACCGCCATTACTCCAAGACGATTAAAAAGTTCAAAAAGATTAAAAAGCACAAAAAGCGTAATAATATCTACACCGTTCTTATGACCGTCCGTATGAAATTTTTCATAATCATGTATAAAAATATAGAAAACAATCTGAGCTACTTCAAAAACCCGAAAATCCACCCGTTTCCTCATTTATAAGCGATTTTTCGCTATTTTCAGAACCAATTTATTTCCGAGAGTAAAAAAAGTTAATCATTTGAGTGACAAAATTAGCAGTTTCAAGTGAGAATGACGTCATATTGGAAGTCACGGTCATCAGGCTTTGAAGCGAATTCAGTTCGTTTCAAACAGTTTTTTCGGATAACAGAGTTCAATTTTTTTTTCATTAAAATAATCGTCTGCATGAAGCATTGGTATAAGAGGGTCTGTTTACACAAAACGAAACCGTTCGAATGCGATAAGTTTCCGTGCGTTTCCAGAAAGGCATAAAATTTTATTTGGGTATATAATAAATATTGAATCTGAAGTTATTTATTTTAGGTGGCGAAGGTTAAATAGACTGAAAGTAGATGCCTTTTCCTCGAATGTTTTTTTCTAAACGCCCGTTGTAATTGTGTCCACAACGGGCTTTTACTTCTAGTTGAAAATAATAAATTAATAATGTACTCAGCTGTGAGCCCTTAACAACCGAAGCCAGGTGTTTCTTGATGTACAGTAGCTGGCAAATAAGAAATTATACTGTATGGACCTGTTTTTGTAAATCTAAATTTAGTCATTTGTTTCTGTAATTTGGAACATTTAGGTCAACAACTAATCTTAACAGCACACAGTTTTGGTTGTATAAATCGACCTTTATGCGACTATATAATCTGAAAATGACTTTTTTTTTTCTTTCAACATAAAAAAATTGCCCTACAAGTATTTAGAAGAGTCCCGCAGTGGCTGGTCACTGAGCTTCGTTCCCATATGAACGCGGAAAGTGAAGCAGCACCGGCTCGGCCAGTGTTTGGGAGGGTGAAAACCTCTCTCGGATGGGATGCTGTAGAATCGTGTACGCTGAGTGGGAGTTGGTACACTTAAAATCAGTTCGTGGCTCCAATGTCGTTCATGTTCACACGATACCTCTGGGGATGCCGATTTCAGGTGCTAGGTCTCTCATCGGGAATTGTCTCAAAATTAGGAGACTACTCATAGGGTGATATGTTTGTCTGCGTAAGGCTGCCCTCGTAGCGTTCAAGCCTCCAGTATGCCGCTGATTTGGCCATTAGAAAGAAAAACTATTTAGAAGAAATGCGAAAGAACTACAAACTCGTCTGATAGGCTCAAAACCCTCCTTTAAACCCATGTAAATAAAAAGATTAAAAACAAACAAGCACGTTTCGAGGTCGTTTATCGTTAATCTGTTTTTTTTCTCTTGGATTATGAGACAGTGCTGTACCTTCAACTCAGCAATTTAAATATCTAATTGACTTTAGTTTCTGACAAGGCCGGTGTACTCACAAGCCCACTCACTAACTCAATACTTTCGAGTATATAGAAAATCGAATGGGAAAAAAAAGTAAAAGATAATTATCGACAAAACTTATATGGAAAAGGCCTTATAAATGTCACAGCGGAAGAGCCCGATAGGGTTTAATCCGGCTCTGATTGCATCAAATGGTGGATTACCCAGACTCTACCCGCGGAAAATGCAAACAAGTGAAGTAGTAGTCTTCTCTAAAGGAGTAAGTAGTCAGTTTGCTTGTAGTGTCGCCCCGGCGGTGTAGCGGCTGGGTGTTAACTTGTACCTCATTTCATAGTAACGTAGGCTGGCTATTGCCCCCCCCCCCATAATAAAATGGCCAATACTTAGGGCCTTAGTAGTGGACAGTATTGCAGTTAAAGACTTCATTTTATAAAGCTGCTAAACTTTGATGTAAAATATGAATCATTAATCAAATTTCATAATTTATAGGGGTGTACAGATAGTAGCTTGGGATTCCTTTGAATTGAATTCATCAAAACTGGGTGATAAACGGTCGAACTATGAAGGTCCCGGTCACATCGCGCCGATGTCTCTAACGGTCAGGAGTTTTGGTAGGTTTTTCTTCAGATGTAAAGTGTATACGCGTTAGAACCCCTTAGAAAGTCCTCTTACTAAGGCACCCCCCATCCTTGGCAGATCGCCTTAGCGTAGCATTGCCATAATCACACAAATAAATAAACAATAATCAAAACTGGCAGGATAATGTATATATGTTCGTTGCCATTCTCTATGGTGGAACGAGTTAATTGACCATAAATAAATAAATATATATAAATCTTAGCATAAAAATGTAAGTCTATAAAAAAGAAAAAGGAAATATTCCCGTGAATTCTAAAATTCCTTTATAATTTAGTTAAAGATAAATAACTTTCATATCGTTGTCATATAAAGGCATCGCCTGCTATATGCGAAAACCTGGAACCGAAATTTCATTTTTTTGGTGATTTTTTTTTTCATAAATTTTATATTTTGTCATAAAGATTCATCTAAAAATAAAGAAAACCCCTAATCGAGGTTTTTTTTTAAAAAAAAACTAATTAACGAACTCCCCTTTTTAAAAATAAGCATTGATTTATATTTGTGTCTAAGGATTTCAAATTTAACAAATTTGAGTCTGCAACACTTTTAAAGGATTAAAACCTACCCCACTCCTTTCAAAATAAAAAACAGAAAATAATTAACATTTTTCATGAAAATTAATACTTAATTCTGTGTTGATGTTTCGCATATGAAAAACACGTATACTACTTAAAAAAAAAAAAACCCTCAAATTCCAGAAAAGATATATTTTAAATAAAAGCATATGTTGGAAAAAGTAGAAAAGAAAACTGTGAAGAAGATAGGGAAAAGAAAGGTTTAGTTGGGGGAGGGGGGGAGAGAAAGCGTACACATTAAATTTTCAGAGCTTTTCCCAACGTCGACGTCGTTTGTGAAATTCACGTCGGTGTTTAAATTCCTCAAAAAGGTGACCGCGGGCAAGCTAAAGAGTGGGACATGCCAGCATTTTCACGGCGTATTGGAAATCGATATAATACGCTTTAGACTTAGAGGAGGAAATCGATCAAATCAAGGCAATCTGCATAGCGACCACGAAGCGTTAAAATCGGGCTTGTTGCTTCCTCGGAAATAGGTTTTTATTCATTCACTTATTTATTTTTTTCTAATATGGGAAATCCGTAAATAGTAGGGAATGGGATGCGGGAAGAAATTCCTCCCCCCCCCCTTTTATTATTCCCCAAATCGTAGCCGTGTGTAGTGGCTCTTGTCGTTTTTGTGGTTTAGAGCCCTGCGGACTTTTTAATGGAACGGGCGGATTTCTTCGTATAGTGCGCGGGCAGAGAAAATGATTATATTTAAATAATGTGAGTTATATGTTTATTTCTGAAAGGAATTTTCACTTTCTGAAATATTTTATAAAATAGATTGGGTTAAATGATTGATATTGAAATGTGCGAATGATATGATTGATTCACTTGTATATTTTGTTATTGTGAACTCTGGGGAATTTTAGAAACGCAATTCTGATATGATAGAGATTTATTTCTGTCGAGGGCGTTTATGAATCCTACTAATATTATAAATGCTTGTGAGTTAGTAATGTGTGTTACCCTGTCCCGCTGAAACAGCTGGGCGGATTTAGATGAAATTTTGAATGTAGATAGCTACACCTTGAATTAACACGTAAGCTGAATTAAATTCGGGAAAATCGAATCTTTTAAGAGGATATTAATAAAAAACTGTAGAAATGGGCACCATGGTTGCCATGTTTGGCTATTTTTGGCAGCATAAAATTATTTAAGCTTTAAAAAAAAGCAGAAAAGTTACCCAGGCATGTATAATCCCGTACATTTGAAAGCCATGAAGTGGGAATCACGCCAGTTTTACGCCGATCTAAAATTTAAAGGAATGAGTCAAAGCTTAATAAGAGTAATAAGCTTTTAGGTAAAAGCTACGTCATGACCGTTTCCATTATGGTTTACAACACCATGATAAATACAGTAAAAAGTTGAATTGTTGGCATCAAAGCGTATACAGAGATCATCGAATTTTTCATGCAGGTTTTTCTATATATTGAAGTCATCCATATTTTAAGTCTCTTGTTAACTTTAAGTTAATAATTATAGTGTTTACTTGCGTAATAGTCGTCCTCGCATAATAGTTGCACCCCCATTTTGGAGCAGAAAAAATAGCTTTAGAGTTACAATATTATGTAATAAATTTTCCACGCATAATAGTCGCAGACATTAACCATGAAAAATTGGCAAAAAAAGTGCGACTATTACACGAGTAAACGCGGTATAGTAACAACTTATAATTTTCAGTTGTAAGGTAAAATTTAGTAGTCTGCAGCATGACTGCGCGTTTACATCGCTTACGTTTTAAGTTAAACACACACACACACACACACACACACAAAAGTAAAAATAAACAGTTATCCACATTACGTGATGTTATTTACGAGGCATTAATTCTAGAACTTACACGTAAAAAAACAATATTTATTACTGTAGAAATAAGACATTCTGAAGTGAAGAGTATTGCCTAAAAAACATTGCATTTCTCTTTTGATCGCAAGTTGACAGTGGCAAATTTTTGAGTCATCACGTTGTATTTGCGCAATATTTCATCTCTGTTTAATATCTGTATTGCAAATTTTAAGTAACGAGTCAAAATATTTTGTATTTTTTTAAATTCTCCATTATTGGAATTAATTCGATTTATATATTTAAGTAAAATGTTCATTTCCTACCGCGCGAGAAGTGGGTACGCAACCAGTTTTGTAAATAAGTTCAGGTTTCCCAAGTGAATTATAGTTGAATAGCTCTTTATTGTATTTTTAGTGAAAATACAAAATATTTTGTTGATTTAAAAAAAATATTGTTTAAGCTATTTCAACCAAATAAATTCATTGAATCAAAATATTTTCGTTCCCATTTCGTAAAATCAACAAACTTTTTGCCGGTTCAATGACGCATTTTATTAAATAAGTGAAAGAAAAAAAAAAAATTCGTTGAATTCAACAAAGCTCACCGCTCATGTGCACAACAGTTAACAAAAGCATATCGTTGAAACAAAACTTCTATCGAGTGAAAATAAAACTAAAAATTATAGTACGATTACGTAACAGTAAAATTAAAAATGTAATACGTAAATTTATGAATAAAACTACTTTTGAACGAGTATAGAGTTGTGTATGGTAAGTAAAAATCAATCTATCTAACAATCAATTTACTTACGGAAATTGAAAACATTCAAAAAGCTGGCATTAAAAAAATAACCGTAATTTTTTTGCATATATACGTGTAATGCGGAAATAAGGTTATCTACACCCGTTTCGGGTAGTACAAATAAAGCCTCCACTTTCCATCAGTAGCAAAATCATCAACTTACTCAAATACAGAAGAGCTAACAACCTGTTCAACACTATCCATCTCTACTAAAAACAATATCTAGTAATTCCAATTACGATTTAATTTGACTAAAAGAAAAAGAATGTTTCCAAATTAAATGTGTTCATGATTTTGTTTGTTCATGAACAGAAAGCATGATGGTCTTAACAAACATCAGACACATACATAAAAAGTGTTAGTAAGTCCAAGTGCCACTTCCTTTTAGTGTTAAAACTGCAATTAAAAAAAGTTTAAAATGCCATAATTTACAATAAAAATTATGTGGTGGCCATATACGTAAAATGGCTAAAAGTATGAAAAGGTATTACCTGTTTTTGCCTGATTCAATTTTCATTCTTTTTTCGTAACGTATACACGAGCCAATTTTAGTGAATTGACATTGATAAAGAAATATTAATGTATTTTTTTTATGAATTCATATATTCATAAAAATAAATCGCCTCTTAAAAGCATAATAAAATCAAATTTATTTTACCATTTATAAAACTTTCTCAGAAATGGATTCACGAAAAGTCAATTTCTGTCCTTGAAAAATATTTTTTTTTCCAATACCTGTACTAAACAGTGACTGTTTCTAAAAATTGTGGTTACATAATTTAACACTCATCTCTGAAATATATAATTCAGTACAACATTAACAATATGTTTTACAGTATGTGTGTACAAGTTTTTACTATGATACAGTAGATTTAAAGAAAAAAGTTGCAAAAAACAACTCCAAAAACTTTTTATCAATACATAGCAAACTCACATTTTTCAAATCAAATCAGTACGCAGTAATATCCTGCTGAACTAGAACTTTAGAGCATAAATTCTCAGATCTTCATAATCCAATATGTTTACCCCTTTCCACTAGAATTAGAATTGCATGAAAATAACATCGTCCATTGTATTATTTTTTACCGCCATTATTCAAAACAAAAAGAAAGATTTAAACTTCATTTCGACAACGGGAACAAAAATAAGTAACTTGACACTATGTGGGCAAGGACTAGAAATCTGGGTTACGGCAGACACGCAGGTGCATATATAAAGAGGTTAAGACCAAATATTGACTCTCGAGCTCACGATAAAATCGAGTGCTTAATTGCCTCCACTTTGCAGTCGGTTCCAGTGCGGTGGGGAGCGTGGCCAAAACTTTGGAGACTCGGAAATTCAGAGTTGGAGTTAGACACCAGTTTTCACTTAAAGGAACTGTTAGGTTGTGGACAGGCGAATGTTTCTCAGAAGATATTTTTATTCAGAAATGTAACAGGCAAATCGTTGGGCTTGCTTGTTGTTTATTGGAAGTATAGGATCAGCACAAATGAATGATCGTATTTTAATTATTTATACTTTCGAAAATATCACAGTAAGTGCTACAAGAAAATAAAGAAAAATTACACCAAGTTTACTTTTCCCATGACCGATGAATATCGATATGATGTTGTTAGAGTTTCAGGGAGTAAACTCCCAGTTAAATTGTGCAGTTGCTAAGAGATCCACCGACGATGAATATCTTTTGTGGTGTGTCTGTTTGCTTGTTTGTTTTTGTATTTATGGAAAAGCTACGCATGGGCTATCTGCCTAGGGCAGGGGGTGCCTTGGTCGGAGGATTTTCTAAGGGTCTCTAACGCGTATTCACGTTACATCTGAATAAAAACGACCAAAATTCCATAACTTTAGATAGACAGCTGTACGATAGGCCCGAACCCGGGACCTCCCCACTTCAGCCGTCTACCATGTTGAGTTGTTTAACCACTCGTCCATGGTTGGGCGTGGGCCTTGTGATGTGTCACAAAAGAAGTTGTAGAAATAAACAAATACGCAACAGTTCTAGATAATTACTACCTATTACCATTTGTCTCGGCTGATAAAAAATTGTCCGTAAAATTTTGTTTGTGACATTATACAAAAAATATATACACGTGGTGAATCTCTTTAGCAACTGTGCAATTTCATTTCATTGCAATTTCATAGCCGTTTCACTTCTCCACCCTTTAATGCTGTGTGTATTGATCAATGGCAAATTTAAAAACGTAGTGTATATCTTTTAGTTTCGTGTATCACTTTTAATATGGGTTATACTTTTGGAAATATAAATCTTTGGAATTTCATTTTTTCGTGCGAACACTCTATTGATTGGTTTCTCAATTGTTTGGCTGTATTAGAGTTTGGCATAAATCGTGAGGAATTTTTCGAACTTAATCTGAACCCAGTTCATGGAAGTGAACATGTATGTTTAAAAATAGAAAAAAAAAAAAACCCAACAACATCGAATTACATTAATTTTTCACAGTCTTAGGAGAAGATACATAATAATAATTACAATTTATATAAAAGAGAGAACGCTTATGTAATTATCTTTTAATAAATACACCTTAAATAAATTGATGAACTCAACAATATTTTTTAATAATTTTTGTGAATGAGAGTAAAACCTCATTCAAACACAGTTTAATTACTTGAATATTTAATATTACAAGCATAGGTGGTTTATACTTCTTCCAAATCATCATTTCATTTAAATTAAATTTCTCAAAACAAGTTTCTTTATATCGAATATTTGATGTGAACAAATACAAGTAAACTTTTAATACATATTTTGGTAAATTAAATATTTAACTTTTTATAAATGACATATGCTTATTTAGGTAAAGAGTTTAGGACAGGAGTGACAAAATTTAGGTACAGAATCTCGACAGAAGCAAATGAGAAACTATAGCATTTTAAATTAATTTTTTAAAATGGAGTTTTTTTAATTGTACTTTTAGAAATGCGTTTTTGTTGTTTCATTTTTATTTGATAAATATTTATTATTAATAAGTAACTTTTTCGATAAAAGTTTAACCATACACTACAAAACTATTTCGATTATAGAACAGTTAATTTTTTTTAAGGTTGTTTCATGCAGCTAATATTTTTCCCTTGTTGAGTAAGTAAAAAAGCGAAGTAAAAAAGTGAAGGGAGGTGAGTAAGTAAAAAAAGAAAAATCTATTATTAATTTTATTATTTGAACTTGGCATAAAAGTGTAACTGTAAGAAACTTAATATTATATTCTTAATTTTATGCATGATTCTTGAATATATTTATTTATTTCTATGTTTTGAGGAAGTGAAATGGATTTTATTTAAAACTGACATTTCTATTTCAGCATTAAAGATTTACATTTCGACGACTATAGAACTTGTGTGTACAGATGTAAAAACGTGTAATTATGCTACTAAATCTGACTGATATTTAATTTTGATATGAAATAAATGTGTTTATATTATGCAAACATTCAAAAGTATCTGCTTTTTTCGAGAATGTTTTACATTTCACTT
Source organism: Cheiracanthium punctorium (assembly GCA_038373885.1). Classification (NCBI taxonomy): domain Eukaryota; kingdom Metazoa; phylum Arthropoda; class Arachnida; order Araneae; family Cheiracanthiidae; genus Cheiracanthium; species Cheiracanthium punctorium. The sequence goes on along the minus strand of JAWZYV010014973.1, from coordinate 696,349 downwards.
TACTTTTTATTGCGAATTAACGGTTTAAGAGAATCAATAATTTCATGCTGCATTAGCTTATACAATTATAGTTTGAGTACTCAACTAAATATTACTACACTAAAAAAATAGATAGTATATTTTTAAATCTTGCTTAAATAAAATTTTAAAAATGAAAACATCCGTTCACTTAGCTCATTTTACTTAATTTTCAGCTGACATTTGTAAAAACATAACTAGATTACGTTATTTATCGAAATTACGTCGCGTAATGATAATGATGTGAAAATGTAAAATTAAAAAACTGTATTTTTAATTAACTGAATCTTTAAGTTACGAAGTCACCAAATCACTAAAAGAATTTAGTTATATAGAAAATCCGTTAAGTAAAGATTCGCCTTTAAAAATACTTTACATAAAGCGGATACAAATACTAAATATCACTACGCACAAACGCTAAAATATCACTTTAAAAAGTAATTAATCACACTTTTTAAGAAAACAAAACTTTTGGAATTACATGTTACTTACGGTTTAAAGAAAATAATTTCACATTGAAATTAATGAGTTGTAACGACATTATCACATTTATTGTAGTAAATAATTTTAAGCATACATTGCCAAACGTGTCAAAATCGGAGTTGCAAGGACATATGCACGCGGGAAAAAAAGGTCCGTTGAACTCAACAAAATTTTGTTGATTCGACAAAATTTGGTTGGCACTATTTCACAGAATAACTTTGTTGGGTATTAACATTTTCGCGCGTAAAATTATCAAAATATTTCGTTCAATTAATAAAGAATTTTGATTCAACAAAAATATTTCTTTGAAATAGAGTTAATCAAAATTTAGTTGAATCAAAACATATTTTTCAGTGCAAAGCAAATTCTGATATGTTTACTCGCGTAAGTCGCACTTTTTTTTGCCAATTTTTCATGGTGGAAGTCTAAGGTGTGACTATCATGCGGGGAAATCTACTACATAATATTGTACACTCTAAAGCTAACACATTGCTAAATGTTCCCAGATAATCTGCCGTACATTTAATGATCTTTTCACCAGTTTCACACAAAAAAAGAAGAATTTTTCTCTTTATAGTAATATTTTTATAGACATAAATGAAGGTCAAGTAAGCGACTGCGACTTTTATGCGAGAAAATATTTTGACGATTTTTTTCTGTTTCGAAACGGGGGTGCGACTATTATGCGAGGGTGACTATTACCCGAGTCAACACGGTACATAGGAGTCAGTGGAACCGTTAAAACCTCCCCGTTACTCTTAACCCATTAACGCCCAGCGATCTATTTGTAGATCGTCACGAAATTTGTAAGTCACTCAAATATTTAAGCATTAGTTTATTTTCCTAGTCTAATTTCTTGAATAATAAATCTGATTTCCACAAAATAGTCAGCGATAACAAGTTTAAATAAGAACATTTCCCTGTCTTTCAAAATTACAGAAAAAGATTTGCGTCCTTCATACCACATAATGTCGGAAATTCATTTATCACTTCTGGCAGGAACATAAATTTGAGAATGTGCTGAAAAAAGTTGGGCGCTAATGGGTTAAAAGAGAGCATAAGAATGAAATGTTCAGAAATATTTTGAAAAATAGGAAAAAGAAAGCAAGAAAAAGGTTTCTTAAATAGAGAATGCCCTTCACCAGGCGCGTAGCCAGGAAAATTTTCCGGGGGGGGATATGCGCCTGGAAAATATTTCGGGGGGTGATATGAACTTATATGTGTATAAATAGACGGACTTTCATCACTAATCCAAACATTTCGGGGGGGGGATATATCCCGATATCCCCCCACCCTGGCTACGCCCCTGCCCTTCACTATTTGGAGGTTACTTTAAAAGAAGTTCTCAAAATTTTTTTTGTAATAAGAAAAAGTTCGCAAAATATGAGAAATTCGCATAAGAGATTCGTTAAATAGAGGTCCAAAATCTAATGCAATCTATTTCTGTTTTCACAAAATATAAAATGTAGACATTCACATGAAGCAATCATACATTCGTTAATCATAAATGACAAGTGGTATGTGAAACTAAAACAGGGAAAGAAAAAAACATCAAAAACGTCGTGGGCACGTGCATATTTGGGTTAGAGGAGAGCGAGGTGTGTTCATATTCGAAGAGGTTGATGTTAAATATTTGCTCGCACGTCCATGATAAAATCAAGTGCTTAATTGCCCGCACTTTAGGGACTCCGTTTCAAATCTGTATGGAACGTGTGGCAGGAAGCTCTGAAGCGTTACTTGCGAACACCTTTGCTGGATTTTCAATGAATATTAAAATAAAATTCCTGTCTTTTTTTCCTTCTTAAAAAAAAAAAAACACTCACAAAGTATTTTGAGGAACCAGTTTTGGCAATATTAACTTCACTCTTGTTTGCTATTTGGAGTATGACGTCAAATGTTTCCAGCAATAGGCACGGCTTTTGATTGCAGCTCCATGTTTGAAAAAGTAGATAAATATTAGATAAAGCATTCTGTTTTTGTTTATATGTAAATTGATGAAAGTTTTGTTATTTTTTAAAAAAAGTTTACATTACTTAAAATTATGTACTATATATAACATTTTACTTTTTCCTGAAATTAGCTTGAACAAAATTTCAAGTCAACAAGCGACTGTCAACAGTTAAAATGGTAATGGCCTACCAGGAAATTACGATTACAGGCAGCTGTCAAGAAGATACCTTTTAACTCATACACAATGTTAATTGAGTTCTGCTGACCCAAGGAAGCCGCAAATGATTTAAATAATAGGTGACTTGTGTTAACTAATCATTCCACTGTCCAACAATTTTACATACCGCATAAACTCAACTATCTGGAGAAATGATAATTTTCCAGTTTCTCAAAGGATGACGATTATATGCACTAAAAAGGGGAAATATATTCAAACAATCTATGGAATACATCATTTAAACATTTTAGTCAGACCTTTCTTTTAAAAATCTGGTTTTAACATATCTGGTTTAATTACTACTATGACGGATAATCAACAATGCTACCAATATTAACAAAATAAAAAACACACTACATTTTAAAGAGGTACACTGTTAAGAATAAAGAGAGAATGAAAGAAAAATCACTAAAAATATGAAAAATGTGCTAGGAAATGGGACGCCAGACTTACGTATATTTACATAACTTCCCTACTAGCAATTTTGCTCGGATTACCACCGGCCACGTAGTCAGCCGATGATGGCCCGAGCAAAATTGCTTGTAGGGTTTATTCCAGCGAATTCCAAATGAAAATCTGTGTTTTCTTAAAATTGCTTTACGCTGAGTAACCTGTAGTCTATCTCACCCACCAACTCTGCCTATTTGTTAAAACTTTCGAATGGAAAGATTCACCACCTACGATCACATGAAACCTTGCTGTAACACAAACTTTTAGACGAGCAATAATTGGATTGATTATTGAAAAAAACAACATATAAGTTAACTTATTCTATAAATATGTTTTATTTTAAATGGGTAAAGTTTTCTGTCACGAAACATTCAATTCATATACAGTTTCCAAAATATATGTTTAAATGTTAGTAAACTAAACACTTTACACACGAAAAAAAAAAAATGTCCTGTTGAATTGAAAAAAATTTTGTTGATTCAACAAGAATTTGGTTGGAGCTATTTCAACCGAATAATTATGTTGGTTTTAACAAAATATTTCGTTGAATTAACAAAAATGTTGTTGATTTCACAAAAATATTTCTTTGAAAGAGCCAACCAAAAAATTTTGGTAAATCAACAAAACTTTTTTTAAATTGCAGAGTTTACTCTTTAAAGCTTATCAACTATGTAATAAACTTAAAAAGTTCTTGAAATCTGTGTTGTAAAGTTTTTATTGATTCCCGAGAAGTTACGGTGATGCGTCGACTTAAGTGACTTTTGAAATGGATGGTTCAGTTAAAGTTACATTTAAATAAAAATTACAAGCTTTTAGTAGATAAGTCAGTGCAGCATTTCATTTCGACAACGATTATTAAAAAAGTATTCATAATTCAAAAAGTTATTTCTAGTAAAAGTGATCAAGTTAAGGGAGAAACGAATTTTCCTGTTTAAAAGCAACCCTATTTTCAAGTTATTAAAAAAATATTACTAACTACATAATTATTAATTAAAATCGCAATAAGTTAAGTATCAAAATCTGTGAAATTACGATGAAATTAGGATTAGCATTTCGCGTACACAGGAAAAAAATGTTTTGTTAAGTTGAACAAAATTTTGTTGGTTGGACAAACATTTGATTGGCACTAATTTAAACCTAATAATTTCCTTGATTTTAACAGAAATTTTGTTAAATTAACAAATTATTTCGTTGAATTAACAAAAATTTTGTTGGTTCAACGAAATTATCCCACTGAAAAAGTTCCAAAAAATTTTTGTTGAATGAACAAAACAATTTTTTCAGTATATCATCCTCCTGACTTGTCTCAAACATTTGTGACAGATATCAAGAATCCTGCAAGTAGCAATGATACAGCCCTCTTAAGTTAAGATACACTAATCAGTCTGATTGTCACTACAAGTTGAGCCGCACTTTTTATGTTTAAAACTTTGCAAAGTACCTGTGCAGAGGTGCTCTTACAGGACAAACAATAGACAGGTATAACTGTTGAACAAAAGGCCCTTTCCCGCAATCGCAATACAAACAATACAACAGCTGAACAAACCAGAGGCCCATTGTAAGCCCACTCAGGAAAATTTGGACACGAAACACATTATTTATAGGGTTATTAAGGAGCATAACAGCGCGGTGATAACAGCTAAGTAAACAGCATAAGTTGCTACTGTATGAGTCGTGTTAGTCAAATTTTGTACGTTTTTGATTTGCAGTATCAAGTGTTTCTCACAATGCAATTTTGGTAAAAAAGGACTTTTTGTTTGTATTATTCTGACAGAATATAATGAATGACTTTTGAACACGCTCACACGTACAAAATTACGTTGCTTTCAATGCTATATTATAGAGAGTATTCTATATTTTAAAAAAAATCATACAGGTTTATCACATCAGTGTAAAGTACAGGATTTTTAATTTTTTTACATAAAAATAGAAAATACAGATTTTCGTCTCCAAATTCTCACGCTTGGAAGTAAGTTTAAGAATTATTATAGGAATGGATCTGAGATGAAATTCTTTTGTCATTACTGTATAGGAATTTTGCAAGATAAGACGGACAACTTTGTCATTACTGTGTACATTCTAAAGAAGTCAGTGGATTACTAAGAATTTTCTAGGAATCAAATCTTCCATGGATTTTCTTAGTGTTATTACAAAAGAAAGCCAAGTAGATCAATAGAAGTGCACTTGAATTTTTTTTTGTAATATTACTATAAGAAAATAGATGTCAGGCTTGTTTGATACTTATACCTTGGGTACTATATATACTTTGTTTGCTGTATTTTGCGAGACGAGACAGATTTTTTGTCAGTACTGTATAGAGATTCTGCAGGACGAGACAGAGCTTTGCAGCCTGTTTAACGAGGCGAGACAAGCTAATATTTAGTCTCGAGCTCCCTTCCTAAAAACTATACCTTACATAGAATTGTTGGTTTAATTCAACAGTAAATAAATAGTTTGTTGAATATATATGTTTCATGTATGCATATTTATTCAAAAATCAACGTAATGTGTTAATAGTTCAAAAAGCAGATTGGCACGGATATTCCCCCCCCCCTCCCCGCAGTTTCTTATTTGGCAATATCATTTGAAAGATTCACTGCTAGTATAACCATATTTTTAATTTGCTAACATTAAAATATCATAGCTGGTAATCATTACCTAAAACATAAACATGAAAATTTCTTGAATTTTTTTCCAATTAATATGAATAACAAATTAAATAACAATGATTTTTGTAAGATATGTAACTGAAAGTATCTTTAAAGCTAGCGAGTTTGTAATCTTGAAGAGCTAATCTCAGGAACCACCAGTCCGATATAAGGATCCATTTAAGCAGATCTATCGAAAGATTCATTTTACCTAAGGATAATTTATTTGGCTCATTTGTTCGAAAAATCATGATCCAAATCACCATGATTTATTTTGCAATGTTCTGAGTCTAATAATTATGTCGCTGAGCCAAACATGTCATTATAATTAATCAAAAATAATTAAAACTAACGAAAAAATGGGTATAGAATAAGTTTTGTGAACAGCAAGCGGTGAATAAAACAACATATTCAGTTTTAAATATTCATTTCGATCATTCTAAAAGAATCAATAAAGAAAATACAACACAAAATGTTTTTCATAAAAATTAGGTTGATGATGTTTTAAGCAGGGGCGTAGCCGGGGGGGGGATATCGGGATATATCCCCTCCCCCCAAATTTTTGGATTAGTGATCACAAGATTAATGCCGTGCAGAAATTCCGTCTATTTATACACATATAAGTTCATATCCCCCCCCTCCGAAAAATTTTCCTGGCTACGTGCCTGGTCTACACATATTTAAGTTAATAGTGCCTCTGAAATAGAGTTGATGTGTTAAATCAGGTTTCCCAATATATATTGAAAACAATGGGCTCTTTCTCCTCACAAATGCACCACTAAAAATAAAATTCAGTGAAGGATTATCACTCTTAATTGAGTAAATTTTGGGAGAAATTTTTCTTACAAAAATCGTCAAAATGTAATGAGCACTTGCCGCAAAGCTTATTTATCATGAAACCTACTGAAATCCCCATTTTGCAGTGATTACTAACCGGTGAATAAAAAAAAAAAAAAAAAGAAGTTTTGGGTCTTTCTTTTCTGTCTGTTTGAATCTACCACCTTTATAAATTTTGCGATACATTTTCGTGACACCCTGTATGTATCTCTTCAAGTGTGTTCGTGCGAATTAAGGCTGTTGGACAGTAGCCATATTGGATTGTTATACAGCAGCCATCTTGGATTCATCAACCCCTTTATTAACTTACGGGGAAATTTTTCTCCCTTCTCAATACAATAATTTTAATTAAAAAATTACTGTAGGTTGCTCAGTAAACAATTATCTATGTAGGAATCTTTTTATTTTTTGTATAATATTTTGATAACAGTATTAGGTTTCAATTAAAAATTTAAAAATTCATGCAATTGCAGATATAAGCAGTGAAAAATACTTTTGAAATTCAAAATATTTAAGAAATGAAAATATTTATGCATAGACAGTTGTCTGCTGAACAATCTACTGTAGATTTTTCGATTAAAGTAATTGAAATTATACACTTGCAGAAGGAGAAAAATTTCCCTGTAAGTTAACATTGAGTTTATGAACAAAATAGCTGAGAACACGATCTAAAGACACGATCTAGGCGGTTGGCTGCTGAACAGCCTACAGTATTTTTTAAATTAAAATAATTGAAAGTATGCAATTACAGAAGGAGAAAAATTTCTCCGTATATTAGCATAGCGTTGATGAACTGGAAGATCTGAGAATACGATCTAAAGACGATCTAAAGACACGATCTAAAGACACGATTTAGACACGATCTAAAGAATACGATCTAAGACACGATTTAGACAGTTATCTGCTGAACAAACTACAGCATTTTTTGTTCGTTAAAAAAATTGAAAGTATGCAGTTGCTAGAGGAGAAAATATTCTTGGTAAGTTAACATGGAGTTGATGAACAAAAGATGCGAAAACACGATCTAAAGAAACGCGATCTAAACAGCTGTCTGCTGAGTACTTATCTGCTACACTATTTTTTAAATTAAAATAATTGAAAGTATACATTTGCGGAAAGACGAAAAATTTCCCCGCAAGTTAGCATGGAGTTCATGAACAAAAGATCCGAGAACACGATCGACAAACACACTGTTTTTCCTAAATACTCCATCCCCGGAACCCACAGATTGAGGAAAAGGACCGACAACTGCGCGAACTAAGGAAAAAGAATGGAGGGGAATAACGGGGAGGGCAGGGAATTGCTGGAAAGACAAATATTGACAGACGGGGTCCTGGCGTTTGTGAGCGGCTGCCGAACTGGACAGGTTATCCTCGGACTGAAGAATGCCAAAGAAACAGGCGATCGAGGTTGATGTGTGGCCTTATCATTTATCCTTCTTGCTTTCATACTGTAAAGGTATAGGTATGAATATTCACAATTTTAGTTCAAGGTGAGGTTGTCAGGAATAAGGACATCACCGTGGAGGTCATTGGACTTCCTTTGAATGGAAAAGATGCTGATAATGCATTTCATCCCTTGGAAAGAAATCCCAATCTGGAAACTAAAATAGTTTTACTTGCTTATATATTAGTTTTTAAGACCAACAGGTCATAATAAAATACGCCTCATGACAGCGTTATTTTCTGTATTTTACAATACAGTTTTACATTACGATAGCGATTTTTCCCTTAAAATATGCTGTATTTAAACATTTTGTGTTTTGCGCAGGGGAATATCCAGAGGAGAAGGATGAGGGGTCTGAAATCACCCTAAAATATGACCCTTTACTTATATTACAATTTAATGTTTAGCTCACAACAGGGGCGTAGCCAGGGGGGGGATATCGGGATATATCCCCCCCCCGAAATTTTTGGATTAGTGTTGAAATTCCGTCTATTTATACACATATAAGTTCATACCCCCCCCCCCTCCGAAAAATTTTCCTGGCTACGCGCCTGGCTCACAATATGTTACACAGCCCCCACCCTCCGAAAGAAAATCCTGGCTACGCCACTGGTTTTGCGATACATTTTTTTTTGATAGAGAAACTACTTAACTTGCATTATTATGGGAATACAGATGTATGCTTACATAATTAGGAATTTTTTTTAAATCACAAAAAAATATATTTTGGCTCCATTTAAGCTAAGTTTTGAAAATCTCAACTAATATCACAAATAGAAATCGTACCTCGGTGCGAAAAGTTAGATAAGAGTATAAGGTATAATGGTATTTTTTAGTCATTAGTTTATTTTACTTTTGCTAAATACGTAAGAAAACATGAATGGATTCTCATGGATGTTTCTGACGTCCGGAAACGTCTCATGGATGCTTTTCTACGTTGTTTTCATTTTTGTTATCTAATTTTAGTACTAACTAAAATCCAACCTTAAGTGATCGTTTTTCAAATTCGACCACTGTGAAAAGTGTCATATTCAGCTACCTAATGGCAAAGAAATAATGCTATAGTCCCCCAATCGCTATTTTCATCGTAAATGAACGGATTTTCTTTTTTGATGTCTATGGCAGCAAAGTTCAATGAATCTAATGTGCTAACAAAAAAGGTAATCGTTTGTGTAGGAAATTTCAAAGGTAAAAAGCAAATACTTAAATAGTACCCCAAAATTTTTAAACTGAAAGGTATAAAATATTACACCATAAACGTTACGGTAAAGAGGCTTTTCCTGCAAAAACTCTAAATAGAGATTTGAATTTCCTTTGGATGACTGTGAAAAAGTGGGCTGCTACTTCAACTACATCTGCAGTTTCATAATGATGAAAAAATAATTTTTATGTGGAAACTGAAAAAGAGAGAAAAAAAATCGCTATGAAAAGTTAGTGCGTATTTTTGTTTTTACGTAAAAGACGTCGATTAGGCAGTGAAATAAATTTTAAAGGGATAATGAAATGGGCTTAACTTTTTCAGCCAGCTCAAGTAATTTAAAACTCATTTTAAACGATACATTTTCAGAAAAGAAAAAGAAAAGAAAAAAAATAGTTATTTCATTTGTAGTATAAATACTTGTATCGTGAACTGAGTTTGGGAACAAAACTTCGGAACTCACTGGCGTAAGCTGTGAAGCAAGTTTTAAATGTTGTAATAATATTGTGGTTAATTTTTTAAAAACTTTCTAATAAACAGAGTTTTAAATAAAATGTCTATGTACTTAAAGTATAAATTATCTGAATGTAAATTAAATTTTATTCGAAATAGGGAAAATTTTTTCATGCACAGCTTTTTTTTAGTTTTTTTTCATGTTAAACTAGCGATTTTAGCAGCAAAAATAATTTTTTAATGCATAGTAAGCGTTATGGGATTTAAAGGGGATGATTCAAATTAGTAGTTTCCAATTTATTTGTTTCTTAGATGTTAAATTTATTAAATGCTATAAAATTATTTTCAAATACTAAAAATAATTAGCAAAATTTATGTATTCCTAGTCAATACAGGGAGCAAAAACTAGATTTTTAAAAAATTGCACTGTCACCAATAATTTTACTTAAGAATAAAAATTGAAATTAAATATATTGCGTTGTTCCTTCACTTTTTACAAAAGAGAACAAATGCATGAATTATATCTGATTTTTTAAAAATGTATAATTTTTATATATTTTAGGGTAACAGAAATAAACTACTCTTGCATATTTTCAACTAATACTGAAATTCTTTTGAAACATTTAAGAAACATAGAAAATTTTTGTTCAGTTTTGAAAGGTAAATTAGGAGACTTGCCAAATTACAGAAGACAATTTATGCTAACAGTTTACTATTGCAACCTTCCTGAGTACGAACTTCCCTTCAAAAGAAATTACAAAAACAGAAAAAAAAGTCTTAGATATGTTGATATTTTTATGTAATACATAAAAACCTATGTCCCCTTCCTCTCAGATATTTCTGCATTTGAATAAAATGTGGACAAATTATCGCATTAAATCAACATGACTAATTAACAAGAAATAAATAAATAAACTCTTTTTTTAATTAAACTAGATAGCAGGAAAAATGATAACCATGATGACGTTGATTTTAAAAAGGAAGCGTTGTAAAATACTTTACTCCAGAAACTATCAAATTGCCAGTTAAATAAACAACTAAGTTAAGCAATGAATTTTTAACTGCTATTTTCCCTCCAAATGACATTACAAGGCCGTGAAGCAAGTTTTAAAGGCACACTAAATTGCTATTTTCAGTACGAGCAGATAAAAACAAAATTACATGTACCAGTAATTATCAGTAATTCGCTTTAATTTATCAGTAAACTTTAAGTAAAACATTTACAGGTTTGATAGTAAATATCGGTGACAAGACTCAAACTAAAAATTTTTTTAAAATCTTTCTAACTGAAACTTTATTATTTAAAGCAGTTCTAATAATGCCGTGTTAGTTTGGGATGACACACATTAAAGGCGTTGCTGGTAGAATTTTTTTAATTAATTAAACAAAAGCACGCTCAATAATTAATACTGAATCACAATTGCAGAAAGAATTGCTATTTTTCCCTTAACTTATACTTTTACAGTCGCACGATATAGTAAAGTTGATAATAAAATTTACATAAGCTCTTGCAGTAACGATACGGAAGTAATGGGGGCTCATTTCTATAAGGATTACATAGTTGCTAGCAATATTCAAGAAGCACCATGTGGAGGTCACCATTTTAGAGCAAGTATTTTATGGATATCTGCTGCTTCTTTTTCTTTAAAGTATGAAGGAAAAGTGTAAAACAGATTAAAGCTACCTTCCTCAAAGTGGGAGGAGGGGAAAGGGATTTCAAAAGTATTGTTAGGTATTCTTGTTTATTTGTATTGGGGGTGGGGGAGGGGGGTAGGAAAAAGAAAAAGAATGAAAATCTGGGAGATTTTTTTTTTCTTTTTGCAGCTATGAAGGAAGATGGAAATTAAAAATTTTAAGTTGCGATTTTTTGCATACTTTCTTTTACATATGAAAGAAATCTGAAACTTCCTTTTTAGCTGTTCATCTTTGTAGTGGAAGAAGTAATACTTAAGCGAAGACCACTACGACACAAAATAATAAAGATCGTAATTTTTCATATCTGTAACTCTAATACAGGAGCGGCCAAGTCGTGGTACATGCACCAAAATGGACGCATTGCATATGTGTGCCAACTTATCGTTTTGAAATAGATTGAAGACTTTTGAAATAATTCCCTGCCGTAGGTATTTTATTTCTTATAATTTATGATGCTACTCCAAACAGAAGCATTTGTACATTCCAAAATGCACTGTCATCAAAAATCGAAACATCCCCTACCAAATGTCCGAAAAATTAATTCTTGAATCCTGTTTTTTAGAACAGCAATTTCAATCTCATGTTTTCAATTATTGCTTTTACACTCTTAATCTAAATGCGAGACGTATTCATTTTTTCCATCTCTACCCGTGTAAGTAAGGAAGTTAAAAAAGGTGTTTGAGTGCTATGGCGCATCTGTACTTCCTTGTAAAAAAAAAAAAAAAAATGGCGCATTATATAAAAAAGGTTAGCCACCCCTGCTCCTGCTATATGTCATTCACTAAGATAGTATGTTACTCACTCAGGGCATCTTCCTAAGGTGCATATAGATTATTGCTGTCTTGTTATTAATAAAAATATTGTTACTGTTACTACAACAAGGTACAATTAGCAGTATAAAAAGCCACGAAATTACAGCATGATGAAAAATTTGCTAATTTTGCACAGTCCAGAATCTTTATTCAAGGGATATTTTACATATTTAATGCAGCCTTATTTTCTAAGTAGTCGTGGATACGTAAATGTTTATCACAAATGACTGTTGAAAGCCCATTTTTATTATGCCAGTGTCTGCAAAGGACGTGGAGAGATTTACTGATTGAAAAAATAGTCATGTGCCGCATAAACACGTGATTTATTCTTGGAAGCTGTTACATCACGAGCAGTTATTTGATCAAGGTTACTGGAAAGCAACTGGCAAGCTTTGTTGACAATGGATTAGTTTTTCATGCGTTGTAAAATTTAGATGCGCGACTCTTAAAATTATGTAGGAAAAAATAGATACTCCTATCTAAAGATTGCCATGCTTGCAGGCTTTTACGAAAGGACATGTAGTTTTGTAAAAGTTCCAAGGAAGGTTGAGTGCATCAATACGATTAAAAAACAATGAAAATGTCGAACCATGAACTTAATCTTTAATTTCTTAAGATGCACCCAGAAAAAAATAATACTTTGTAAAACTAATCCTTAATTTAAATTTATACTTCAAAAAGAATACTTTCGTTTGGAATAATGCATTTTGCTACAAAAACTATTGTTTTTCGAACCCCAGTATATGTATATATTTAAGTCTATCACATTTTAAAAGTGATAATTAACTGGTGCTTTAAAATAATTTTAATCCCATGTAATTATGTTATTCAGAGTCACCTAATGCTCTTATAGAGAGAGCAAAAGTGAAATGAACTGATGCCTAAAGGGGTTCCTATTCATTCAGTAACAATAGCATAAAATAATTTATTTTTAGCTTTTAAATATTCCATTTCAATATTAGTTTTATTTTTCTGGAAAGTAAACTATTTGTATATAGTTAGCTAATACATATATTCATTATAATTTTAAAATACAGGATGATTATAATTAAAGTTCCACTTTAAAGCGATCAGAAAAGGAAACTACTGGACCAAATGTTATCAAACTTGGTAACTGTGTAAAAGTGGTCAGGGTATTTATTATCGGCGAAAAAAAAAGAGTTAAAAAATTCAATACCAGGGACAAGGACGTATTAAGCCCCCCCCCCCCTCCAGGGGTTCGAACCTCCTCTATCACAAAATTTTGATTTTTGTTACTAAAATGATAATGATATAGAGTCCTTTTGAGAAAAATACTGCCTTTTTTACCGTTTGGATCCCCTCCGAAATTTTTGAACCACCTACAAAATGTTCTTCATGGGGAGGGGGGGGGGCTGGAACCCCCTCCCCTTTAATACGTCCTTGCCTCTGGTGTTGCATTTTTGAGCTTTTTTCCACGGACAATAAATCCCTTAACCCCCTTTGCACAATTACCAAGTTTGATAACATTTGGTCCAGTAGTTTTCTTTTGCTGATCGTTTTAAAGTGGAACTTTACTTATAATCACCCTGCATATACTCTCTCTTATAAATTTTAATGTGCATTTAATTGGTTATACCAACTACTAATTAAGTATTATTCATTTTAATAATCTTAATTTTATTAATATTACTGTACTTTAATAATGCCAAATAATAATACACTACTGATTCTGGCAACACATTTATAGTATGAATTTTACTATTACCCTATCATATTCTGGCAACACCGGTATTTTATTTTTAGATTTTGGCAACATTCGTACATCTAATCTTAAATCATGCTCTCATTACCACGTTCTTCTCAACCTGATTTTCTTGTTGGGTATATCATTTTTGCAGTGTTTTCCTCGTAACTGCCTTTTTAATTATACATGCAAATCTATTATTGCTATCGCATGATTTCATCCCAAGTTTTTCTACAGTAGGATAGCGCCCAAATATGTGGAGAGAATGTCTCTTTCATATGTCTCATAACTGATATGCCTCATAACTGAAATCCTACTATTTTGTTATTTTTAATTATAATCTTCTGGGTGTGGCCCCTATGAGTGTCCCAAAGATTTTAATTTCCTTCCATTCTGTTTATTACATGGTTCACTATACTTCGATTTTCACCTGCTTGGCTTTCTATATATCTTTCCTCTGTCTTTATGGCCTGTTTTTCACTTTTACTGTAGGGATATGTAATTTCTGCTGTAATTTTCCTCGCGTTTTTTCATATTAACTATATATATATATATATCAAATTTATGTAAGTCTGTGCCAACATGAAAACAATATATCACTTAAATATAGTTTGAAACTTTAAAAGTGGGAAGCTGTGTGTGTGTGTGGGAGGGGGGGGGGGAGGTCCTGATCCCATAATCTTAAAAAATGCCCATTTTTGTAAATCTGCATCATTTATTTATTTATAATTTTTTTTACAATATAATTTATAAGTATCATGTTACATTCGATCAAATACATTCTGTATTAATTTGTAATTTTCGCTTTTTTCCATTACTATGTTTGCTTGTTTGTGGTGATATAAGATGCATATTCTAAACGGTTTAGCAATAATACTTTAAATAAATTTATTTTGATTGAAACGAATGCCGCAAAAACATATAAATTAGTTTATATAATCGGGTTTAAATTTTAATAACAAATCCGGTATTTTATTGAAATTAAGAAAATTGTTAAACTATCCAACATTTTGCATTGCTTCATAATTTCGACCTGGAAATAATTTCATCCGGATATTATGTCTGCATCATTACAACCTTTTATGCTTTATTCATTTTATCTACATAAATATAAAATTTATGATTGAAAGTTACGGAGTTTTACATAAATTCTCAATTAAGAAAAACAGGTAGAAAAATTTCTGTGTTATTATTTATTGATAATGCTAACAAGTTTTTCTCAATAAAACAATTAATTATATGAAAATAACGCTAGGCTATATCAGCTTATAATTAATAATTTTTTATAACTACCGTTTATATGTTTAGTTGTTTCAGATATCCATTTAATTAAATATTTTTTTTCTTTAAAGTATTGAAGAGATCCATTTTTAATAGAAATTCAAAATGCGAACATGTTAAAATTTTATCAAAAATAATTAATAATAATTTTACTTTTTATGGCTAAAACAATTTGGACTTCAAAATACAATTTATCTTTTTAGCAATTACTATTTACATAATGCTGTTTTTGAAGATTTTTTTTTTCTGGGTGGCTGATTTAATATACTAACTGCCTTAATAAATAAAGACTTAAAAAAGAAAACCACCTGAGACTTAGAAATTACTTTCATATTAGAAAAAAAAGTAAAATAATAAAAAAAAATCTTTTGAGATCTTCAGATAAGATCATTTTCAACCTGAACTCCATTCAAAAAACTATTTTTATCTATTACTGAAACTTTTAATTATATCAGAATTAGTTTGTTTGAATTTAAATCAATCATTAAAATCGCAATTCAAAATTTTTAGTCTGAAGTATAGAGAAATGAAGTTCTTGATGTAATTGTGAGATGAAAAGGAAAAATTGAAATACACGTAAAAAAAATCTTTTCTCGCTTTTATGTTTTAATTAAATACGCTTGATTGATTCAAAAAGCTTAAAACTACAAATCGTTTTAATTTAGTGCCGGAAATTTTCTGCAGAAGTAAGTCGTCAATTAAAGAAATGCATTTTATTAATTATTTTCTACCGTCGTTGAAGGTAAATAACTAATATGTCGAGTAACTTTTCAATGATAAAAGTATAAAAGAATTTACTTTTTTCCTTCTTTAACATGTTTATGTAATTAATGGAATGCTGATTATGATAACCAATAAATTTTTATGTCGCTAATGAAAAGTTATTCACTTATGCAGAAATTTTCAAAAGCAAATTCATTTGAATAAAAAAAATACAGTAGCGTTTCATTTTTCTTGGACATGCAAGAAAGGGCATTTGACGCTATTTCTTCAACAACTGATTTCAGTGCTAATGATATTATTATGTTCAAATCATTCATCAATCAAGTGAAATTGAAAGTAAATTTTTAAAAATGATTTTTAAAATGTATATTAAGGCCTATCTATTTTTTTTTTCCCCTGAGAGATGTTTTCATTATTTTGAGATTTTTTTTAAAATTTGAGTAGTTTTTATTAAGCTTTTACTTTTTTTTCTTTTTATTAAGCTTTTAAAAACTGGACAATAATAAGTAATTATGTTGAAAACTTGTAATTCCTTAGCTTCATTTCTCTCATCTTAGAAGAATACACGCGTGATTTATATTTTGGCTAAGTTGTTGAAACATGTGAAAATTATAAACGTCATTTTCCTTTGCCCGTAGTTTAGCTAAATATTTAAATCTTAATAAGTACGAAGAAAACTATATCGTTTCACTAATAGTTATCTGTGATTTTCAGCGGCTCACACTTATTTGATTTTTGGGACGAAATATGTACATTTTTAGAGATATCGACATAAAAAAAGGAAAAATTTTTAATGAATAATTTAGGATTTCATAAAATTTCACATTATTTTCAATGTAAAAATGCGTGCGATCCACTATTCAAGTGTAAACGGAATATTTCTTCTTTGTTTACAAAATAAAGCACTGTCTTCGTAAAATTCCCGAAATTCAAAATAAGGTTATTTTGTGGCGTAGTGTATTCTCTTCGAAACAGTCTGTATTTGTATTATTAGAGAAATAAAAATAAGAAATTTGACTCATACTTGAAAAAACTTTAAAGAACAGTCGAAAGTCAAATCTGGAAAAGGATTTTTTACATAGACAGTTACTCATATCCCGTTACTTTCTGCAATAAACAAAGTTGACTGAACTCTTTAAGGCCAATGCCCGCATTTTAGCAACAAACTACCCCTTTTGGGTCCCCAGTTGAAGATACAGGGAAATACACCTTATAATTCAAAAAGATTTCCCCTGCATGAAATTTCCTACTTCATTCCTTAGCA
This sequence comes from Cheiracanthium punctorium, assembly GCA_038373885.1. Lineage (NCBI taxonomy): Eukaryota > Metazoa > Arthropoda > Arachnida > Araneae > Cheiracanthiidae > Cheiracanthium > Cheiracanthium punctorium. The sequence goes on along the minus strand of JAWZYV010014973.1, from coordinate 679,169 downwards.
TATGCACGACCATCTTGAATTTCGGCAACAACCCGAAATATCATACTAAGTCAACAAGGAGAAATTGTTTGACCGACCTGCCTGTAAAAAAGCATAATAGAGGGATGCGTTTTGAAATATTGACTCAAGATATCGTGTTTCAATTCCTTAGTAGAAATTCTCACTCGTGAGTTTTTCTTGTAATTTTTTCATCGCTAAAAGAAAGGGAATTCTTTTTTTTTTTGAGGTACGGTGTTTTACAGGACGCTATTTTCATAAACGAACTATCAAGTGCATAGGTTAATGAACTTGAATTTCTCCATTAAAGTGTTATTCGATACTCACGCAAGAAAAGTTCTAGAAAATGTTCCACTTGTTGAGGAAGTGAACATTCAAAAGTTTTTGTTGCGAAGCGAAGCATTTTTCATAGATTTGTTAGTTTTGTACTTGCAAATGGGAAACAAATAGAAGAAAGCCAATGAACTTTTAAAGTAAAATTGGTGGGGTTAACTTTTGGAGGAAATTATATGTTATACACGAATGCACTTTTACTCACTAGAACGACTGTGATATAATTTAAAAATCAAATCAAATGACATTTAGGAGAACCTTCCCTTAAACGGTATCTAAATTAATTAATTGAATGCAAATAGATATTTTATAAAAGACAGCATTTTATGTCATGCAAGATTACTATAAAATTTACATTTAAAATTGTTTTACTAACTTTTTATTAGTCCGTGCCAAACAATTTTGGAAAAGTAAAGTCTAAATGTAATTGTCCAAAGTATTTTTATAATGAGTACTCAAAAAATATTTTATAACTATATTTTATAACTCTCTTAATATTTTATAACTGAAGTATTCTATAAAATACTTCAATAAAGTTTATTTTATTTGTTTATATTTTTTTGATTTAGCCAGCTTTAAGTATTTTCATCGCCACTTTGATTAATCCCACACGCTCAAATAAAAAAGAACTAAATTCGATCCGAAGGACATGAAATCGGGACAAAGTTGTATCGATTTTAAATACTTCGGAGTTATTTCAGTTCCTTCGGAGCAAATTTAGTCGTCGTCTTTATTTTTGAGTACCATTGTAAGTACCAAGTAACCTATTCCTGATTTAGATGCTACACAACTAAAAGCTCAGATAACAATGCATTGCATGATATTCCTTTTAGTTTAATTGTCAAGCAATTTAGATGGCCAGGTCTGTAACCTTTCGTTTCCAACTAAAAGTGCAAGTGAAAAATTTTTAAAAAAATGTGCATAGTAAGTAAATTGTTAAGTAAAAAAAATGCAGCGTATATTCGAAAGAAGTTTGTTAGAGCTCGCTGAAACATTAAATGTAATTAAAAAGAGAAAAAAAAAGAAGTATAATTATTCTAGCAAACGTGCCTTCATGTGACTTTTTTTTCTTCGTCTAAAGAAAGTGTTCAAAAATTAAAGTCGTTGACTCAAATTAGAATTTTTCGTAGATAATCAAGTGCTGCTTTGCGGTACCTGACAACAAAAGTCTGCGAAAGTGGATTAAGACGATAAGAAAGTCTCTCCAGTCGAAAGTGGGATTTATAAAAAAGAAAAAGAAGTTCCCTTCAAATTTTTACAAGAAGATGAAGAAGAAAAAAAAATAAAGACAATCACATGATCACACGTTAGTCAAAAAAGTTATTTCTTTGCCCGTCAAAAACTAACATGCGAAAAAAAGGGGTGGAAAAAAACTTTGGTTTTTGCAAAGTACCTAGCAAAAAAAAAAAAAAAAAAAAAAAAAAAAAGTCATATTTTCCAACACTCAAAAAAAAAAAAAAAAGTGAAAAAGTATGTAAAAAGTTAAGAGACGCTGTATGATAATATAATAATAAAGAAGGGGGTGTTCGGGTGAGAAGCAAAAAATACAGTAGTTGATGAGGTGTATAAAACGGTTGAAAGTTAAAAAAAAAAAATAACGGTTCATGATTGCACTCGTGCGCGCTGGAGAAAAGCTATCTCGGGGTGTTCGAGAGGCATCAGAAGATGCTCAGGCCGCCCTGAGTGACCCTCCACAGGATAGCTGAGAGGGCCCTCTGATATACTCGAAGGAATTACGCAGAACCCGGGCTTTGAGCACTCTTTTGCCAGGTCTCTCTCTCTCTCTCTCCATTTCGCTCTCTTGTATTCTCAAAAAGATGTTGTAACAGACTCTGAGCGAGCCGCCTCTTCTCGCTGCTCTTCTCCACTTGGTTATACTACTTGCCGTATACATGCCTTGCGTTTTGCATGCACAGTCATTTAAACAACACATGCTTTGGGTCACTGCAGAAGCAGCATCAGTCCCCCCGCCTCCTCTTTCCTCTCTTTCCTACAACAATTGGTGGATGTATCATTTGTTTGTGTGCAGGAGGAAAAGTTTTCGGGATTTTTTTTTCTGTGGGGAGGAGATGGTTCAAGGATTATAATTTTTCCTACTCTTCTTCACATTTGAGGAGATTTTTTGCAAGACAGGAAGGATAGTGACAGGAGTGTATAATGTTAATACACACACACACACACTGCCGATAAAAGTTTAGTGCAGCATTACACCGTAAAATGTTGCCAAATTAGCTGCAACTTTTCTTTGGAGGAACGTCGCGGTATGATTTGATGCTTAAACTCATCAATAGAGCCAAACCATGCCGAAACCTTTCCCCTTAGAAAAAGGTTGCAACAAATTAGCTACAACTTTGCGACACGATTCTGGGCTTAAATTCAGCAATGGAGCGGAATCATGCCGGAATCTTTCCCCTGAAAAAAAAAAAAAAGTTGCAAATTAGTTGGCAACTTTTCTTTGGAGGAACGTCGCGATATGATTTGATGCTTAAACTCATCAATAGAGCCGAACCAGGCAGAAACCTTTCCCCTTAGAAAAAAGGTTGCAAATTAGCTACAACTTTGCTTTGGAGAAACTTTACGGCACGATTCTGTGCTTAAATTCAGCAATGGCGCAGAATCATGCCGGAACCTTTCCCCTTTAAAAAAAAAAAAAAAAAAAAAGTTGCAAATTAGCTGCAACTTTTCTTTGGAGGAACGTCGCGACATGATTTAGAGCTTAAACTCAGCAGTGGAGCCAAATAATGCTGAAATCTTTCCCCTTCAAAAAAGTTTGCAAATTAGCCTCCAACTTTTCTTCGGAGAAACGTTACAACATGATTGGGTGCAAATCACGCAACTTTGAACAGCTTTCTCAAAAAATATTATTGCGCTAGAGACTGGGAAAAAATTTATAGTGTCTCTTTACATGTTGTGCTGTGAACTGTAGGAGTTACTAAATACCCAGGTAAAGTGCTAAACCTACGGAATTTTGCGATATTTCCATAAACGGAAAGCTCCTTGGCCCATTTTTGAAGGCGATTTTTGTGCTTATGAATTTTTTTCTGGGAGTTGTATGAGACATACAGTTTTGTGAAACGAATTGAAAGCTTCATTGGATGGTAGTTAAACGTAATGAGATGTCTCGCGAAAAATTACGACACAAAGTAGAAAGTTCAGTGATTTTTTCTACTGTTGCATTACAGTGAGTCTGGATCCATGTGATGCTAAATATTTCACATTTATTTTTTATTTCACTTGTAATAGTACTGCAACTTCATTCACAATAAAACAACTACCAATGATCATCTTCTGAAGTCCATATTACTATCACACATTATTGCGATTGGATGGATTACTAAGTTGTGTTCAGTCAGACATGAGGTTGCTGGTGTTTAGAGTCCGGATCACCTTTAACTTACCGTACCAGCTCCAAGAATGGGTTACATCCAGTAACGACCACATTTTTTTAAATAGAAGCATCAATGTCGTCTGCTATTTTTTAAAGGGGAATTCAAAGTCTTTTTTTTTTCACACCTGCACACTGTAAGATTGTATGTGTGCAGATTGCAGGTAAAATGTACTAAGATTATTTGTTCAAATAGATTGTTTAATTAATGAAGTATTTTTACACATTTCTAACTTTAAAGATGCATCCATGGTTTTTCATGAACTGATTATACATTGAGTGCAAAGGGAAAAGTTATTTTAGAAAAAAAACTACCCCATTTTTTGCAATACAAAAATTTCTTTTTGTAAGATCCCAAGATGTTGAGGGAACTTGGGCTACAGGGCTGTCAACCAACGTCTTATTCAGAAACTCTGAAAAATAGGGCTTTGGAGCTTTTAAACTTCCGGTGTGCTTTTATTTTAATTACTTAATTATGCTTCCCTTATTGACTTTTAAATTTATTTAACGTGTATTCTTGATGTTTTAACAATTTTATAAGAAACAAGTGTAAAATAAATTTTTATCCTTCTCGATGCATTTTATAAATTTCTTCTTTCTTCTTTTTTTTAAACTCATATGCGTAGTTCCGATAGTTGGAAAGAAGCTATAAAATAACAAAAACACCTTTAAAATTTCATGATTTTCTGAAAAAAAATATTTAATTGTTTTGGGAGCAAATTTACAAACTTTTAATAACCAGAAAAAGTTGATTATCTAATTTAGTTTAATTTATCTTTCTTTGTTGCGATCTCTCTTAAAATTTAACGCTATTTTTAATTACATATATAATTAAATGCTGTTTTTTTTTTAATTTATCTTTTGAATGGTCACTTCAAGATAAAGTTTTATATCACATATTTTTTAAAAATATCTTTTTTAAATTACTTTTGTTTTGCGGAGTTATGCAAATGAAATAAATAATATAGTACAACAAAAATGTCTCTAAAAGTTGCCCATTATAAAGCATAAAATATCACTACAAAAAGCTAAACTGCTTAATAGTTCTAACGAGAAATATTTTTCAACTTTTGCAATATGAGATTACTTTACAAGCAGTGGCGTAGCGAAAAAGTTCTATGCCAGCCAGCAGAATTTTTTTGAGGGCTCCTGTCTGTAATTACGGGCTTTTTTTGCAATCCCTTGTATTTAAGATGCAAAATGAATGAATATTAATAATTATAAGGATTCAAAACAAAAATTTGAAATACACGCCAGATTTGGAAGTTTATCTAAAATGTACCATTACTTAAATGCAAATATTAAAGACTTTTTTTTACGACAAATCAAGCGTTTAGTACACTTTTATTAGGAACTAGCAAATAATCCCTTAGTAGCACGATTCTGAATCGCTTTCGTTATTTTATTTATTTTGTCAGAACGTTAAAACATTTTATGAAACCTTCAGATGATACAAATTTTTTCTGAACACTGTATCATTAAAAAACTGAAGAATAACAAGTAGGTGCAAAATTTAGTAGGAAGGAATAGTCAGTGCTTGTGCAAATGTCCCCTCTTTATTGAGGGGTTGCACTATCCTAAACAGAAATGTCCCGAAGTTTCAGAAAGATCGGATATTTTTTAAGCTTTAATTCAAGCTAGAAAGTATATTCCACACTTAAATACTCCAAATTAACATTTTGTTGCATGTAAATTACTTCATTAGTCGTTTTCCCTAAAATTCGGGCTATACATCACCAAAAAATTGCTATCTTTGGCAATCGTCAGGCAGGTTAAAAAAGAAAAAAAAAAAAAAAAAAAAAAAAAAGAATGTCTACGAAGGTTTTAAAATCATGACGTAAGAGATTTGCAATCTCACTCAAAATTTAAAAGTGTATTACAGCTTCTACAGAAAACAAGGAAGCTCAATCTAATAATTCATGCCTAGACTATTCTCATGCTCATTAGAATTTGAGAGATTATTTCAAGTCTGATGTCAGTTTATCATTAAAGTCTGGTAGCATAACTCGGTTTTTAAGTCATTTTTAAACTCATAACATCAGAATAATATCACTCTCGCAATCTATTAGCTATAAAAAGCGCAATCTATTAGAGTAAAAAGAAATATCATATTGATCACTTTTTACTGGATACGGTGTTGGAGAAGCTCTTTACGCGTGAAAATTAGGAAATTTTACCAAAATTCGGAGAACTGGTAGATTTTCGAATTTATAAAGTCGAATGTATCCTTTTTCACAAATCTGTGCGGAATTCTAACCCGATCGATCGAACAGTGTGAATTTGTATTTGTATACTAGGTAGAGAGAAAAACTTTCATAATTATACATCAGATAGTACTAGTTTATCAGGAGTGTATAAGTATTTAATGTATTATATCAGTGATTTATCAAACTATGATGTTACAATTATTTAAGGTAAGGGGCTTTCGGGAGTCCGATGGAAAAGGAATAAGCGCTAGGAAAATTCACACTGTACATTTTTGTATACTTTCTGTCTATAAGTATATTTTTCTACTAGTTCTTTGTGAAGTGATTCAAAACATTTTATCTCTGTTTCCTTAAGAAAACGAAAAGTGAAAATTCGTATCAGTAAGTATTTCATTTTTTAGGTGATTTATTTTGTGTGTGTGTGTGTGGGGGGGGGCTCTTCAGCCGAGGCCCCCTGCATTGCGGGGGGGTTACGGTACGCTCCTGTTTACAAGAAAAAATGTGAAAAAAATTTAGAGATTTGAATAAATTTCGTTATCTAAAAATTGCTAATTTTTTTCCGTTACAGAATAATTTTATTGAAAAACAAAAATTGAATTTTGACTTGTTAGTGCAATTTTTGCATCTGTTCCTTTCTCAAAAGTTTAACGTTTAGTGCATAAATGATAAAAATATAATATTTCTTAAGAGTTTTAAAGCGAGCGATTTACTTTAAAGATGCTATATGAGGATGCATCTGCTTTCAGTGTGATATCTAGGAAGGGCAATATAAAAATATGATTATAAAATATACATTTGCTATAGTTTTCTTGTAAACATGACAATATATTTTGTCCCTGGTAATCTTCTCACGCTTTCCTACAAAATACATCCAAGAAACTACAAAATTACGAAAAAAAAAATATATATATAAATAAATAAAATAAAATAAATAAATAAAATGATTAAAATATTAAATTATACATGAACGTGTGTTCGAAAATCAATAATTTAATTTTTATTGAAAAAACTATTTCATTCTTCCAGCTGAAAATTGCAATAAATTCACTGAGCAAAATTATTTCGTAAATTGTCTTAGATGGCCTTATCAAAAATACCTAGTTAATAATTATGTAGTTTTTATATAAATTGGTTAATTTTTAATGTTTAGTGTAATGTAACGTAGTCTAGATCTAAAAGTTTTAAATATTAAAAATAAATTCTTAAAGGGAAAAAAATGATAACTAGACTTCGAATAGATGCCTTTGGCATTTATTAAGTACGCTTATTTCCCGTGCATAAAATAGATTTTCAAGTTCACTTTCTGTATACTAACTTTTCTTGCAGCACACATCATGAAACAATTGAAACACTTTAAAGCATACTACTAAAATAGTAAAATTTCCCTTTCGGGTGTAAACGATAGAAATCAACAATCACGATTGCAGTAATATATCCATGTTTTGAAAAAATTAAACATATAACTATAAATACAGTCTAAAGGGTGTTTTGTGTTCTAATTGTAGCACGGACAAAAGGAACTTAGCATTTTATTTTAGGTGATGCTCTACATTAGTGCTGTATAGTATTTTTTTTGTGTGTAGTATTTTTTGTAGTATTAGGAAGTCTCTATATATTAAAACAAATGCTAAATTTTAAAAATTCGATGAATTTATTTTTGATTTTATTTGATAACTTAACTAATCGTGTCGAAAACACCCAAAATTAAAAATTTCGTTAAATTATTAAGGATTTATAAATTTAATTTTTAAGGACTAATTGCAATGTACTACTTAATGTACGTAAACACTTATAATGTATTACTAATGTATTTCAGGATCACCGAAAAATGATCCTTATAATATAAAAATAAATAAATAAATAAAAATAAAACAAAGTCATTAGTTCTAAAATACTGTGTGTAAAAAACAATTTTTGAAAGTCCAAAGATAGACATAACTTTTATTGATAATAGTATAGGCTTTGAAAATTAGCTATATGAATTATTAAATCATACTTCAAAATATAAATAGAATATTTATTCATTTTGTATGCATTACAAAACTGAGCCATTTGAAAATTTTAATTTTAAAATATGCCAACTGCATGCGATTGGCATGTTTTAAAATTAAAAATTTCAAATGGCTTAGTTTTTGTATTCCGTTCAGAGAAACACAATTTTCTGACTACGGGCCTGCGTTATTGCAGTTTATCCTGAGTTAGTGAATTTCCAAGATTTGTTTAATTTGTAGTCCCACTCAATTTCTCTCATTCAACAAGCTTTTATTATAGCTTAGTATGATGTACGAACTGAAGGAAAAAAGTGGACTATGAATATATATATTACAATAAGAAAGAAACCGCTAAGTAAAGAGATAAATGTATGCATAAATTTCAATATGGTAACTAAACCTTCATGCAAATTTACAAATTTCTGAAAAATTAAAGAACAGTTTCTCAAAAGCTTTTATTGAAATCATGAAGTTATAGCCTTCTACATTAAAATATGCATATTTTGCTTTCTTAAATAAGGTTACCTTTTTAGATTACCACACATACATTATATTAAGTAAAGAAAAAGCCATTTTCAGAGAGCGCATTTGAAAAGTATGAGTTCAAATTTTATCACTTTTAGGATTTTCTTTCCAAATCGTGCTAATGCAAATTTATAAAGCATCGTAATTATGAAAATCAATTATCTTTTCGTAAGTTTGTATTTGTAAAGAAGCATAATACTACTATTAGAAAGTTCTTCAACAGGAATGGACGCGAGACTGAAAATAGAGTATAATAGAAGTGTAAATCTGTCTCATCTCGTCTTGCACCCATACCTTGTTTCAATATTTGTGAAATTAAAAGCCGAGTTCATTCCAGTGGCGCAATATATTTCTTAAAAAATTAAGACAATTTTTAAAAATAAAATATTTTAATGTAATTAATCCAGTGGCAATTCTCTATTGTAAGAGATTTTCACATTGATTTCTTGATGAATGCATATATTTATCCTTTACGTGGGGGAGAGCTTCAGCCCCTGTAGGCCTCCGTGGGTGCGCTTATGATTCATTCAAAGTAAAATACCTTACAACTTTATATTAAAAAGTGATTTTTATTAAATTATAGTGCAAATGCATGTACATTTTAATCTGAATTTAAACTTCGGAAATCAGCAAGCTTTTATTCTTTCTTTGTCAAATAATATGCCGTCGCATTAAAAAATACTTATTATAAAATTATTTTTTGTGAGACAAATCAAACAATACATTTAAATTTTAAATCTGAATTTAAACGGTCGAAAGGACGATTTCGTAGATTTTTCTGAGTGAAGCAGTTTCCAGGGGTAACTTAATAACACACAAAAATTAATTTTCACTTTATGAAAAATAAGTAAATAAAATAAAAATTAAGGAAATTTAAAGATTCTTTAAATTGCTATGCACGATGTAGGATTGTACATCGTGTTTATTTCCGACATTGAAAGGATGTTTAAATAAGTAATACTCCCAGTAAGAGTGATCCAATAATCTTCCCGCCGGCAACGCAAGTAGATTGTACGTGAGGGATTACAGAACATGGTCGGGGTGAATATATTTAACAGGAAACCTTTCGTAAAATTGACTTCGTTGAACATATCTTTAATAATTCAACATCAGTTAATATAAATATGTGTGCTCTAAGCGGTGATTCCTCACGAATTTAAGACGTGTTGACAAAACTTTTGGTGCAGTAAAACCATCCAAAAGTTTAAAAAAAAGGTTCCAAATGTAAATTAAGAAAGTTAAAAAGTATACAATTATAAAATTATATTTAAAATTTTCTTTCACTAAAACATAGTAAGGCACATTACAATTTTTTTTTTATATGAGTTGCATTTTCTTCTTATTTTTTATTATTTTGCTGAAAAAAGTTTTTTTTCGTTTCCTTAATACGTTATTGTTCTATTTGTCTTATTAGTTTTTGACTCTTAAGCTTACTTCATCAATCTTTGCAACAACAACAGTGAGTACTCATATAGTGTTTTTAGCATTCTCTTGTCTGCATTGCATAACAAGTTTGAATTTTCTATAAATTAAACATTGCTTAAGTAAGTAAAATAAGAAAACTTGGATGCTTAACAATTTTTCTTAGTTATGTAATTTTTTATATTTTTCTACATATGGATTTACTTTCCAATATTAAAAAAATGTTTTTTAAAGATGTCATTTTCATCTCATTAAAAAGAAAGAAAGAAAGAAATATTTTTCCACAGTTATAGTTTGAAAAATCAAAATAATAATAAGTGAATAGGCGGTTTTTTAAAATCTAAAGTAACGGAAACACATTTTATAAAATTAGTAAGTGATGTTTCTTTTTGCGCCAAAATAAATCCTAGTTTATCATCTATGCTCACTTTTGTAGGAAAAATTTTACTACAATATTTGATGGAATTGGAAAGAGTAATGAAGAAAGAAACATAGACCAACTGAAAGCTTTACATATAAATATATATTTATATATATATACAGAAAAAGGAAGATGGATACATCTGTGGTACGTCTTGAGGAGCCCCTATTTTTCTGCACGTGGTATTTTTAATTTCGTGCTCCTAAAATTTGGTTTAACAATAATGCACGTTTAGCCTTAAAACTTACGTGTTTTCTTCCAAGAACTTTAGGATTTATGGCAACTTACTTAAGCCCTTTACACTGAAAAATTTGGCTTTGCAACACACAATTCATTTTTATAACTTTTTTGTGAAATATTTTTGCGTATTTTAAACGAGAAAAATGGATGCTCATGAATTTTTTTACCGAGATCACAAAATCATCAGAAATAAAACGAGATATACTTGTGAACATTTAAACCATTAGTGAACATTTAAACCATTGCGATACAATTAAACCACAGATGAAGGAGAGGGAAATTACTGCTGATTTATAAAAAATGGAAGCATATATTTCACCGCTTTATATTAACGTTTTTTTACAATCAGTGTTATTTGTAACACAAAATTCATTTTTATAAGTTTATTTTATTAATGATTTTTTTTAGGTCTTGATTATTTAAACAAGTAATAAAAGAGCGAACTTTTTGAAGTGCTTGCTATGATCATTCATTTTTGTTACATTTTATCTCAAAGATTGTATATTTTCCCTGCTGCAAATGATCATGGAGAATGTTTAACCAATAATACTGCTAGTATGAAATAATTCAAAATTTCTAAAATAACGCACATAAAAGGTGCTTATCGTTCTGTAGGAACAGAACAATAACCTTTTATGAGCGCTATTTTACAAAGTTTTAATTATTTCATTTTTTTAAATACCAATTTATTTTTGAGTATTTTTTTGTTAATACTGCTAGTATATTTTACCATTACCCTTTAATCATGAGATTATCTCATCAGGTTTTCGTCTTTTCATTTGACTTAGGTAAATACGTTATTAATTCGATACTGGCTTTTAATTTTAGAAATTTTAGATTGAAGAGAGAGAGAAATTTAAACATATTGGATTATTTCATTTTTTTAAATTATTTCATTTCGTTATTAAGTTCTATTTGTAAACATATTCTGAAAAAAGAACGGCATTAAATTCGAAGGCATACCTTTATTCAAATTATTAAGAACACTTGCAATGAAAAAGAAATAATTTTCTTATGTGATAATAGTAATCTTCACTGTTTCGCTTATATAACTCATGAAATAATTTGCATATTGCAGGTAAACTACTAAAATGTAACAGCTCAAATTGGATAATGTCTGCAGAACGGAACGTGTGTTCATAATGTTTACACAATCTCTGTAAGTGGACACTTTTTGAGGGAACCGCGGAAGTGTCCAAATTTCAGAGGCTTCATTGCATTCAAATTTTTAAGCTATACATAGCTATTTAAGCCACTATTTTAACACAAAAATTTATGTTGAATTAAAAATATAATGATAATGCTTTCCGTACATTTTTTTGTTTTGTTTTGGGATTACAAAAAATACCTTTCTATTGCTGAAGAAAAATTCATATTAAATTCATAAAATGAAATATTTTGGTGTTCGACAAAAAATTTTAATCAATATAAACTCATTTGGCGGATAAAAACAGCCTGATTATTTAAATTTTATTAATTATATTGCTTTTGTTATTAATTATTTGAGCCTTCATTATGTAGAAAAGATCATACGGGATTTTACAGTAAATCATGCTTATCATTATTATGTATTAATTTTTTAAAACTTATATGAAAGAGTGTTTCGATTTTTCAAAACTTCGTTATGTAAACTGTGATTTAAGATCTCTTGGACATGGACTGAAAAGTTATTCGGCAGTTATAAATAGTAAATTCAGATTCACAAAATTATTTTTGAAACAAAAATGTACACTCATAAATAAATAAAAATAGACAGAGAGGCCCTCCCCCCCCCTTAATAAGGAACAAATACAGCATACAGTAATTTAAAGATATTTCGTTTGAATTGATCTAGAATTAAAAAAAAATTTCTTGAGTTACATTTTATGGCCGTGTGTAAATATGCGTTGGTTTTATAAATTGTCTATATTCTTGCTGTAATACATTGAATTATTTTAAACTACATTGAAGTACTACACTGAACTACATTGAACAACAATGAAATACTTTATAAGCACTGTTAGAAAGGCTTTCCTATATAAAATTGTATTAATGTATCCAAAAAAACTAGTTGAAAATCAAGCCCAGTTTTGATTCGAAAATGTATTCTAGATTCTTAATGAACGGTAATTTATGGTTTCCTCCTGAAGGGACATAAAGTACATTCTCAAACAAAGTCAATAACTTTTCCACTAGTTTTAAGCATTCGTCAAATATAAAACTGGCAGCTGATGATTATCAGCTAAAAATCGTGGGGTGTCGTTGGGAGAAATTTCAACAACATCAGATAATTACTAGGCTATAACAATGCATTCCGTTGTTTGGGACTTAAACTTGTACAGTATCCTGCCGTATGACATACATCAGTGTAACATGATTATCAGCCCACATTCGTAAGGTGCAAGTGCTGTTTCGAAAAATTTCAACAATTCTAAATAATTACTAGGCTGTAGCAATGTATTCCGTTGTTTGAGACTTAAATTTGCACAGTATCCTGCCGTATGCCACACTTCGGAGTAATAATCCCAAACAAAATGGTTTCGTCGAGAGGCTAAACCATTTTGTTCACCATGTCGCCACTTCGGTGGCTCATCTGGTTCGATTTAATGGGACGATGGATGCTGCGGAATGGAGTGGGCACTTTACGGCTGTGAAGTGACGAAGAAACACCAACAACAACAAAAAAAAAAAAGCGAGAGAGAGAAAGAGAGAGAGAAGAGGATTGAAGAGGGCACTTACTGGCAAATCTGGGATCCGGCGTCGTTCCGTACCATCCTGGAGCGGACTGCCTGACGTCTCCGTAGTGAGCCGAGATGTCAGTGCCGTTGCAGTACTGTGTTGGGAAAGTGTTGACTGGATGGGACATGTGCATGTACGGATTGCTCACTGGGACATTCATGGCTGTTTGGGATTGAGGGCTCCTGTACGCTGCGGCTGAACCGAGTCCTGAATTTTCTGCAGCGGCAGCAGCGGCGGCAGCGACGGCCTTCTTGTAGCTCTCCTCAAGCGGACTCGTCAAGATATCGGTCACAGAAAACGGCGTAGAGTGTTTGGGACTCAGTGACATTGCTTCACGCCAGAGCTAGTGCTGTAGCCCTGGATGAGAGGACCACTGGAGAACCGATTGTTGTTGCTGTTGTTGTTGTTTTTTTCCTCTTTCGCTTCTCCCTGCTGGATTCTCCCTGGCCGCTAATTGAAGCAGGCGTTGCCCCACCAAACTGCTGCTACTCTTCAACAATCCCGATGCTCTCGAAGCGGAAGGCTGCTACTTCAAGCAGGCAATTCCGCTTGATGGAAGTGACTGACACCGACAGTGAAGTCAGGATTGACCTACTCGTGAGTGCGTGATGTGATGAAGGGTGGGGGTGGAAGAGGTGGAGGGGGGAGTGAGAGACAGAAGCACAGGCCAATGGCGCTCTCGAGGATCCGTCCACGTTCGAGTCGAGCGCATGCGCCGGCGATTTCTCTCCGTCCGGCTTTTCGGACCTCCTAAAGTGACCCCCTTCTCTCTCTCCGTAACACAACTCCTATTTAACGTCCAGTGTGATTTTTAAGGCCCTCGCGTGCAGTCGGCATAGACGAGAAATGGGGAGATGGGAGTTGCGAAAAGGGAAAAGAAAGATAAAGAAGAGCGGGAGACCGGGAAAGGGGGGAGGGGGGGGGTGGAGGCCGGATAGGAGGAGGAGGAGTCCACTTGACTCAAACGAACCAATGAGAGTCTGCCGCTTTCCCCATTGGGTTGGTCTCCCCGAGTGCTCTTGATCAATGGAAGCGAAGCACGAGTTGTAGCACCTCCCAAGCATCCATGAGGACGACGAGGACTATTTCAGGATGAGAAAGTCGAGGGGATGACCACAAAATGAGCCTGTTTCGCAAACACTGGATACGCGAAAGTATCATCGTGAATTCGCATAGGGCCATTGAGATAACAATGCTTCCTACATCAAACACCGATCTCGGAAGGGGAAGTTAATCTTGCTATTAATCCTTTTTACGGTGAAATCAGACGTAACAAAATATTTAAAATTCCACCTAACCGCAGAAATGATCTTTCAACGAAGCTTATCAATAGTTTTATCCCCATATTGATAATCTTTACGAATGGCTTTATTGTTTGTTCGATTAATATTATCCGAGGGTTTCGTACAACAATTTAGAGGAAAAAGAAAAGTTAAAAAATCAAATGTATCTTCCTGTTACAAGAATGTACCAATCCCCCATCGACATATACCAAATACCCATGTTATATTTTTTGAAAAAGTTCGGTAGAATAGTTTTTTTCTCTTTCCTCTAATCAGTCAATAAATCATTCAGAAATGCTTTTCAAACTGTTTGAGTTTTGGGAATATTCGGGGACAGGGGTCTAGTTTTAAAAATACGTGACTTATACTTGATAAAGAATTAAAAATGTCTAATAGAAAAACTATTACATTTACAGAAAGCTGTTTTTAAATAGTTAAATTTTAGTACACTCTATTTTAATTCTTAAAAATAGCTACAGCGTTTGAGGATGTACAAAATGTTTGTGGTTATTATATTTATTTTTAGAATAGTACTCTAATTTTCTAATATTTATGTCAGTGGAGGATCTGAGGGCGAATACTTGAGGTCTCAACTCTGTCTCTCCCCCACCCCCCCATAATAGAATAAAGAAAATAATATATATGTATATAATAAAATATAGTATATATATAATAAAATATAATACACACATACACAGACACATATATATATGTATATCATAAAATAAAGGCGTTGTTTGACGGTAACATTTAGCCTTATTGAACAGTTCGCTTACATAAAACGAGAGCCCTCCTCCCCCCCCCCCCTCCCCCAATTAGGTCTTCCAAAATTCTTTCTGAAACTGAATTACGTTCTCAAAAATTTTCACAAGAAATGCCTGTTAATTTTTATAAAAACATAGTCAATTTTTTTTTTAACCCATTCGGCATTTTAAGAAATTTCCAACCTTTTTGAGTTCTTAAAATGATCGAATTTAAGGAACTATTTATAGCTAACTATTAACAAGTAGCTCTCTATCGATTATTGAACTTTTACTATCTAACAATTATTTACTTAACTAAATTTTTATTGTTACTGACAGTAAATAAAATAAAATACCAAAACCTCCAATTTTCGTGAAATCCCTGATATTTTTCGCTGTCGTACATTCTACCTCAGGATTCTACAGATGATTTAAACAGTTAAATAATTTTTTTCTTTCAAGGTACTACATCCTCTATGCATAAAGCTGTACATAATTTTTTTTTTCCAATAAGCGCTTCGGGGGGAGGGGGAGGGGAAGAGATTTTTTTGGAGAAAAAAACTATGTAATTTTGTCATTTGAAATTACACGCTTTATTTCCCTGATATTTGAAGCTAGTGATTTCTGTAAAAATTCCGTACTAATATGCACTAGTAATATGCACTTTTGAACTGGAATATCAAAGTTTATTTATCAATACTTAAAATATATTATTAGTTACATAATACCTAGGTGCATATTTATGAAAAAAATACCCTATCAACAACAAGTATTTTTTAATAAAAGAAAATAATTTTCCTTTTTCTTCTTAATTTTTTTTTCTAAGAAAGAAAGACTTTCTTCCTGTACATTTTTATGATCTTCTACTAAATAATACCAGCTTAATTCTTATTTCTAAAGTGCAAAATTGTTTTTTAACATAATTCACTGTAGCATGATGTCTTGAGATTTTCAAATTGTACAAGATTATTGTTAGTAAATTTAAGTTATGTTTTAGTCAAATGTGCAAAGAAACAACAATTTCATATGTATTTAGATAAAAATAATAGGTATTAATAATTAATACTAAAGGTCTTTTACACAAAGCCAATTTAATAGAGTTTCAGTTTTAAATTTGTTATTGAAACAAACAGCGTACCTTATGTTATTAACAAAACAAAAGATTATAAGTAATTTACATCATAATGGATTATGATGCATTTCCCATCTCCATTAATAAAATAATTAGAAACGTTAACGAAAAATATATTTTATAAAAAAAAAAAAAAAAAAAAAATTACCAACACTCCATTTTAACGCTCATGCGTAATCTATAATGTAGTTATTCAAATAGATTAAAACAAGAGCTTAATTATTTTTTAAGAAATAATTACTAAAATTCAACATTTTATCTAAAACTATCTATACATTGCATATATAGCTTATATTTTTTCAATGCTGAAAAATACTCTTGGATAATTTTTATTTACATGTAGATATTTATTTACAAAATAATTAAATAGATTACACTGTATTGCTGAAAAAGTAATTTACAGGCAATGTGACTCCATATTGCCTGTAAAATAAGTTCGCTTGCAACACAAGTAGTAACTGTCGTGCTGAAAAAGTAATTTAAAGGCAATGTGATTCCATATTGCCTGTAAAATAAGTTCACTTGCAACACATGCCAGTGACTTCTGGAAAGGAAAAAAAGAATTTGTATATTTGATAAGATTTGGTGATTTAATTATTTTAAACCTTTTCAAAACTAGCCCAGTAAAGTTCGAAACATTAAAATAATTTAGGGAAGAAAGTCTTAAAAAAATAAAAAACCTGCCAGCTTCTGTGATTAAGCGAAAGTTGTTCAGTGAAAAATCTGTTACACGTATAATCAATAAATTTCCATCTAGATGTGCTTGAAACCCTAGTTTCTCTTATTAAACATAGATTCTAATAAAGGCCGTGCGAAAATTTCAAGGAGGATCTTAGAGTTCCGGATCTTGAAAATTATTGTATCATTCAATCACGAAGTAAATTTTTCAACAACTTTGAGGAGAAAACAACATCACCACCCAATTAATCTCCAGAACTTGAATTAGTATTGATCACAACTGCATTCTGATAACATGTATTAATACAGCGCAATAATTATTACTGATATGATATCTTAGAAGGATAGTTTATTAAGTGACTCAGGTGCGTAGCCAAGGGGGGGGGGTCATAACCCCCCATGAGGAATTTTTTGCCATACAAAATGTATATTCTTCACTACATTGTCACACACACGTATACATATATATGGGTTGTAGTAGTCGTAATCCCCTCATTAAAAATTTCTGGCTACGCCCCTGGGTGACGTGATTTGTGACTACATTTGTAGTTCTAGGAAAACTAGTAAGAATAAAGAGTCTAAATTGGAACTACATTTATTTCAAAGGAAGATAACGCACAACCACGTAAATTTATAGGTAAATAATTAATAGAAGAAAGAGAGAGAGAGAAAAGGAAGAAGAAAAAAAGAATGAGGGATGCTCCGTAAAGGAATTGTGTTTCTCCATGACAATGCTCGGCCTTATACTGCTGGTGACAGTCAACAGATGATTCGGCAGTTTCGTTTTGAGCAGTTCGAACACCCACCGAACAGCCTAGGCTTTGCGCCGTCCGACTACCACTAGCTCATGGACATGAAGCTTGAGCTAGGCGGCAAGTTCTTTGAATCCGACGATGAAATAAAAAATGCAGTAGTGGTTATCCTCATTGGGGAGAAGTTTCTATGAAGAAGGTATAGAAAAGCTGGTAACCTACTACGACAAGTTTTTGAATATTGATAGAAGCTATGAAGAAAAATAGTTTAAGGTAGGCTCTTTCATGTACAAATAAAATTGGCTTGAAAAAAATTTTTTTTTCTTGCTAATTTGTTTTCAAAACGGAACTTACTTTTTGAATACACCTCCTATTTACTTAGAAAATAACGCTTATTTTGTAGTAGAGTGTTTCATGGATTATACAGCAAATTGTTAAATGACAATTGCCAATCCCCAATCTTTAGCTAGCATTTATTTATCTATTTCTTTATTAATTTTTAAAGGAAAGAAGAAGGAATTTACTAAAGCGAATATATATATTTTTCTTATATTAGTCAAAAATAAAATATAAAGAGATTGAGATCTTTCTTATTTTGAGACTATTTTTTCATTTCATTTTCTTCCTACAAATTTTCCCCTTTTTAAAAGAAAATATTTTGAAATAGTTTACAAATTTGCATTGCTGGTAAAGCAATTTACAGGTCACACTGCCTGTAAATTAACTTCACGTGTACAGCTCCGATACATGCTCGGAAAAGTGCGAAGCTTTTAGAAAATAAAGATGAAATTTATAGTGAGAAATTTCCTTTTAAGATATTTTAAAATGAAATATTACACTACTTAAATAATAAAGTTTATTATTATTATTATTTAGATGCATTCAGTTACAAATACAAAAGGTTTATCATTTTTGTTGCTATTACTAGTGATTTCAGAATAAGTTACTGTGAAGAAAACTTTTGAGTATTATATTTATAACTGGTAATCAATTCTGTAAAGAAGTCGAAAGTTATGTTAAGTGAAAATATTAAAATAACTTTATTATAAACAACTAATTTAGTTATGTTATCAGACAAACTAACCCCACCAACAATGTTATTTATGGAGTTTATATTTTATAGATCCAAATTTTTGAATTTGGAAACAGTTTTTTTTTATTTAATTTTTTTTTCCAAAATATCTATTTACAAACAAACGAATCTGGATTCTTTTTCTTAGATTATGTTTATACCATTTTAAGCATCTCTGTTGAAATGGGTCGGCGCTTCCTTTAATTATATTAGCCAAGGCTTCACTTAGAAATCCAAAACATACAACTAATTTTCATAAATTCCCTGAACTGCACCCATTCAGAAGCATTCGTTCAAATAAATGATCGGAACAAACGCAAACTGCGATGATTGAGCAGCTGTCGGAAACCAGTGCTGTCCCTCAAAAAATATCCGGAATGCGATCTAAAAATAAGCGCACGCTCATTACTACCCTTGTCCTTTATTTTTGGTGCTCTTGCCGATCCAAATCATCCCTGCAGAGAGCGGCGTGAAGAGGGAGCAGCTTAACTGTCCGGAGTATCGAAGATGGCTCCTAAATAACACTCATTTAGGACACGAGTCTCATTGATGGCCCAGTCTAAAACCAACAAGTGAGGCTTTAGACGCCTCTCGAGGACCACCCCTCGCACTCACGCACCGGGTCTTGCTTTGATTTTCGGCGAGAGTTAATCACCAAGCCTTTTCTGTTGTGCATTTCTCATCGGGCCTCTTAATAGGGAGTCTCAGAAGGTAACATCGATTCTTAGAATGTGAATGACAAGTGATTTTTCGTTTTTCTGTGCGGTGAGGGAAGCGTTTAGACTCTGAATTTCATTGGTAAGAATCAAAGCCGATAGGTTTTTTTTTTTTTTTTTTCCCTCCTCAAGCGCGAAGTTTGAACACTGAAATTTTTTTTTTTTTGTTGTTGATTCAACAAAAGTTTGGTTGGCTCTATTTCAAAAAGAATATTTTTGTTGTATCAACAAAATGTGTGTTAATTCAACGAAACTGTTACAACCAACATTCTGTTACAACCAACAAATTAGATTGAAATAGCGACAACCAAAAATTTTTTAATCAACAAAAGTTTGTTCAATTCAACAAAACAATTTTTTCCGAGGAAAAAAAAAAGTTTTAGCCTTTCTTAGTGCTTGGTTAATTCGATGAAAGTTTGGATGAATTCAGGCTATCTCGTAAAAACAATTTTGTACAGAAACGAGTCAATTTTTTAATATGATGTTGTCAAGACTTACGAACTGTCGTTCGTTCACCCACTCCCCCCCCCCCCCCCATTTACATCTGATTGCAACAGCTTATCCCTTGAAGACAGGTGTGTTTAACGGCTCTTGCAAACAGTTGCACCTCGAATTTTGCATGAGAGTGAACTTTTTCTTATTACAGTCATGTTAACTCACCCCACTTATCTTGGATCGTGTTTATTTATTTATTACTTATTTATCATTTATTTACCAATTTATTATTTATTTTTTATGCGTGTTGGTTTCCTTGGATTCTGTTTGCTCGAATCTTCTTCTAATAAAATAAAGGCAGAAAAGCCCATTAGAGAGAGGAGATTTTACAGGTTTTTAATTAAATAGGATACACTTTATTTCTAATTCTGGAGCTTTTTTTGGTAAATAAACAGTAGTTGACAGACATCTTACTAGAGGTATCTCCATATGATGTTCAGCTTTAATTGTATCTTCTACAGACAAGAATTTCTTCTTCAAAAATTGGTTCTAAAACATTCTACTGATAGTAGAGGGAATTAATTTCGGCTTTACTCGAGACGTTTTAAATTTTTAATTCTAAGTTGTAAGAAAACATGCAACTGTAAAAGAGCCCTTTGAACATGTTTCTATGCACGAAGTCATTTTTCGTAAAGTTGAGCTATAAAAATTTCTTAGCGTTTAGATTTTTTTTTTTTGTTACTTAAATAAACACAAGCCTCATCGATTGTCAACTTTTCATCGGGGGGGGGATGACTACCGCAACTCACATATAGGTATACGTGTGTGTGTGATAAGGGAGTGAAGAATATACATTTTGTATGGCAAAAAATTCCTCATGAGGGGGGTTGTGATCCCCCTATCCCCCTTGGCTACGTAACTGCACCATGAATTTCATTTTTTAATCAGTTAAATAATATATATATATATAGTTAATATGCAAAATACAGGGAAAATTACTGGAAAAAATGACATATCCCTACAGGAAAACTGAAAAACAGACCATAGCATAACAGCATATACAGAGGGCCAAACAGGTGAAAATCGAAGTACAATGGACCATGAAATAAACAGAAATGAATGGAAGAAAATTATTATATAAATATAGATTAATTCAAACATTTATCAATGGTTTGAGTTACAGTGCCAGAAAACATCCCCATTTTCGATGCAATGCTGGATCTTGCGTATTTTCTTCTAGGAACGGAGACTCTAGGACACTGCCAGGAAAATCTTTCGGGACAGTAGGATCTGAAATAAGCCGTGAATAGAAAACGGAATTTTTGCACGGCTTAAAAGTTATACTAAATGTTTTGAAAATTCCGTTGGGTTATACGTCCCTACAAAAAATTCACTCTTGCGACATTTACCTGCATTCCAGCAGTTTTTACGATGCTGTTTCACGCATCATTTTTAAATTTTACATTCATAATTTTATTAGTTTTTTCATTTTTATTTTCTACAAATTTAATATATTGTAAATACATTTTCTTCAATTGCGATTTTCACACCGCTTTGTATTTTGTGGATGTCTTTTACCTCGGAAATCCGTTACGTAATTTCTAGCCATTTATAAAATTTAGAAGACATTTTCAAAATAAATCTTTTATTCAACTTTCAAAATTAAAAAAAAAAATGTACCAGATGGTTCTTTTGAACTAGCTAAATTTTTATCTCAAAATGAAAACTCGAAAATAAATTTTTATTCGTACATATTAATGACCTTCTGTATACAGCAATTATGTTAAACATATCGAATTCACACATTTTTTTCTAAGACTATAATGCATTTTAATCATTAATTAATAACTAAATATTTATTTATAGTGCTGCATTGATAGGACAATAATTTAACACCATACTGCACATTGATTTTTATGAATTTTAATGGACCAAAAGCTTTTAAACCAGAGACATTATTTCAAATTAAGCATACATATTTTTGTGCAGTTAAAAAAAATGATATTTTATTAGAAAAGAGAGATATTTTCTCGTTGCGAAAATGAACGATAATGAAAGAATTTAACTATACCGGTATAAATTGTGTGATTTTAATTTGTGTTCATTTACAGTATACAATCTATTTTTAATATGCATGTACGACTCAAAAAGTTAATAAGTTACCCTCTAACTCCTTCAGAAGAATGTGCAAAACGTTTAATGCTATTAATAAAAAATTTGTTACAAGAATCAATTTTAAAAGCAACCGTAATTACTAAAAGTTTTACACTCGATGGCATACGCTTTCTCGTTTGAGAATACTTATTATGATATTAATTTTTGCGTAGATCCTTTTAAAACATGCTATTCATTTGACGTCAATCAAATTAAATCAATCACGCTTACCAGCATCCACAAAAAAAAGGTATTTTCTCTAGAAAAATGTACATTCGTATTTTTTTCTTCTTTAACTTCCTTTTAAGATAGTACGAAAATATATTCACTACTTTGATGTAGTAAATTTGTAGTAGACATTTCTTCTGTTTCTTTCCTTTAGATCTATTTTTTAACGAGAAAGGAAAATTATTAACTTTTTATTTTTCATACAAAAATATATTTAATTAACATAATTATAAATTAACAAAATTTTCCGTTTTAACGCTAATTAAATTTGTTTTAAAGCATCCAAAATGCAGGTACAAAAATTTAATTTTTAGAAGTGTATTAGCAGCGCTTTATCTTCTTGAATTTATGGTAATGCTTATTGGCCCAGTGAGCTTATTTCTGCGTCACGTTTTCTTGTCTTTTAGAATGACGGAAGTTTTGCATATACCGTGTTTACTCGCATAATAGTCGCACCCCCTTTTGAAGAAAAAAAAATCGTCAAAATATTTTTCTCGCATAAAAACCGCAGTCGCGTATTTAAGCTTCATCTAGGAAACGGAAAATTATCAGTTGTTTCCAGAACTACAGTACTACTAATACCTTCAAAGGAAGTGATTTATTATGAATTATTAGAATTTATTTATTATACAAAATTATTAGAAATTATTACTATTATGCTATTAGAATTTTTTGTCAAATTTTTACAATTTGTAAATTTTATGTCTATAAAAACCGTAAAAAGAAAAATCCGTTTAGTTTGTGTGCAACTGAAGAAAACAGCGCATAATATGCAAATATTTGGTAAGTGACTCATTTTATTAAAATGTTTTATATATATATATATATATATATATATATATATATATATATATATATATAGCAGTAATGCTTTAGCATTAGAGTGTACAATATATTTTGTAATAGATTTCCCCGCAAAACAGTCGCACCTGAACTTTCACAATGAAAAATTGGCAAAAAAAAAAGTACGACGATTACCTAAGCTGTGATGCTATTGTAATTAAATACTTTCTTAATAATCAAGAGTGAAAATGAGTGCTAAGGAGTGATATATCATCCTACCTTTATGGAAGAATGTAGACAACTTCCAGAGTGAACACATCACATGAGAATCATTTCTTCAGTAATTCAAAAAAACTTTTTTCTAGCAAAGAGTGCCTTACTCTGAAGGAAGAATATAAAAATATGTAACTGTATCATTTCTTAGTAGATCATTCTTGTTAAGTGACTTGAATCATTTTTAAGAGTGACTCAAACACTTTTGAAAGTGTTTTTTAGTTTAATTTTTTTTCGCAGTTGGATGCTAGCCTGTAATATTTTAAAGTCAATAAAAATAATTCATCTTATTGATGTATTTTTGTAATTGTTAACATAGTATAAATTATTATTATTGATCCTTTTATGCACAGGATCTGCAAAATAACCGAAAGAAAAAAAAAATGCCTCAAGGAACATTTATAAATTCAGTTAATTTGCATAATTTCTTTTTTCATAACAAATTATTATTAAAATAATGGAATGATTTACAAATATTTTGTTTACTTTTCATATTTTCCTTTCAAATTTTCAATTCGCATTATTTTCTTTTTTCACAAATTTTGCAAGAAACTCTTTCTCTTCAATGAATATTTAAAGAATGTTGCAAGTTATTATTTATTTCTGATTTCCCTATTTAATTGCTTTTTATATTTATGAATTCGGATAAAATTTTAGTTTGAATTGTTAAATATTAAATCTTGTGCCTTCAACTTGCGATTTATTTTTTGCATTCTCATATAGCGAAGATTTTCTTTTTCTAATCTGCAGTCTTCGGCAGAAATTTGATCTTAAATTAATAAATTCTTTCTAAATGATATTAAATTTTTTCGTAACGTCTACTTTTTCGTTAGAAAGCCTCCGTTTCCTGTTTCACTCCCATGCCTCTTCCTCAGCGTTTAATCATTACTTCCAAAAACCGTTGCGAGTAATGACCTATGGGAAACGATATTTTTACGAGAAAAATAAAAGCATGAACTTTTCCCATTCCGTATTTCTCTTGGAAGAAAGAGGTAGTTACAAAAAGTAATTGCATTCTGGGCTGAGTTGAAAAAAAGAAAAATAATGAAAAAAAAAGAGAGGCTTGCAGTTATTTCATGCTACTTCTCTTTCTTACGGGACTTTACTCTTCTTTGTTCTGGTTGCTATGGCAACAGGGAGACGCTTGTGAATCCACGGTATAGTGGATTAATTAAAAAAGTTTTCTATTCATGAATTGAGGGGGTAGGGCCTTTAGTTCTCCCCGTATGTTAACAAAGAGTTGCCAGCCTGCAAATTTACCCCCTAAAAATAATAAATGAAGCTTGTTTCCGCACACCCAGAAAAGTTGCATTCAGTTAGAGCTTCCTTCACGGCTTTTGTTTATTTATCTTCGAAATTGTGTTTTATTTTGTGGCAACAGCGAATTTGTTTTCCTTTTGTTCCGTTGCTCGAGAGGAAAGCGAAGAGAATAGAAAAATATTTTTTTGTGTATTTGAATATCTTTTTTTAAAGGAAAAAAATGTGTTTACTTGGGGTTGGGTAAATGTCTTTTGCTCTTTCTCGAAAGGAAAAAAGAAACGTTCTTTCTTTACAAGAAACTCCTGTTCAAGACACTTCAATTTGTGTCTGTCGCTTTTCAAGTGCGCGACAGATTTTTAGTAAGTAAAGTAAATGGTAGACTTTTCCCCCCGAGAATTTCAATTAAACTGCAAGGAATTTCACCAATCTGAAGGAGCAACTATATATAAAGTTTTTAGAGTATTTCTGGAGTTCAGTTTTATAGGAGGAGAGAATTTGGCGAATATTGCCGTCCAAAGAATGAAGAGACTATATATAGGAGATAATGAATTCTTCTCATAAAAGCAATATCGGAATTTTTTGAACACTTTGACGCAAACAACAAACTTCTTGCAAAACTCTCATACGAAGTCTTTTATTTTTTATTTGTGCATTTTTAATGTTAAATTGAAAAAAAAAAAGAGTTTTTGCGAAAACCCATTACGAAGTGCAATATTTAAAAGTGGAAAAGTAAACTTGCTGAAGAACGGAGAAAACGTACGTCACTTTTCACATTCGCCGGAGAAAGTTGAGATAAAATGTGTTGTGAAATAGTACTTTCTGAAGTAGAGAAAATTATTGTACATAAATGCCTACATTCTTTTTTTTAATGCGCACAGAGATTAAAATTTCTAGTCATTGGCAGTTATTTTACGGAGCTTCAGAATCAAGATCGTAGTCGTGCATAAATGCCTGCACGCGCGATATTTATCTTTGATGTAAATTAATAATATGTTTGCTTTCGTTTTTATAGAATTAACATGACCACTATCAAAGTTATTCAATTATTATTTGTTAAATCTGTTAATTTAAAATTAATTCGGTGATAAATATTTAGATTAAAAAAAAAATAAGTGTCTCGAGGTTTTCGAATAATTATAAATTGTATCTGCATTTTAACGTGATAGGAGGGGGGGGGGAATTTGGAAATGGCAGTTGTATAAAATCGAGCATTATCGGTCACCATAAATGCTATAAACCTAGATAACAAACGTATATGAAATGCTGCCTCGTTTAAGCTTCGTTTGAGGAACGATAAGAAAAAAAGTTATTTGGATATGAAACCTGGTGAACTATTTTGTGATAATAAATTAAGGTATTTTATGCAATTGCAAATTAAGGTCTTGAATCGAGAATAATAAGTAAGCGAACAGAACAAATATTTCTTGTAGAAAAAATAAACCAATAAAAATGAATGCAGTGAACTATGCGTACAGTGAACATAAAATTGGGAGCGCTGAAATATTTTGTCGTGATAAAAGAATTTCATCTCAAATGACATGCATGCGAAAAAGTCAACCAGTATTTTGAGATTTTATAAATGAGATTTCCTGCTTAATTTATACTTTTGCGCAATACTTTTTCTGACAAAAAAAAAAAAAAAAAATAAATAAATAAAATAGAGTACTTTCAGTTTAACTAAAAGAAAGCGCTGTTTTTTCGTATAGATTCGCTTTAGATGTGTGAAATTCAAACAATATTTAGGAATATGTAACCTCCCAGGAAAAAATAAAACTGCTTATGTATATATGCATTAAGTCTTACATTCTTATCTAAGTATATGTATTCTATTTACTTAACTCTATTTACTCAATAATAATTTATATACTTATCCAAATATATGTGTTCTATTTACTTAGTAATTTATACAATTTAAAATTACATACACATTACATTACAAATTAAAATTACTAACACTTACTTTTATTTGGAAAAAGATTTGACATTTTATTTTTACGTGATATGTTTGGAGAAGTTAAGTCTTTCCGTGCTATAATCTTGTATTAACGAAGGAGTTTAACAAATGTTAGACAAAGGGAGTGAACACATACACAGTGAAACCTCCGAAAGTTGGACGCTTGAGGTTTCCACAAAAAGTGTCCGGGCTTTAGAGGTGTCCAACCTGTAGAGGTATATTTAAATATCATGTCCACTTACCTTTCCCCAGAAAATTAGGGAGGTATCTGCCCAACTTGTGACGTTTCACTGTAATTGAGACACGCATATAAAAATGGCGTTGCAGTATACAGTAAACTCTTGATAATCCGTCGGTAGGTTAGTCCGGCATCTTCAATAATCCGGCGCTTTTGGGAAACACATGTCATATATTGTCTTGCGATCCGCCGACCAACGCGGATGTAAACAAGGCAGCATGCCCGCTCTTGTCCTCCTCTCCCTCTTTCGTCATTGTTGTGTATAGTTTACCTAACGCATTTTACAGTTATCTAGTGTACTAGAATTTCGACCAAAAGAAAGCACATGACTTTGTGTCAAAAACAAGAGATCTTGATAATCCAGAATTTTTCGATAGTCGGTGTTTGTCTGGTACCATATAAGCCGGACTATCAAGATTGCACTGAACATACTAGTACTAATTTTTATAGATTTGCACATCGTAGTAAATAATCGTGAAATCGCTTTTTATGGACTTGCTTTAGAGATGAGACGGGCTCAGTCCGAGCCCGGGCCCGGGTGATTGTGTTCAGGCTCGGACTCAAGAGAAATTTCACCTTTATTGAACATACTCCTTGTAAACAGATTTAAAAAAGTGATTCATGGAATAAATAAATTAATTGTTATTTTTTTGATAAACTTGAATATAAAGAATTAGAAATTGCATTAAGAGTTTGCTATTGCATTTGTCTTCAATTTGCACAAATGGCAAAATACACGATATTCTATCAATGAAGTAATTGACTTTCATTTATCTGTTAGCTGAAATTTCAGGCTTGGGCTTAGTCGGGCTTGAATTAAAAATCCTCGGACTCGGGCTTTAAAAAATGATCCCGAACACATCTCTACTGCACATACTTATTTTTCTAGATTTACACACCGTAGTCAATAATCGCGAAATCGCTTTTTATGGACTTGCTCTTCTTTTTTTCTTTATTCTTCTTTTCACGAAGTTCCTTGTCAAAAACTCTTTTCCGAGGCACCTGCAGCCTGCGAAACAAGCCCTTTGCGGAGTGTCAACAAGCGGTTTTTGCACGTGCACTTACCCCTTTTGTGCCTAATACCATTGAGCGGTATTATTCCCTTCGCTGACTGTACCTTTTGGCAAGTCCATTGAGGGAGTATAAAGTGGAACGTCTCTCCGTTAATGGACTTCTCTCTGAAAGAACATCTTTTTATTTGGGGCGCGAACACGTGAGGTCGAACAAATGGTTTAATTCAACAAATTTTTATACACTCACCGGGTTGGTGTAGGGGTTACAGACGAAATCGTGTTAAAGTGATATGTGGATGCATGCCTGTGTTGTGACTTTTGTATGAAACCGACTAAATTGAGGTATTGTAATAGATATTTCTTTTTTTTTTTTTGTGTGTATGTGTGCGAACTTCCATTAAAAATTTTTCTTACTGTAACAAATGTAAAAATATTTTTCTTTGGGTAAACACATTAAAAAAGGGTTTTTATGAATCAAAATAAAATGCTGTTGGCGATATTTTAAATTTTAAATAAATATTTTTGTTGAATGTAATTTTTTTTTTTTAACGAAATACTTTGTAGATTCAGCAAAATTATTTGGTTAAATTAGTCCTAACCAAAATTTAATTGAATCGGCAAAATTTTGTTGAATAAAAAAAAAAAAAATCTTGCATGCAAATTATAATTTTTGAAAAATTCAGGTTTTCAGATGTTGAAGAAAATATGTGATTGTGATTGTGTGTGATTAAGGCAAACCTGAGCAAGGGGTATCTGCCTTTGATGAGGTACGCCTTGGTAAGAGGACTTTCTAAGGGGTTCTAACGCGTATACGCGTTACATCTGGAGAAAACCTACCAAAACTCCAGATCGTTAGATCGACGACCGCGCGATGGGATCCGAACCCGGGACCTTCACACTTCGCCCGTCTACCATTTTCAGTGATATAACCACAAGAAAATATGTGTATTTTGAACACCCCAGAATCCAGTTTCACAAATTCTTACTTGACGTCTGTGTTCGTACATATGTATCTACGATCCATTTTTACCATCTCTGAATCCATTATGACCAAGTTTGTGCAGTTACATTACGTATGCGTCAGGTTGGGTCGAAAAAGCACAAATTTGTTTTTTCAAGTCCTAGTACAGCGGAAAAGATACGAATCGGGGAAACTGGAAGGGGGTAAAAAATAATATCGGTAAATATCTTCCGATCTGTTTACCGATATCATGGGCACTGAAGTTTGGCGAAATTTGGAGAAAATTACATAAGATAATTTTTATTAGCCACTTCCCTAATGTAATAGTTCAGATTGTTATGCATTTGAACCATCGAAAATGATGCTGAAGTATTAGCTTAATTTAGTCACATCTTCTGGTCGCGCATCGAAATTAATAAAAATTTGAAAAAAAAAATATTGAAAATAAAGTGAATCACGATTTAAAGGAAAATATACTATTATTAACACTTTTTTGTCCTTCCTTGAATACAAGCTTACAAAAATATTATCAGAAGTCAAACAAATTATTCTAAGCCATAATTAATATTTATAAACAGTTTTTTTCCCCTTCAAGAAACTAAGTTTTTGTGTGAAGAATCGTCCGTTGTCCAAGGAAATTATATTGTAAAATGGAACATTTAGGTTTTCACTCGTTCTGACTTGAAGGTAATATGAAATTGAATTTATGGTCATTATAGGCATGGTTCACAGTGAAAGCAGAGTGGTTGATGAAACCATCTCTTGAATTACTTCAGGGAACCTATTTTGAATCTTCTGTTACTAGTTACACACATCGTTCAACTGTCTGTGTGTGGATTGGAAATGTTTTGAGTTGTCATAATGCAAATTAACTAAATTGTTCCACAAGCGCAAATTATTAGCACACATTTCTTTACACACATAAACATGTGTCACAGAACAAGAAACACCAATCATAATGGAACGCCATCATGGAACTCAGTTGAGTTGAGTTATCACACAAACAGCCCCGACAAAATAAATAAATAAATAAATAAATAAATAAATATTAATACAGGCAATACGCCACTTAGGAAGTCAAGTAATTACAGAATGTTACATCCCAATTAGGCACCGAGCCTCTCTAAATATGTGATTTAATCTCATTGTCACCGATATCTCTTAATAATGGGGAGAAGAAATATCAGCGTCCATCCAGTTAATTAGTTTCGAGCAATGCTGAGCCTTAAAATTGAGTTTTGGCGGTCTGAAATTCCCGGAAGTTTTTCTCTTTTCATCCAAATCTCTAGCCTTTAGAATTCGTCGAAGTCCGAGATATCTTATGTCTTTCGCCTTATTTTGTGTTAGGACTAACATTAAATGTTTTGGATGAGCGAAAAAGGCATTTCGTTCTACGACAGGGTCGGCAATATTACATAAATCTTCAGGCGGGCACTTTCAATGTGACTGCCATACTCGAGGTGGTTGACAACAGCCAATCGAGCACTCAGATTGCCTGTAATGTCAGATTGGCTGTAAATGCTTAAGTGAAGAAAGTCCCATACCTGCACTTCAGAAAATTCCATTTATTATGAAGCCATACACGATAATATGGTTCATACACAGGCAGTTGAACGATATGTGAAACACGTAATAGAAGCCTCCTTTTTTGATTGCAATCGACTGGGTATAGTTTATTGACAGGGTCACCTGAAATACCTACAATACATTAAAGTCTATATGGCCAGTCATTATTTAAATTGCATTTCAAAGTCATTCATGTTTTTCAAAGAAACTTTATCCTAATGATTCAGATAAAATTGTTGAATTAATAACATTATAAATATTAAAAAAAAACTCGTTTTAGGAATTATCCCTTTAACACAACTATTTCAAAAGATGTTCAGCCTGCGTTCTCATAACACAGGCTAAACGACTTTTAAACTAGTTGTGCTACAAAGGGTATAAGGAATAAAAAAATAAGAAGTACCGTATTTCACTTTTAAAATAAATTTAAATGAAGTGTATCAGAAATATATTTATGTATAATTTAATAGACTAATAAGGAAGTCATATAATGTACACATAGCTTGTTCGTCCCCCTTTCCCCAAGCCAAAAAGAAAGGATGCCCAAATTTTGAATGTTTCTTACGGTATTTGCATTACCTAGTGGATAAGTACCCTCCACTAGGTTGCTTTTATGTTAAACTACTCCATATTTGCCAATCAAATGGATGAAAAAACCCGGAAAATTTCCACCAACACATCCGGAAAGATGATGCGGCACTATTTGTCACAATTACTAAACCACGTCTCCTTGTTTCTATTACTGAGAGATACTGGACAGTGACTAAAGCATTCCACTGAAGGGTTTGAGTTCGAACATTGCTTGGAATCGTGAAGGACTTGCATGTATCGCTTGAGTTACAAGTCAGGCTCAACCTGTTGCTTAAATGCGTTAAAATTTCTGATTGATCAAATGGGGCAAAGACAAAGATGGATGCGAAGAGGTTGCGGTGGCATGCTGAGTACAGTACAGTCTTGATAATCCGGCAACTGATTAGTTTAGCATACTCTGTAATTCGGCGCTCTTGTAAAACACATGTCGCATTGTCTTCCGATCTGCATTCCACCGCGGATGTTGGTCACTCTTGTGCTTCCCTCCCTCTTTCGTCATTGTTGTCAATAGTTTACCTAATGCATTTTATAGTGCATTTATCTAGTGAACTACAATATCGACCAAACGAAATCACACGACTTTGGGCTTTATTCTGCCACGTTCGTTTAAGCCAGGTATGGGCACAACCTTTGGAAAGTTGCGAGCCAAACTTTAGGATGTAAGCAAAGTCCTGATGCAAATTTTTTATGTTAGCGAAGTCGCGGGCCATATAATTGTGATTTATATGATACTTAGAATGGTTTATGTGGGTTTTATATGGGGTTTTGATATGTTCCGCGGGCCGGATCAAAAGAAGGGGCGGTCCATATACGGCCCGTTTGCCGGAGGTCGCCTATATATGGTTAAAGCGAACGTTCGGGTGTGGGACATTAAATTAACGTTATTCGCAACCTGCTGACGTACGTTGGTATTCTGCAAGGTACGGTAGAGCTTTAAGTTGCTGATACTACCTACCGAATGTTTATATTCTATGATACGTTTCGAATACGTCACTAATCAGAACGTTCGTTTAAACGAACGTGGTAGAATGGAGCCCTACGTGTGAAAAAAAAAGAGATCTTGATAATCCAGAACTTTTTGATAATCCAGCGATTGTCTGCTCCCATGTATGTCGGAATGTAGAGATTGTGCTGTAGTATTTAACCCTTTAAAGCGCAGTGTTCCCACTCTGGGAACACCAAACTCTGACGTTTTGACTGTTGCCAGTCACGAAGAATAAATTTGATATCTATAAAAATAGTTGCGGGTGACATAGCTCCACGAGAATCCTTTACTTTTTAGCACGTCATTTCCCGTAAAAAAATGGTCACGATTATTTTTAATAGCACTGACATCTGCTGAAAAATGGAAGAATGCGAGAACAGCTAGATAGATTGCCCAATGCTGAAAAAAGGGCAGCCGTTGCCATCGCTCGACTTAACTACCAGCAAGATGGCGGACGATCAAAACGTTCATCGCGTGCCACAGATCTAGAGACCCTTTTTTGACGCAGCTGGCTGTGCCGGCACAGCCGGCTGTCTTCAAAAAAGGGTCTCTAGATCTGTGGCACGCGATGGACGATCAAAACGTTCATCGTGTGCCACAGATCTAGAGATCCTTATTGACGCAGGTGGCTGTGCAGGCACAGCCGGCTGTCGTCAAAAAGGGTCTCTAGATCTGTGGCACACGATGAACGTTTTGATCGTCCGCCATCTTGTAGTTAAGTCGAGTGATGGCAACGGCTGCCCTTTTTTCAGCATTGGGAAAGGGTTGCTCCTCAAAGGGTTAAGATAAGAGTGTCACTATAGCACTGTCCTCTCCTGATTTATGTTATGAACCTGACTCCATTTTCACTGAGGAAAAAAAAAGAAAGAAAAAAGACTATAAAGGAGAAAAATAGAGAGGCTGAAAACAGAAAAATAACAAAGCCGGTGCATCTTTTTCCCAGATACACCTTCAAGCGAAAATAAGTGTTCTATAGAAATTAAACGATCAACTCCAGAAACCAAGATTTTATTTCTCTGAATACCAACAATGATCCTCGACGAACAATGAAATCCTATTGCCATTTCTTCCACTTTTCCGACGATCCGCTCGCATCTTCCTTTTTTTTATTTTCCCAGAATTCCCGTGTGTTGGCGTCTTACGTAAATAAACATACGATTGCGGAAACAAAAACTTCGAAGTCGGAGGCATGCACTATAGGCCCGAAGGCGGAAGGAATTCAGACGGAAACGAAAACTCGCATTCGAAAAACAACACTGTGTACCCTTGCATTGCCCGCTCTGTCGTAGCGTAATAACGATGTTATACGATGGGGGAATTATTATTATCATGCAGGAAGGCACTGAGGTAATCACATTGAAAGAAATGGCAATAGGAGTCCCCGTGGTTCACCGGCTGTGTTGAATGCGTGGGATCAGTGGGCTGGTAAATGCGAGAGATATCTTCTATGGGGGATGCTGGGGAGCGTCCAGAAATGAAGATACGTTTGATCGTAGATGTGCGTTCGTGTCCTATGCCCGTTTGCTCGAAGTCAAGGGTGCAAAAAGAGACACAGACATCAAATGGTAGGTTTTTATTTCGCATGTTGTTGTAAAATGGATGGTATTCATTATATTTGAAAAATTATTTTTCAAACAGGATAAGGCAATACTATATTAACATGTACATGACCATAAAAAAAATAATATTAATGACTATGTCATTTTATCTCTCACCCCCTTTATTGAATACTGTCCGAAAAATGTGTCCCAAAAAAGCGACATAAAAATGCGACATAATTTTACATATATTTAAATACTATTAGTTCACAACAACTTTAATCTGTTGTTACAATACTTCGTAAGCTGTAGAATATGCATCACATGTATTTTTCTATAAATAGGTTACAATCATAAAAATTTCAACATAGTGTTACCATACGAAATACACGAAAGATGAGAGATAAAATGACGTAGTCAATGAATATCGTTTTAATATGGCAATAATGAAACTAAAAAGTTAGGGGGGTCTCCCCCTGACGAGTCTCGAACAGCCGAGTTTTTTTTTTTTTTAATAAATTGTGTGAGAAATTATTTCGAATTGTTGTAAATGTGTTGGCAACAGTTTATTTTGTGTAAAAGTTTCTTTTTATCAGAATGGCAACACTTCAGAGTCAGACATCTACTTTGTACTATGAATTACCCAGTTGTGCAGCATGAGTTACCATACACTTAGTATATTTTAACTCAATAACCAATTTTACATACAAAACTAAATGATGTTTTGCGATAAGAAAGGTACATACAAACTCTCATAAAGATTATAACACATAAGAACTAGAATTTTAGCAGAAATACAACTGTGAAGTATGGGCAAAAAAGTCAATGTCTTTTTTTTGGTAGCCTGAGTTGCCAAGTAATTTTAATTAACGTTTCAAAAAATTAAATAGTTATGAGATTTTTATTGATTTACTGAAAAAAAGAAAACAATTTGTAATCAGCATGAATTTTGTTGAGAGAAAATAAATGCATTTTTTATTATTACGCCAGTTTAAAAATGCGATTTTAAGAAAAATGTAGCATGCGTTACCGGGGAATCACCCGAAATCACCGTTGTCAAACCAATATCTGTAATGGGCAAAATGTTTATTTATTATTACCAGTTTTTATCAGAAGTTATTATTTGACAATATTTTGGCTGATTCACAGGCCATGCTTTTTTTAGTGATCACAGTTCACCGTATAATGCTCAGAGTCACACAGAAGTCTTTTTATACGAAAATTTGGTTAGGAAACTAGTCATAATAGTCAAAATGTCGGAATCTCCAAAAAGTGTATATACCAGATATTTATTTCACACTGACGATATTGTTTATCGATTTTGATTCTTCCCAAACAGTCTTAAAAGAATATCTATTCATTGAAGAAATTTCATTTTTCTCAATAAAATATTGCTTAGTTGGTTGATTGATTGTAAAATGTCACGATGGGATATATTGCGCTAGACGACGTGTAAAATAATTGCTGAGTTATGTCTCCGAGTAAAAGGCAATATATAAAAATATTTAAATGCTGAAAGCAGATAAAAGTAGGGATAAAATCGTATCTGCATGGAGTTTCTGATGAAGGTACCATATTTTTGGATAATTTGGGGCTACAAATGATATTTACTTAACAAACCTAATGGTATGAACCACCAGTATTACAGAACTTTTAATTTTGGGTAATACAATAGTATTTTTTAAAAGTTATTATTTTTTATACAGATAAAATGCGCATGATCAATATTTAAACTCAATAAATTTTTACGCACTGGGGGAAATGGATCATAATACATACAAACGTGCGTATAGACGTCACACAGTAACTTTTCAAAGTAAATTGTGGGATGGTCAAAATTGCAATTTTTTTCTTCAGAATCTGGAAACAGAAAAGTTTTGCGACTACCAATGCTTTTATGACTTTATACTGGGAAATATGAAAAAAAAAAATTAAGAGTAGTTCAGCCAAATAAAATACTACATCAAAGATCAACTTACGAAATTGTCTAAATTTACGGAATACAACAATCATTATCTTAACTATAAAGAAAGCTCAGTTGAATGAAGAAGTATATTACACTTTCTGAAAATGGTATTTTTATATATTTCAATGTCGTCTGGAAAAATGTTATGTTTGAGAAGAACAGTGATGTGTGGGAGAAAATACATACACTCATGCAGGAAAAAAGTTGCATGAATATATCCCCAAGAAAGAGGGGGGGGGGGAAATGAGATAAGATAAATATGTACGTAACTACTGGAGCAAAATTCCTAGTCCTAACATGACCGACCTTCAGTAAATGAATAGATGTATTTTTACTGCTTTCCAATTCCTAAATATATGTAAGAATCATTGTCAGTGACGAAAATATGAAATGCAAAGTACAAACGTCGGGGGGAAGATTTGTCAGTGCATGGTTCAACGTCCCTTATGATGATACAAATACTAATCCTAACAATTTACTCCTAACCTAATGAACCAAAAGTGCACAAGGTCATATCTATATCCTGGGTACTGTTGCAAATCAAGAATCCGAGAAACCCCCGAAACATTTTCAGAGTTCGCATTCATTCGGCGTTGTTCGAGAAGGGTCGGGCGCAGCATGACGCCGAGCGTGTGAATCGCACAGGTTGTGGGGACTTTTTTATTCATTACCTTTTTTATTGTACAACCGCAGAAATACATTTTTTCCAGATATTATTTTATTTTATTTTATCACGAGGGGGAAGACTGGAGGTCTGGTGAGAGCAATCGTACATTCGTAACAGGTAGTATAGAGTAGTCGGAAGAGTACTTGTTACCTCGAATTAAATATAGCATAGCCACAGACCACTTAAATCAACAAAACATAGGGTGGGGATAAAATTTCTGGATTCAAACCAGTAGGGTACACAAACAAGAAACTATGATGCGTCATCTTTCTTTTCTTGATTATCTGGATTAGAGTGGGTTGTCAGATTATTATTGACAATCACATATTTTTGCAACAAGTTCGGCTGCACTTGACTGCAGTTAGAAGTAATATGGAATGGTAGACATAGGTTTAAAGTACAGTAAAGCACCGCTTGTATGTCTTTTAAGGGACCGATCTAAAACGAAGCATAAATGAAAAGACGTATAACTGAAACATTAATAAACAACTTATATTACATTACAGGTTTAACCCTACTAATGTAAATTTATGTAAATATAATAATTATAAGTCAACTTAATTTAAAAAAATAAAACACTTATAATAAAAGTGAAACAAATCATACCTTTATTGTACTATGCCTTAAATGCTCATATCTTTAATACAGTGGAACCTCCGAAAGTTGGACACCTACGATTCCCACAAAAAGTGACCAATTTATGATAGTGTCGAACTTTCATAAATTGGTCAGGTAAAAACACCAAATTATGATAGTGTCGAAGTTGTATGTAAATGATAAGATTCAATTCTGTTCCTCAGAAAACTGTCTAACTTACGGGGGAGTCCACGGGGGTGGGAGGTTTCGCAGTATTAATATAAAACACATTGCATGCCAATTATGATGTCATTTATGTTCCATACAGACATTGAATTAAAAAAAAATCTTTCGTAGTTGTCTGATTCTCTTTTTTTTATTAATTTACAGTATTACGGGTTGAATCAAGTTCATAGAATGTTTTTTTCACTCGTGTAATGACGTAGTTTTTAATAGAGTCGATTATGTGTTTAAAGGAAGGTGGTTAAAGATACGTCCCTCCTATTAGACGTTTTATCTAAAGTTTCTCCCTAATAGGAAAATAACGACTTAGAGAGAAAATTTCCGAAGTTTGGGGAAATGAAAAACGACATATAACTGAAATTGTGAGTCTTACAAACGAAGCATTCTCAATGAGTACTAAAAGAATGTACAATGAGTACTTTTCCCAAAGATCATGGTTTTTAAAAAAAATATATAACATAGAAGTAAGAGTACAAATTACAAATAAAATTTCTCCCATCAATCAGCTATCCAAAAATGTAGAAATGTCCAACCAAAGACATCTTATTCGTAAAGAAGGGTGAGTTTTACTTAGCGCAGATCAAAACGCCTATGGATGCACTCCCGTTCATTCTTTAGGATAGTTGGCCAGCCAATCAAGTTAACACCGTTTTTTGAAAAAAATTTCATAGCCGACACTTTAACTAAGCTTACGTAATCATGAAAATTTACAAAAATACCTTAAAATTTTAATTCACGCGCTTTACATGTATTTTTTTAAAATATATTTATTGACATAATCCTTTCAAAAATGTTGTTTATCTCAAAAAATACAATTGCAGTAAGCGTACAAATTAGAAATACAATTTGTCCCATTAATCAGCTATCTAAAAAACTTATTAATGCACATTTAGAGACATGTATAAAAAATGGCTCGTTTTACTTAGCACAGGTAAAAACAGGAAAGTAGGTACCAACGCTTATTATTTAGGATGGTTGGTCAGCCCATCAAGTTATTAGTGTTTTATGCGCTTAAAGTCTTAGCCACACCAGATTGTGAATTTCAAATATCTAAGTTCTGCGTCTTCGTGTTAGTTTCGATTCTGCTTCGCGTAAGTACGTTTTGTTGTTATCTGGCTAATCGACAAACAAGCACGCGTAACGCGGAGTCGAAACTAATGAAAACGATCACACAGCACATAGCCATATGAGATTTACAATCTGATGTGGTTAAGATTTTAATCACGTTAAAATAGTGATAACTTGATTGGTTGACCAACCATCCTAAATAATGAACGTTAGTGCCTCCTTTGGTGTTTTTACCTGCGCTATGTAAAACTTTTCTTTCTTTATGAATTACATGCCTTTAGATGGACATCAATACGTTTTTGGATAGCTGATTAATAGGACAAATTGGATTTGTAATTTGTACGCTTACTGCTATGCTATTTATTTAAAAAAATATGATTTTTTGAACGGAAACATTTGCATTAAAAATTGAAAAAATACAAGTAATGGCTCGTGAATTGAAATTTTAAGGCAGTTTTGTACTTTTTATGATTATGTTAGCTTAATTAGAGTTTCAGCTGTGAAAATAAATTAAAATAAAATTTAGTTAATATGTAGATTTTTAAAATTTGCACTTGAATATCAAATTTTGGGTTATTCAAGAAAAAATTTGAAATTCAATTTTCTTGGAAACTATTAAAAATTAGTACTTTAATATAGTCATAATTTTAAAAGTATATTTGCTTCATAAACGAGTACATGGAGTTCTTGAATATGAAATACAATTCAAATTTAAAAATAAGCATGTGAATAAATATAAAAATAATCTCTTATTATTTCGCTTGGATATAAATAGAAATTATTTAATCAACATTTATGTAGTGTTCGGAAATATTTCGTTAAAATAGTTATAAGAATAAATTAGTTGCGTATTTTAAACATACAGATATTATCTTATTACATACATGCTACAACGCGCTCACGAATACTCCAAAGAAAATGAGCACATCAATGTTCTTGTTTTTTCAACCAATTTGCTGTAACTGGATGCCTACGCATGCCCAGAGACTATTCCTGAAGCAGAAGCATCTGCAACTTACATGACGCCATTGCTGCAAAGAGAGCTTCTGTCTAACATTACTTTTTCTGGCATATATTATGATACAGGGTGGTCCAAAATACATGATAGAAAGTATTTTAAGTTCCTGATTTCAAATGTATTGATATAAAGTATACTTCTTCCGCATTGTAATAGGTAATATATTGAAATTCCGGGTGAATGCTTGATTACCGGAAACAAAGAATGATCAATATGGAATCACTGACCTTGAAAGACCGATTATTTATCGTAAGAAAATTTTATGAATAACCGATGTAATGTCACCGTTCGATGCGCTTGCGCATGTCGTTCTGAGTTCAGAAAGAAACAAACACATAGTGAAGTGGAGATCAGTGATCACGCGTAGTGGCTTATCCAGAAATTTTTTTGGGGAGGGGCTAAATTTTTAAAAAGTTTATTTCACCCAATTAAAATGTACTATAAATCAAACTTTTAGTGTAAACCAATGTGCATGCTTTTAGAAGGGTCAAAATTATAAAATATGATCATTTTAGCTATTTAAAGTGTATAATAAATCAAAATGTTACTCTTTAGCAATCTCTTTGGGGGGAGGGGACTGAAGCTCCCTAGCCCCTCCCCTGGATCCGCTACAGCACTTGAACATTGCAGTGTTTTTGAAGCCATCAGATGGCTGATGTTCTGGTCCTAATCTCACTCTGATTTTCATTGTTTTCAGGTTGATGGCCCCATTTGAATCTACTGGGAGTGTTTGGAATGCAAGAAGAAAGGCATCGAATTACGAAAATCAGCAGTTGTTACTGATGACAACGGGAAGTGTGTGTGTGCATTCTTTGAGGATCAGATAACCACTTCCACTCGAAAGGCGTCCCAACAATTAAGAATATCCTAATAAACATCATTGCAAAGGCTCACGAAAGCAATGAAATTGCGTCTATGCAAGATCCAAATGTGCCAGACACTAAGAGGGGGGGGGGGGCACTGTACGGCGGCGAAATTTCGCAAGCCACATGATTGAGTTACAAGGTCTGGTTCAGTGATGAGGCCCATTTTCAGTTGAATGGTTACCTGAACAAGCAGAAATGGCACCGATAGGGTACGGAAAATCCTCATCTCAGTATCGTCTCGCCACTGCATCCGCAGAGGGTCACGGCGGGGTGTGCCATATCGTCGAACAGGATAATTTTTCCGATATTCATTGAAAGTATGGTTACAGAAGTGAAGTATAAAAAGTTGATAGAGCGTCACTTTGACCCTGAAGCGGGCCGTCTCAACATGACATACCGGTACTGGTTCATGCAGGATGTGGCTCCTCCCCACAGGGATGGATCGAGAAATTACTCAAGGAGGGGGCGATTTTGTACCTGAAACAGGGAGGTAGAATGCGTAAAATCATTTTATAAGTAATTAATATAATCAATTATACCAATGAATGTAATTAATTATTTTATTGATAAAATCTATATATGAGCGATGATTAAATAAGACAGGGAGTAGTACGCGCAATACACCCCTTAGAAAAAGGCTACATAATTTTCATTATACTTTCATAATATATTTTAACAGATTATAACAGAATTTTGGACTTCGCCCAGGAGGGGGCGATCGCCTCCACCGCCCTCCCCTTGGATCCGCGCCTGCCTCCCCATAGAACTGCTGACGTATTCACGTGTCTTCAAACGACGTTTGGTGAGCGTTTGATTGCACTGGAAGCAGAGAAATTCACTAGCCAAGGGATTGAGTGGCCCTCATACAGTCCGGATCTGAATCCGTGTGACTTCTTCTAATGTGTCATATCAAGGGCAAAATCCATAGGGACCCCCTACATCCCTGAAGGACCTGAAATTGGTCATCCAGAAGTGACATTGATGCACTTGATTCGGACACACTCTAGGGCGTCATGAGTTCCAAAACCGGATTTATAACACTATAGTCGGGGACGGTAGACATTTCAAGCATTTTGTATATTAAATTTCATTCATATCTTTATTCAATAAAAAAGGTTTTATGTTCATGCATGCTGTCTTTTTTTCTACAACGATCGCTTACTTTCTATCATGTTTTTTGGACCATTACAATCATCTTATGTGTAAGTACAGTTTTTATATTTGATTGTTTTATGCTATAGTTAATGGTTCTTTTTGTCTTTGTTGACCCCTATAATTTCATGTATTACTTAAGGTTGTTTTCTTAAAAAAGAATGCAGTTTTGAAGTAATCCAAAATGCAGTAGATAGATAAAAGGCAAACTTCTCAAAAGCAACCTCTGAGTTTCTGTTCATTTTTGATTGAGTGCTAAATAAATTAATATACATGTTTAATTTACTCATAAAGCAAAGATAAGGAAAACAAATTTAGACGAAACAGAAACGAAGACGATTACGCTTACAACTTAAAAGAAAAATAAACAAAACGTATAGGCTAAACTGTAGAAGTTATGGTTGCGCTAAAGAGAACAGTATTAATGGTTGAATCCTCCACGTTATATTATGAGTAAATGTCTCGAAAGGTGCGCCAGTTCATTTGATAACTTTATTGTCAACCTGCTAACGCCTCAATTCCATCAGATGTTGACGTTCAGCCCTCTGCCACCTACTTCCATTCATCGCAGTTTCATTGCCAAGAATCCTACCAATATCCGTCCGAAAACATTGACCACTGTCCCTCCTTCCTCGCTCAGTTTATCCAGCTAAGCACCCGTTGATAACTGGGCAAACAGTAGGGGGAAACGGTCAATATGAAAAGAAAGACCGGGAGTCTGTACTCTCCCGGCTGAATTGAATTCGGTTAGATTCAGGGGGAAGAAAGGGGGGTGGAGTTGGGGGTACCAGAAGTGCAATATACATTATGTTATTAGTAGTTTGGATTGTAGTGAGAAAGTGTATGGACAAAAAAAAAAAAAAAAAAAAAAAAGAAAGACTAAGTAATGAATTGTTGAAGACACCGTGACCAACCACCAGGGGCGTATTTAAGCAAAATTCATTGGGTGGTTTTATATGACGATTTTACCGACTAACTTTAAAAAAATAAAATTGGTAGGATTATCTTCAAAAGTACGTTCTGTCTCATGTACATATGTTCTATTATATAAAATTCAACCGTATTAACTGATTGGGATCATTTTTCACTTTAGAATATAGCGGATGGGTGCGTTTACCGATAGACACACCTACACTAGCGCTCCCCTGTTGTAAAAATTCCAGTAAAGTATTTTGATATTAAAAAATATGCATTATAACATATGTAAAATATGCATTATTATTTTCTATTGAATGTTCTTTGTTCGTTCATTGCACAATAGGCACTTTAGCCCACTGGTTTTTTTAGGCAAGCCCATCTACTAGCGATAGCGCCTAAATTTAGGCATTCCAAATATCTTCCTCGCACGCAAGTAGCACACGAGTGGATTCAGGCGTGGATCTGTCATTATTGTTCTTAGACAGCTTTTCACATTTTTAATTTACTAAACGTTCTTCATTCGAAGCGTTTCATTCGAAAAAATTATCAACAAAAATTATCTTGATCACATTTCGTACCAGGAAGTAAACGTAGAAAGTGAAAATTCTCTATTGAATTCTGCGAATACCACATAAGTTACAAAGCACTGAAAAACACCTCACAACTGCTTCGGAGAAATTTTAAACATTAAACTATAGTTCCTGAAATACTGAATGCCTTTTATTATGGACTGCATTTCAAAAAATAATTTATAAAAAGCCAAACATAAAGTTTTTAGATTTAAAATTTTTCATACTATTGTGCGCTTTTTCACTTTTCTAGAAGTAAGTTTGAAAATTGATGCTGTTGCTGCACTAAATTTTTGCAGTAGAGCAGTGGAATTTCATATCGTTGTAAATAAAGCCTTAAAAATAAATAAATAAATAAATAAAATAAAAAATTAAGAAAGGAGCAACTATATGATGTATTGCAACATTTAAACCTAAGTTAAAACAAACACGTAGAAGAACCTTCGAAAAGTTAACATTTAAACATAGTTAGCAAACATTATAACCAGTCTAAACAACTTATTTTTGTGACAATTAGAACTCTATCGCTGTTTCGTATATACATTTTTTATTTATTTTGGAGAAGGGTTGGCTGGTATATTGTACATGCATAAACTACGTCTCTAAACAATTCAACACAATTTAATGTATTAGCGATGAAATAATTTTTCTTGCTACTTCTCGTTAATTATCAATGTGATTAACACTATTAAA
This sequence comes from Cheiracanthium punctorium, assembly GCA_038373885.1. NCBI lineage: Eukaryota > Metazoa > Arthropoda > Arachnida > Araneae > Cheiracanthiidae > Cheiracanthium > Cheiracanthium punctorium. Next base: position 635,839 of record JAWZYV010014973.1, on the reverse strand, counting down.
AACGGCTAAGGTTTTGATAGAAATTCTTTACTCTGTTCCGCTAAAGGAAAATAATCCAAAACGCCGATTCACTTCTTATTTTACACGTGAAGCATGTTTTAACATTGAGTAAGAGCATGAGCGTAGTGTGTGTGTAGGGGGGGGGGCATACCCCCTCACAAGTTTGTTTAGAAAGCCATTTTAAAACTTTTTTTCAAAACCTAATTTTTCGAAACCTAATTTTTACTCTTAAAATATATTATGTGTCACACCAAAATAAATAAATAAAATCTGCCACGGTATATGAGATTTTTTTATTATATCAAATGGCAGAGGTTTGACAACAAAAAAATGCAAAGCTGAACAAAAGCATAAAAAGGCCTATCCTCATTTGTCACCTTGCTACCCAAGATAGTAGAACTAAGAGACCAATAACTTTTCGGCATGCAACCTCAACGCTTTTGGGTAAGATATGTGTTTGTTCCGAAGGAATTCCGAAATGAGGAAATGAACACATTGGGTAGAGGGGGCGTCACCCCCTCTACCTCCGAAAGGCATCGTCAAAGGTTAACATTTTGCTTGACTGTTACGCTGTGTTTAGGTGAAATGAGCTTTTCTTTTAAATTAGCCCCTCCCAAAAATTTTTACACTACTTTATAGTAGCATTTTGCTTTATTGTACAGTTTGCTTGGATAAAATAAGTTTTTTTTTTTTCTCAAATTAGCCTCCCCCCCAAAAAAAATGTGTATGTATCTAAAATTAATCAGACAATCCACATGTAAAAATGGTACATTTTATCTACTGCAAAATGCCTATATTCATTACAGCGTCACACATGGACGTTTATAAGGAAGGGGTTTAAGTGGTCTGTACACCCCCTTTAGTCTACGCACAAACACTAATTATAGCCAAATATTCAACTTTTGAATCCATCGCTCAAAGTAGTATACATTAAAAAAGATTTAAATTTTATATAAACTTTTAAAATGTATATGAAAATTTTAAAAGTTATTTTGAATTTGTTAAATTTTATAATTTAGTGCATAACAAACGCAAGCTACTATAAAAAGTTAAAAAATTTTCAGTGATATTGAGAAAATTTTTACTAGATACTTACAGTACAATTTACTGTCAATCAAATTTAAGAATGGATCCCCCCCCCCCGCCCCAGCTGGTCTCCTCCTATGGGAAAGCTATCGCTACGCCCTCGCTGTCATGCATTATTAAATCTTTATCTACATAGAAAATTATTTTACCTATTGAATTGCTAGACAATTATTTTCAGTTGCACCAACTGAATATTCAGTTTCGATTTATGCAGGTTCATTCAATAAAAGAAAAAAAAAACCGCTACTCCCAAAAGAAGACACCGTCACATAATGTTCATTAAAACATTCAAAGAAGAAGAAAAACTAAACAATGAAAGCACTTGAACCTTCACGTTGGAAATCAAATGCGACGTATGGCATATCTTGCTGAAATCCAAATCTTCCCATCTGAAACATGAAACAACTCTCAAGGGCAAACAAATAGCACCTCCACCTCTTTCCCCTTGCGTTGCATCCAAAATGAGGTTTTTAGCTACCAAGGGGCTGGCGCATTCCAGAACTAGGGTGTCAAACCTTCCAACCAGCTCCTGTGTTTGCTCGCTAATGTGTGGGCAGATCAAACCGGTCCCTCTAACTCAGGTGTGGTGGGGGCCCCCACGAGCCTTCGTGTGTGGGCCCCTACAAGTTTGGGGCCTGACCCTGCTGTCTTCGAATTTTTTTTTTCTTTCTTTTTTTTCATAGAGAGATCGGCACCTCTCTGTGGGAATTACGCGGTGCGCCGTGTAAACTATTTGTTCTGGCCTTTCAGGCTTTTTGACTTTTAACAGAGTGACGACGCTTGATTAACCAAGGTAAATGTTAAGGGAGTACTTAGGGGGTGGTCTTCTTCCCTTATTCCGTGGACCGGGAATCCTCTGTGCAAATCTTGACTTTCTGACAGAGTAGAGTGCATCTCGTTTCAGTACCGCACAGATGAACGTGTGCGGTGTTATCTTCAAAAGAATACGCCATGCAGTGGTTCATCCAAAGAAAACCATCACACGTAACTATCGTACAATACGGAATTTTCATTGATTCCTTCCGATGTATGACATGCATTTGGTTTCTAGAAAGGGATGGACTTAGCAAAATCTTGAAAAAGATGGCTTAGTAATCGTTTATCATTGCAGAATCAGAAAACAATCGTACAGTGAAACGTCCGAAGGTTGGGACACTTGAGATTCCTTCAAAAAGTGCCCAACTTTCAAAGATGTCTGACTTAGGGATGGATGCGAGACGAGACAAAGATTTACAGCTTTTTTGAGAGATGAGACAAACACTTTTAACATTACGATATAGGGATTTTGCGAGACGAGACAAAGCTTTTAGGCTGTTTTGCGAGGCGCGAGACGCCTATTTTTCGTCTCGCGTCCATCCCTAGTCTGACCTAAAGAGTCCTACAGAGAGTCCTATAGAGTCATATATATAGAGAGAGTAGTGACCTATAGAGAATGTGGTAATAGTACATCTCAGTACTATTACCACATTCCGTTCCCTATAAAAGTGTTCAACTTAGGGAGGAGTTCAATTTCGGAGGTTTCATTTAAAGGGGCAATAAACATTTATACCGACATCGGTTAGATTATCTCTCTGAACCATCTTTTTACCTTTTTCCCTTTTTTTTTTTTTCCAAACATGTGCATCGCATTCGCGGTTCGTGACTTTGGGAGCAGGTGAAACAGATTTGCATGTTCTGCATCCCACTCACACAGAGAAATAAAAAGTTTGAATTAGGTGTGATGAAAATAATGATTTGGCGGAGTACCGAATATCAGAATCAAAAATTTATTGGGTGTAATAATTAAAGTTGAAATAGAGTAATCACACATAGATAATTATCTTAGTTTGTTCATATTTTTGTCGAAAATGGAAAAGAAAATATCTTAATCAATGAATAAACCAGTTATTCAATAAAAAAAAAAAGAAACGGGTGAAAGCTCAATCATATAATGTAAACAGAAAACGGAAGGAAAAAAAAAACGACGATTAAAATTCATTTTAATCTAAGCAGATGTTTTAATTAGAAATTACGTCCATCCAAGTTCGCAATAGAAGTCGTATCGATTCAACATTGAATCGTGTATCGTTGATATCCTCTCTTTCGTATCCTATCTTTCTCGCGTGCTCAGACTCTGTGAGTTCGGCGGCAACAATATATGCGATTACGTCTTTATGTCATAGAGATGAATACCAGGAGTTGGCATTAGCTCTCTTCAGCGTTGGACGAAATGAAGTAACTGAGTTGGTCACAGTATGGCGGAACAATTAGTTTTGATAGTTTTGATTGGAGCTGATCCAAAAGAACCGCGTCTGAAGGAATCGGTCCTTCAGAGGACCGGATCTTCAAAAGGACTGACTTTACCCACCACTAGACTATACTTCCATTTACTTGGTACGAGATAGTAAAAAGATGTTACAATTAACACAATTTCAGGAAATATTAAAATTGTTCGTACAACTGAAGGGAGAAATTGGAACTATCGGTATGGAATAACAATGTTTTGGTCACAGCAATATGGCGGTTCGGTTACAGTTTCGGCTTCACTATCAGATAAGTAATGCCATCTCCTGGTATTAATATCTCTATGCTTTATGTATTTGGAACGTTTGTTTATTTTCGGACTTGCGTTCTTGCTTCCAAACACCCGCTTATACTGTAAATCTTTGTCGAATAAAATGGACATCACAATGAGTTTTTACTAGATCACAGGAAGGAAATTTGTAGGATTAAGACAAGCACAAAAGCCAGGGAATGAGTGGGAATCGAACCCATGAACCTACGCCTAAGCGATTAGAGTTCAGGAGGACAGACCCTTAACCTCTCAGGCACAGGCTCTCTCGATTATTTCTTTCTATCTCGCCACCATTGATCTCCATCATTAAAACTGGAGTGACGACGAAGCGATCCAATACTCCCGCGAGTGAGCGGAGTCATACTTTTTAACATTAAAAACATTCAAAAAGTGTATTGTTGAATTGAAAAAAAAAATGTATAGCGCATTACATTACAGACACACACTAGAGAAATAGCTCAGAACTCATACTTCTTAACGTTGCCCTTCCACTTCACTCCACTCTCCTGCTCCGCTCGCTTAAATTTCAGACAGTTCGTAGTACCCTACTACTATTGGCCTATTTGTCGTCACCATTCCAGTTCTATGAGTAGAACTCAGTTCTATGAAAAGGGGTTTTGATGCGCCCAATTTTAATGGGACTCCATAGTTAAAAGTCATAAGAATGGTAAAGATAAGGGCAAGACCCCGGACCACTTCCCCCTAGTCAATTTCAAATAGCTCATTAAAGATGATATTTTTGCAAGTTGCAAAAATAATAGCTTTAGTGTTTCATTAGTAAATAAATTAGTTCTGAAGAACTATCTTTAAGATAGAAAGAACCGTGATCTTAGAAATAGAACTGTAGATGATAGACTTTGAAAGATGGTTCTTAGATAGAAAGAACCTTGATCATGGCTTACTCTTATACCACACTTTCGGTTACAGAAAGAAACCACGATCTTAGCTCAAACAACAACCAAGTTTCAATTGGGGAAGGGATAATTATAGTGAAGCCTGCTTATCCCCCTCTCTCGTTTTAATGCATGAGATATGGGTTTCATATTTAATCGGGAACCCGTGTTTAACATGTTCATTCACACCATCATACAGAAGAGACAACAGAGAAGACTTGTGACCAGGGTTGTTTCTCAACATGAATCTTCGAATGCTCCATTGTGTCCCAGCGCTGTATTAGCGAAATCGCTCCAGTAGATCATTCATTTACGTTCGCATAGCATGGCTTATGGTGAAAAGAAGCATTTTTTAAATAACTGATGAAACATTTTATTTATAAATATTAATTTATTTAAGAGAAAAATATGAAATATCTATAAGATTTACTTACATATACGTGTTCATCCATTTTGATAAAACGTAGCCAATATCATAAGTAAACAAAAAATCGCAATTATTAAGTACACAATTAGAGCATAAAATATCAAAGAAAGCATACTTGCATCAACTATTTAAAAAAATGCAATAACTATAGCCAGACATTCTAAATAAGTTTGAAATTTTACCATGAAAAAAAAAATGATAGCATACTTGAATAATTTATTCATACTTCTGGATTATGCTTAAATATGAATTGGACAATAAAACTCACTTGCATTTCAAACCTCCTTTTTAAGAAGCTATCTAAATATTCACAAAAAACAACAATTATCAGAACTATGAAACCGAGTATCTATGTTAACATCAGTGATCAGTTGGGGGGGGGGGAGGATAATTAAAAGAATAAAAAAAAGTTCTCTGACAAGGTAATTGAATTCCATTGGTTTTTATTTACAAACAACGATTACTTTGAGTAAATTAATAAATGTATGGTTTCATTAAACAAATCATTCCGTAAGTATTATATACAAATTTATACATGGAGGGTTTTTTCCCGTAAAATTATTATGTAGATAGACATATAACAATCTATATACAGTGGAACTCACTTATACAACCGACAACACACACACACGTGTGAGTGTTGTTATAAGAACTTTTCCTAGATTTGATCAAATATTTTAAGTGGAAAACGTCTGAAACGGTAAAGCACTAAGCATAAATGATAAAACATATGAATAGATATTTCTTTTATAAAGGATAATTGAAGTATTTTATTATAGTTTTATCGTTTCTTAAAATGAAATTTCAAACAGGAGTGTCATATAATAGCCATCCCTGACTTAGCGTCCATATGAGCTAATGATACTAATGCGGTACAAATATTATAATAAAAATAATTTTTAAATGTAGCTTGTTCAAATATAATGAAGTAATTTTAAAATTCAATTTAAGAAATCTTAAAAAAGCTTTGCATTGCGAAACTCAACAGTGGTCAAAAATTGTTAAGATGCTTGTGATCGTAAAACGCACCCCAATTTTAGTGCTCTTGGGCTCCATATAAATATGGTCAGGCTTTGGACATACCATACCGAGTTTCCTCTGTTTAGGTATTATTTTTCTGTCTTCTACTCTTCTCTGCTTTCTTACTTTTTTGCAGTTTCTTTCCTTATCCTCTCCTTTGTGTATTTTGTATACCCCTCGTGCTGTCCTAGTTTAAATTGTTACGTTTTTGTATGTATTGTAGAGTGCTGATAGTATACCAGGAACGATAACGAAGGAGACGCAAGTTAAAGGTAGAGGCTTCAGGCAAAGTGTACCCTCCCTTCTCAGGATGTCATACCACCTCAAAAACAGCACTGCTGCTCTGATTGAAAAGTACTTCGTATCGTAAATTTATTCGAGACGAGAAATTCTCAAAAACACATCCTTTCTGGTCTGTAAAAAACATTGCCTATCTCGTCTCGCTGCCAGACGAGAACGTGAGACAATGTGAGATTTCTCGCGTCTCGCGTCCATCCCTAAAACCAAATTATGCGTAGGGTAGCCGGTAACCGTCATAACAGAATAAAACCTGAAAGGAAAGGCAGGCTGTATGGAAAGCGGCCAGATCAGGAAAGCTCAAAATTTTCAATCTGTATTCGAATGTCAGGAATACGTACAACCGATCTTCGCTCTATAAATACATGCAACTTCGGAACTTTTTATCGCAGACCTATGGTTTCTTTGTTCAGAATGAATGAATCACTAAACTATAACAATTCTATAGTCCTCTAAGATCTGACCTATGACCTACATCTTCTCAAAAAGTACTCGAGTTGTAAGTTACAGAGGGTGTTTACACATTTTTAGAACGATTTCGGCGCCGTTTAATTAATGTTTAAAATGTAAAGACTATTTTTTTTAAATGTTCGATCTGATAGCCTTTTTTCTGGACTATGAGTCTGCATCGTGATTTCCATGATAGAAAAGCTTTTCGTAGAATTTCCAAGGGTATTGCTTTACATTCCTCTTCCACTACTTTCCAGAGTTCATCTATCGTGGTGGGTTTGCGTTTAGAAAGAGCTCTCTTTAACAGACCAAAGGCACAATAGTCCATAGGTGAAATGTCAGGGGACTTAGCAGGAATATGTTGAAAAGGTATATATGCAATACCTGTTTCAGTTTTCATTTTTTCAAGGAATGAAGTAGTAGTTTTCGAAGTATGACTTGTGTTGAGCCACATGTCTCGTCAAAAGCTGGTGAACATTATGTTTTTTAGCTTTTTGAGTTGTAAATCTTGGTTTATTATTTTATTTATTGTTGCTACAGATGTATCTAAAGACTTTGCAATTGATCTCTGTGTTGGCGGATTTTCTTTTGTTACCAGCGATTTCACCTTAGAAACGTTTGAAACAGTACGTACCTTTTTCGGATATTCGTTTGGAGTCTTCTTTCCATGTAGAAACAATGATTGACGGTTTTTACCTTGCCGATTAATAATGTTGCTTATTTTGCACTTAGAAATTTTAATACCATGCATTTCACAACGTTCTTGAATTATGGAATAAGAATATTTCTCTTCGGAAAGCGCAAAAACATATCCTTCAATCCACAGCTTAGTTACATTTGACATTTTGAAGGAAGAATAAATTTAAAAGTAGCAGACGATATTTCTCATTTCAAATAAAAATATGTTGCCAAAAATTTTTATTCTGAAACATTTACTTTTTAAAAATTGTTTATCGAAATCGTTCTAAAAATGTGTAAATACTCTTTGTATATTTCCTAAGTCAGTTTGATGCATACAAAAGATTATTATTCATAAGAAGTGAATCGTGTGTGTGTATATGAAATGATAATTTCTTGTATATTTCTTTTGAGCTGTGTGTTATTTGAAAAACTTAATTAGTTATTCACAAAATTAAAATGGGAAATTCATCTTTCAATCAAATACTTTTTTGTGTGAATAAACCTAAAAAAAAAGTACAGGTTTTAAAGGGACTTTACGAATCGAAGATTTTGAAGAATCGAAAGGGGGGTTATGAATCAAAGATTTTTTTCACCCTGTATAACAAAAATTATAGGAAAAGTAACATAAACACTCTATTTCTTTTTCTTTCATCATACGTTAAAAAAAATATTTTTTTAACGATAATTGTTCTAGTTAAATAATAATAATAATAACAATAAATAATATAATAAAAAAACCTACTCAATATAAATTTTAAAGTTGCAAAATGGTGATAGTTATTTCTTTATGTCAAATGCAAAGACAGCATATTCAAAATACCATGTTTACTCGCATAATAGTCCACTTTTTATGCCAATTTTTCATGCTGAAAATCTTGGTGCGACTATTATGCAGAGAAAGTCTACTACACAATATTGAACACTCTAATGCTAAAAAATTACTGGTATTATAATAAAATAACTAAACTAAACAAGTGTTTCCAGTTTATCTGTCGTATATTAAATAATATTTTCTTCAATTGTATGCAAAAAAGATGCATTTTCCTTTTGATAGTTATATTTTATAGGCATAAATGGAGGTCAAATACGTGACTGCGACTTTTAAACGGAGAAAATATTTTGACGATTTTTTCTGCTTCAAAACATGGGTGCGACTATTATGCGAGTAAACAGGGTACTAGAAAGCTACGAATCGGAGAAGCAGTGTAGCTGACTCTGTTATAGTGTGTGACAAGCCATTTTTGCTAAGAATATATCTTACAAGGGTTTTAACAGCCCTATTCAACTTTGATTTCCATAAGCACTTCTAAAATAAATTTGGTAAGAAATATGAATAATTTAAAGAGTGTGATCGAGCGAGAGAAAAAGAGAGGAATATAGGAAATATACACAAGTCAGTCATGTGCATCTGTCTAGCTTTCGCATTTTGACAAATCGTAATGAAATTTAATGTAAAATTTTCGATTACATTAAGTGAAAGTGTTGGACATTGTCCCACACGAATGTGAGATTAATTGTAAGAAAGACACGAATGCAATATCTCTCAGGCTATTCACGGAAGTATTTGATAAGCACAAAGACAAGTAAACAGTAGGACTTTAAATATACTTGAAGAAAATTTCAAAAAGTTTAAATTTATGCTGTTTTCCCGTTTAGTGAATCATAAACATTTTCTTGAATATAAAAAAATCAGATTTTTATGTTTACTGTAAAGGAAAAAAAAGTGTTGCATAATAATGTTAAATTTATGCCTTGAGAATTTGCTACAATGTGGATCAAATCCCCCTAAGCAGATATCCCTTGTGAGTGTTTCCCTTATCAAAGCCGAGATATTTGGCCTCCACCAACTCAAACAATTATTAAAAACTGTATAGTTTCAAAAAGTAAATCTTGGGTGAGAAACAAGAACCGCGACTGTTTACTTTCATCACTGAAAGCACAGAACTATGAAGATGTACAGAGTGTTGCTTTCTACAAGTATGAGTGTTTAAATGATGTGCTAGGACCGATCGTTATACTTTCCAAGGCTGGCTCTCTGCAGAGTATTCAAACGGCTATACTGGTTAGAAATGTGTGTCACTTTCACTTTACTTCTTTTCAATGATGAGAGTAGGCTAAAGAGGGTATGGTAACCCGGTTGGAAGAAGATTCGATCTTGTAGCCGAAAGGATGTGGGTTCGATCCTGGGACCGATCTAAGGCCGCCGTGTTCGCTAATGGCGACTGGAGCACGTCGAAATATGTCGTGGTCGTAATGTCCTCCAAGTTCCCATACAAAATAATACCTCTGGAGATGGCAAAACCAAGCCTTTGGGGGGTCTTCCGTTTGGTATTTACTACAAAATTAAGAAGCCGCGCTAACGATCGGTAGTTCTGCCACCTATCGGTTTCCGATTGAGTTAGAAATGAACTGTTCGGGAGTTTGTGGTAGAAATTAACACCCTTGGAAAGTACTGCCGCTATCGATCTAATCTGGATATGGGGTTGGCAAAAATTCTGTAAAAGCAGGTGCCTAAGCCCCATAATCCATGAAAACAAGACAGACATACAGACTAAACGCCGGTTTAAGATTAACAAGAGGGGATAGGGACAAGGAGAAGTATGCTCTCAAATTTCTGTTCATTCCAATAAAATACTCCACCAAATTTATCTTTCTTCTTTCCTCTCTTTGAGCCAACCCCACCATGGCCGAGTGGGTAAGACACTGAGCATGGCCGCCTTTTTTTGTGAAGGTCCCGCGTTTGGGTCTACCGCGCGGCCGTCATTGTAGCTGTCTGGAATTCTGGACGGTTTTCTACAGATGCAACATGAATGCGTGTTAGAATAGTTCTCTGACGAAGGCACACACTCTACCCGTAGGCAGATGCCCCTCGTGTAGGCTTGTCATAACATACATATCTAACATCTATCTTTCCTCCCTTTAAACTTTTCCAGATTCGCCTCTGTCTGGTGTTCTGTATTCTTGTCTAGGAATTTTTATGTTTTTTTTTTTTTAACTATACCATTTAAACAACTCTTGGCCCTTAAAACCGCTAACTTTTCTGTAAATAACGTTATTAGGGAAGGTTCCACTAGAAACGTTAAACAACTTAAAAAAAAAAAATAATTAACATTTTACAACTTTCAACCTAAGTTTTGTTACCCCAAGAAAAGTGTTTACGACACATTATGGAAATTTATTTGATTCTCCGTTGAAATTCATTTCTTTTTGTAATTCATAGCCATGTCCACTTTATGACAAACAATTATTGTTCCATTCGACTGGATAGTTTATCAACAGAATGGCCTAACAGATTCGAAATACATTAAGCTCTATGGGCCGACATTCACCAAAGCGTTTTTTAGAGGTTTTGGGCTATTTCAAACGACGCAGGAGTGATATATGCTGTAAAGAGTTAGAAAATGAATTTCTCCATTAAAAAAAGTGTCTTTATCATTTACAGTTCTGCTACAGGAACACTCAAAAGATTTCCAATACATTACGGTCAATGGCAATTTTAGGGGCATTCATCCATTTCAAGCACAATACCGTCCTACCACATAAGTTAGGTAATGGTCCGACCACGGTCACGTGCCTCCCTCAAGAACTATGCCAAAAGTCGCCAAGCTTGGCGACTTTTGGTGTACGTGTGTGCATATTTAACTCTCAAATCTGAAAAACTGGAAGAACGGTTGGTTTCTCCCCGTTTCATTTACATGCAAATACATCCTGTACATGGCTGCCAATACAAATTAAAAGGTTCTGTCAAAAAACCTCTTTAGCGGAGGGGAAACTAATTTCAGCTGAAGGCTGAATATTTTTGGAGATTTGCTTTTGATTGCTGTGCGTACATTCCTCATTGCTGAGTCTTGAAGAATGTTTACGATCTCCCTCGTAGGTTTCCACTGTTTTTTTTACCCTCCGCTAAAGAGGGTAATAGTTTTGGGCACAAAAAAAAGTCGTGGATGATAATTGGTAGTAAATAAAATCTTACAGATCTCACGGAAATTTGAAACACACCAAGATCCGACACATGATTGGAATAATGGATACTTGAAAAATTTCAAAGTAACTTTCAAAGAGTCTATTGTGGTCAGTTTTTCCATGCCGTCTGTACGTACGTACGTATGTTCGTACGTACGTACGTACGTACGTACGTATGTATGTAACTCGCATATCTCAAAAACTATTGGTCGTAGAATGTTGAGATTTGATATTTAGGATTGTTCTATGATCTAGTTGTGCACCTCCCCTTTTGGTCGCAATCGAGTGTATAGTTTATGTACAGGACCGCCCAAAAGATTCGAAATACATTACGCTCTATGGGCCGAAATTCATTAAACTCGCCTAACGCAAAAACTATTAGGCGTAGAATGTCGAAACTTCATATTTTGGATAGTTGTAACATCTAGTTGTGCACCTTCCCTATTGGTTCCATTCGACTGGATAGTTTATCTACAGGACCGCCCAAAACATTCGAAATACATTACGCTCAATGGGCCGAAATTCATTAAACTCGCATATCTCAAAAACTATTAGGCGTAGAATGTTGAAACTTTATATTTAGGATTGTTGTAACATCTATTTGTGCACCTCCCGTTTCGGTTCCATTCGACTGGATAGTTTATCAACAGAATGGCCTAACAGATTCGAAATACATTAAGCTCTATGGGCCGACATTCACCAAAGCGTTTTTTAGAGGTTTTGGGCTATTTCAAACGACGCAGGAGTGATATATGCTGTAAAGAGTTAGAAAATGAATTTCTCCATTAAAAAAAGTGTTTTTATTTTCTTCCGTTAATTCTCGTTCCCATCAAAATCGCGGGCTGAGCTTTCTCCCTGTGATTCTCGTGCCCGTGATATATTTCCGGGCAAGATTGTTCAAAAGTTTTGCGCCAGAAAGATTAGAGCATTTCAATTCTTATGCACGGCTTTTTTTTTTTTTTTATATCTCATTTCACACCACAAATGACAGTACCAAACTATTTTTAACCATATTGGAGATAGTTTATTTTTAAATAGATAGTAGCGCTACTCAAATATGTGTATTTGTGATAGGCATTTTGGAATCTTAGCTCACTTTTTTACTTATTTTCAATAAGAAAATTTTACAAATATTTATTTATGTTATGAAGTAGGTTTAATAAAATTAGAATTTAATGTTTAAAACATATTAAAAGTTTTTTCCCCCTGCTTACAAGTAAACACACATTCAGTCACAATAATCCTAAATATTGGCTTTTCCTTTTTTTGTGCTAAAAAAATGTCCAAAACCTTAAAATGAATACATATATTGTACATACACTTATATTTATAAAATTTTATTGAATAAAAAAAATAATTCACTTTTATGAATTTTTTCTTGAAAATAATACAACCTTTACAAAGTCAGTTTAGAAAACAAGTATATTTTACATTTATTCTTTGCAAAAATATTAATGCTAGGTGGCAGCACTCGATATTGATTGTCCCAAGTTCAGAGGGGTAGTAGAAAAGTGAGGGAATGTTGCTATTTTCTGCAAGTTTTCTTATTAGAAAAAATGTTTTTCCATTTCGAAAACTAGGAAAGGGACATTTTATTTTTTCAAATGACTGTAGTAATACAACTAAATGAATCTAAAATTGTTTGAAATTCGATTTTTATATTATACCATCATAGAATTAAGCTGTTGAGCTGGAGAGTGGGAAAAAAAAAAGTTTTCTATTATTTAGAAATCTGATAAAAACCATTGAAATTTTTTCAAAGATTTAAATTTTTCAACTTAAAAGAAATTGGGGGGAGAAGAAGGTACCAAGTCTTAACAATTTTACTGCGCTGAATTCAGTTTGTTTGTTTGCTGTTTTTAAGCATGGGGAAGAAGCAGGTAAAAATTGTTGGGATGGGAAAAATAGATAGAAATAACAGAAATAAGAGAAACATATGCTACTAATATTTCTTCATAATCTAGCAATACTTAATAGTTCAAATAGTATATACAAGATGAGCTGCGTTTACAATAATATAAAATGATTTATTTCATTCAGATAAGTTTATTTTCATTAAAATGATCTTAGATGGCAGCACTAAAACTGATTTTTCGTTAATATTTTTTTTAATATCTAGGAATTTATAACCAGAGGAGAAAATAAATATAAATAAGAAAAAAAAAAAAAAATAAAATAAAATAAGTGATAAAAGTAAATTTCGTCAGAGTCCGAATAATTTTCGCAACTTGCTTGCACTATATACTCTTTGACAAGCTAATGTCGTAATGTTTTGACAGGAAAAAAAGTATAACAAATCAATATAATTGCGCCTCAGTAATATTTTGAGTCTTAGACGTGTATGTTTTGTTGAGGAGGGTAACCAGTGAAGAAATATTCTGATAATACCTGACAAAATCTCTTTTATTATTTTATTCCAGTCATGTTCTTTTAACAAACTTGGATGTAAAAAGAAATGTAAATGAAAAAGAAATTAGAAAGCTTTTCAAAATGTTTCTTGTTTTACAACATGACATGCTAAAAATGCAGAAAAAGTTTCATTGTGAGTTTTATATTCCTTTGTTTCGTAGACAAATCTACACCGTTCAACCGAATGATTTGAAGTTTTGCACATGCATGGAAAAAGAAAAAAAAAGTCAGAAAAAAAATCTCAGATAATTTAAAGTACGAAAATCAATCTGTTTCACGATTTTATAGCGATATTTTTTAAAATTTCAAGTTTTGAAGAGTTTGCTGTAGGCTATAGAAAGAATATGAACGTTTTACTGACACTTCCAATCATACTTTTAAGATATTTTTAATTTACTGCTCAGAAGTAGTCCGCTGCTTTTTATGAAACTTTCCCGTTAAAGTCGAAATAAGGTAAGCACAAAGACATAAAAATTATAATTTCAATTTCGATAAGTTCACAAGATATCACCAAGCTTTGGCGAATTTTTGGAACTAAATTTTAGCGCCATAATCGGTGATATATCAAAAAAATTTCAAAAATTGCCAAAAAAATTTCAAAAGTTTTGAACATACCCCGTTTCTTTTTGGGTCTTCCGTAAATGATTTTTCAGGTACTTTTGGTTCATAATATAATATGAACAATTTAAAGTGATTCATATACATCCACTCTTATTATGAAGTGTATCTTAGTTGTAAACATGTTTCGTGACGACGTTGGCTAAGTGAGTCCGAATTTTGTACTATCTTATACCATGGCTTATAACTTTTCAAAAAAGTTTGGGGAAAAAAATCAATTTTTACAGGCTTTATCCAATAACTGTAAAACTGTGAAACAACGCAATAGTGCTCTACCAGAGATCCGCCAGACTAAGTGAGAATGATAAGACCTTTATGTTGTTTGACCATGAAAATATATCCTGTATGATGCAATCTTATTTATTTATATTTCACGTCTTTATTTCTATACCCATAAGCTGTTCTCTTTTAAGCACCCGATTCGTCTTTGAGCATGTGATTATATCTGTGTGGCTCCCATGATGGCCGAGTGGATAAGCCACTGACCAGACGGCTGTGAAGGTCCAGGTTCAGGCCTATCGCGTGGGTGTCTATCTAACGGTTTGGGGCAGTTTACTACAGATGTAGAGTCAATATGGGTTAAAATTTCTTAAAAAGTCCTCCGCCCGAAGCAACCTTCCCTAATCATATAACACTCGTGTAGGTTTACCTTGAGTAAAATACAATACATACAATATACCTGCTTTGTCGGTCACAGAGTTTTCCGTTAAGCTACAAAATAAACCATAAGACAAAAAGTAATAGAAATTCACCGTAAAGGACAGATTTCAGAGTTGATTTATTTGAAATGTATATTGTCACTATTTATTAAGCTCGATTAACACTTACAAATATGTACAATTATAAATATAATTTCATTATTATTGAATGGCAACGTCAGCACATGCGCGGAACGTTTCCTGAGGTCCACATCCAAGCTTTCCGCTGCCATCAGGACACGTGCCCCAATTGTTTCCTGAAAAACAGATAACCTAATACATCAATAAAACTGAAAATTAAAAAATATAAAGCTTTATTCAATTTTTAACAAGTAAGATAATCTACGCCAAACCCATTGATTATAAAATACTTTCCAGCACAGCTCTCTCCCCTTCCCCCACCTGCCAAATATGATGAGGTATCATCATTATTATCTCTGTTATCTCTTTGATCTGTTATCTCTGTTGTCCCGTCCGAAAGGACGTTTTTTAAAAAATAATTTCTCGGGAATAGTATTTATTTTCTATATGCATAACAAAATCCGTAGTAATTTTTTTTTTTTTTTAATGCAGTAGTTTGGGTGAACAAGTGCTCATGGAAGCGTAGGTTGCTCCAAATTATGATAACGGTATGGATCACATCTATGCGAATAGTACTTATAATCTTACAGGTTATATATATATATATAATACTAAATTATAAATTATTTGCACACTATACGAGAGTTAATGGGAAAAAAAAAGCATCTATACTTTTACGTAGAATGTGATTGTGTAAGAAATTCTTGTAAAATATTTTAAATGCATGATTTTTAAAGACAGAAAAAAAGTAAAAAGTTGACAAAGCCTAAATTTTGAAAAAAAAACTCTTTCAAAGGCATTTCGTGGAAGCTAATGAATGTAAGATTCTAAGGTATATACTTTGGGCCCCACAATAACCAAGTGGATAAGACACTGAAGATGGTAGAAGGCTGAAGTGCGAAGGTCCAGGGTTTTGGCCTATCGCGAGGCTGTCGATCTAACGTCCTGGAGCTTTGGGTGTTTTTTTCCACACTTAACGCGAACACGTGTCAGAACCCCTTAAATCTTTATCTACCGCATTAAGAATTGTCAAGAATATCAACCTGCAACTGTTTCTTTTTCTTTTTCTTTTTTTTTTTTTTAGTTGGTCAATGAATGATCCCTACTAAATTATGTAGTAAGAAATAAAATTAAGAAGAAAAATAACAAACAATAGCGATGCGTCTGATGATTGTTTCATAACCAAATAGTGAATTTTTTTCAAAAGAGTATAGCACAAAAATTGGAGAAGAGTGAAGTAATACTTTGATTGACACACTTTCTGGAAATCTAATCTTTTAATCATAAAACCAACGTCTGAAAATTCACTAATGCTCAATTAAAAAAAAAATCTGGCTTGACATGATTTAAAAAGGAGTGAAAAGCTATCCATTAAAAACAGTTTTACTCTAATAGAACATGCAGTTTTGGTGTAAGCTGATGAAATAAAGTATTTGGTATTGAATTTTTGTAGAAATAGTTACAATGAAACAATTTTATTTTTACGGTACTTCTAAGTACCGTTTGTAGATAAAGGGATAAAATGTCCCTCAAGAAAGGCAACCCCTCTAAGCATTTTGCCATAAAACATTAATTAAACTAAGATATACTTACCACCTCTGTAGTGCCACTGTAACACACACTGTGAACATCTTAAATTGTTAGGGAGTCTCAGATGAAGATTTATATTTCCAGTTTGGCCTCTCGGCAGGTAATATCGATGTCCATTTGCTTCATTGATGTGTAGTGGGTGGGCATCCAGGCAATCTTGACGTACTACTCTTCCAGGGTTGTTATTCGGACATATCTTAAATTCGAAGAAGCCGAGGTGGTTTGCAGTAAGTTGAACTGTAACTCTGATCACCTGAAAAGACATATTCAGAACTCTGTCATACAGCATTTGAAGCATTCTAACTATTCTCTTAAGGCTTTATCATTAGAAGTTTTATTACTGATAATAAACATTCGTTCAATTATTATAAGTTATTGTCATTTGCAAAGCAAAAGCTGCGTGAAGTGTAAATCGGTCGAACTTTACATGCTGGCCAGAACATTTATGTTTCGCAAGAAAGTATTTTATAGTTATAAGAAGCTATTCCACACCCCACACCCCCTCCATCCCCCACCCCCCACTTCCGGAAAAAAAAAAGAATTTTTAAGTAAGATTTTTATTTTAACTAAGTGGGGCTGGCAAGATCTTTAACATATAAAACTGTACTGTTATCTATATTCACTAGACTACGCACTTGCATAGGCGCCCATAGCCCCCCCCCCCCCCCCCAGCTTCCATATTACTGTTATGCATAATGGTAAAACGTAGAAGTGATTCAACACTAAAATATAATATCTTTCTGAAGACCCCTGACTGCCCTCCCTACAAACAGTGATATGGCGCCCATGGGCCAGTGATATGGCGCCCATGGGCCAGTGATATGACGCCCATGTCGGTCAGATTCGTCACTCAATGAAATAAATAAATGCAAGAAAACACAATTAACGTTTTTTGCATCCGTGCATGTTATGTTAATAAGGCTCATTCCAATGAAAGGAGAACGGCAGGCCCGGACTGGCCAGGTCGGCTGGTCGGCGATCGCCGAGGGTCCCCGGCCCAAGGGGGCCCCGGTGAGGCATTCAAAAGTGGATATAGAACTTTATAATAAGAGTAATTTGATTATTTATTTTCCAGCAATCTTACGCAGTGACCCTGCGGAGGATCCAACAAACCCCGCGACGCAAGGGGGCCCCCGAAAAGTCAGGGTACCCAAATCTCTAAAATAGTTAAATGTGGTTTTTAGGCGCGTAAGCCTAATTTTCAAATGTTACATATTCTAATATTCTATTCGCTCTAAATTCCTCATTAAGAGGCAGGGCCTGATTTCCAGGAGGGCATTCGGGGCAAGCGCACGGGCCCCCAAATTGTTCTTTAAAAATTTGTAAATTTTGAAAAAGTTTTCCAAAGAGGGGGCCCCCAATGAAGCTTTTGCCCAGGGCTCCCAAATCGACAAATCGGCTCCTGAAGAGGTACCTTTTAAATCTCTAGCCGAGGGCCCCTAAGAGAGCCAGTCCGGGACTTTAGAACGGGGTTAGTTGATTAGCTGTTAGGCTAGAAAACATCAGCTAAAAATTATTTTTCAGCAATTTATTAACACTTGTAATATACATGCGCAACGCTGGGCCACGCAGCTGGAACTAAATACACTTGAATAATATGAATCTAATACATGGCTTAAAAAAAATTCTCTTTAAGATTATTTTTTTCAGTTTTTGACGTGAATACGTTTATAAATTTGCTTCCAAAGCGGGAGGCAATTAATTCAGAAAACTAATGATAATAAAATCGGATGCGATACAGTTTGATATTGCAGCTACATATCCATAATATACATCCGAAAATTAATTATAGCACTCGATAGCCAAAGGATGAAAGAATTCGTTACGTTGAGCGAGGATTGTGACGCATTGCTTGTGGCGGAGAGGGAAGCTCCGCCATTTTGAGGTCGTTTCGCTCCGTCACACAATCTCCGTTTAGTATAAAATTTGACTCGGAGAAGCAAGCACGTTCGCTTGCATTTCAGTCGACAGCTCTCGTCAAGACCTATCGATTGCGTCTATAAAACATTAGTGTGAAATAGTTATAGTGAATATATATAGTGCTAAAGTAAAAAATTAAAATAAATAATGCAGTGCCGTCCTATACTCGCCGAAAAGCCAAATCAAAATATAGAGAACGTTTACGGTTGGAAAAGGCTTCTCAGTTGCATATCACAGACCTATCATTAATACAGTTATACACAGTAATTATTTGTTTACATGATTTCTTTCCTGAACCCCATGAAACTCAAAGGAAATATTACTCATTATGCACACGTATTCACGTAAAACACATTGCCGTGTCCACGACACAGCCACACTCCCTTCTTTATTACTCATTCGTTGAAAACTAACATAAATTTTTATTTTGACTTATTTTATTGTTTTGCTATGCTGCATACAAATATCGAATAAAAGTTAGAGCTGTTATTTAAACTTCAAAATCTGGTTTCTGTAACCTATGAGACAAAATCTACTCTATCACACAGCAGTAAACAACATTTCTCATTGTAAAACGAAAGTGTCACTGTTTATTATGTATGCATCATTTAGAATAAAAATGTCTTTTGAGTCTCTCCCCCCCCCCTCCTTTTTTGTGTATATGTGTATTGTAAGTTTTTGATTATAATTAATCAAGGAACATTTTAACTTTTTGAAAACCTAGAACCTTGTACATTGATCTTAGAAAAAAAACAAGAAAGATAAATCACGAGAAAAGTATTAATTGTAAAACACTTCCCAACACAGCAGTCTTTTTTGCGCCAAATTTGGCGATGTATTGTCGTTAAACTTGCCGAGATTTTGGGAGGAACCTCAAAAAGCTGTATATCACTATCAATGTAATTTTGCGAGGCCCTTTAAAAGAACTTTAAATGTTTTTTGAAGGAGAGTAAGCTGTTATAAACGTTTATATACACTGATCGTGAAGTGCTTCAAATGGATTAATGTCTCTAAATTGCCACATATCGTAATGTATTGAATTTCTTTTGAGTACTTCTGTAGAAGAACTATAAATGCTATGTTTATTAATTTCGATGCAGAGAATTATTTTATAAACTTTAATAACATAAAACCAATTTTGTTTTGTTTGAAATAGCCGAGTAACTCTAAAATACGCTTTAATGAATGATTGCCCATAGAGCATAATGTATTGGAATACTTTTGAGTGTTCCTGTTAAAGGACTATAAATGTTACATACACTATTTTCAACAGGGTACACAAAACAATACACAGGAATAACGTGTATAAATTTCGTAGTAATCAATGCATATTTACGCCCTACCAGTGGCATAGCATATAGCGTTCAGAACTGGGAGACGGAGGGTGCTTAGTTCGAAACCAGGTTGTGTCCGCTGACCTAACCGTTCGGAGTTTTCCCGTGGTTTCCATCCTCCAAAACTTAGAATAAATACGGGTTAGGACCCCTTAGAAAGACTCCCTACGAAAGGCACCTCACCCTCCCACAACACAATGCATATTTACGGCAGGTCCAGCACTTACGGTCAGACAGACGGGCAGTCCGACAGACAGCCAAACCGAAATCATAGACACTTTTCCACCTTGGAAAGTATTTAAAAAGAACTTTACTTTTATATTTACACTTGTGAAAATACGTTTGCAGTTAATAATAAGAAAAACCAATACGTATTTATTACCTGTCCGGGTCCGTAACGCCGGACAATAATCCCTTTTCCGTATGTGCCTCCAGCTTCATTGGGCCGAGGCTGAGGCATGTGAAAAGCATCACCACATACACCGCATCTACCTCCGTTCTGCCTCCATTGCACCTGAAACAACAAGAAAAGTACGTATTAACCCTTTGAGGCGCAACCCTTTCCCAATGCTGAAAAAAGGGCAGCCGTTGCAATCGCTCGACTTAACTACCAGCAAGATGACGGACGATCGAAACGTTCATCGCGTGCCACAGATCTAGAGACCCTTTTTTGACGACAGCTGGCTGTGCCGCACAGCCAGCTGCATCAAAAAAGGGTCTCTATATCTGTGGCACGCGATGAACGTTTCGATCGTCCGCCATCTTGCTGGTAGTTAAGTCGAGCGATGGCAACGGCTGCCCTTTTTTCAGCATTGGGCATCCAGCTGTTCTCGCATTCTTCCATTTTTCAGCAGATGTCAGTGCTTTTAAAAATAATCGTGACAATTTTTTTTTTTACGGGAAAGGACGTGCTAAAAAGTAAAGGATTCTCGTGGAGCTATGTCACCCGCAACTATTTTTATAGAAATCAGATCTATTCTTCATGACTGGCAACAGTGAAAACGTCAGAGTTTGGTGTTCCCAGAGCGGGAACACTGCTTGTTAAAGGGTTAAAGGCAGGATGAAAAGCGTCCAGCACGTGAAGATAATGATAGATAAAAATGAAACCTGACTTAAATAAGAGGTTTCCGGATAAATATGGGATATTTAAGCCTTCTACCACAATTTAAAAAAAAAATGAAGGAATGCTTTTGTCAAACACAAAGTGACTGCTTTAGACTGACCAAGAAACTCGAAGGACTTAAATACCATAGAGGATTTGTGTTATCTGCATGCAAATACTCTCGAAAAATGGATTACAGCATGAAAAATAACTTCATTGGTTCACTGATTCAGGAATGGTATAGGGCTGAACAAGTTATGAAAGATTGTAAAAGCCTGGAGGAATCTATAACAGAACGCGTAAAAGTGGATCTGGAAGCGAAAGATACTGATATTCAATATTATAATATACTGATATTCAATATGATTATATATTCAATACTAATTATTATTGAAATGTATTAATTTTCCTAATGAACTGTTTTCATCCCAAATATCCTTGCGATTCAATTAATACGCACGGTACTGTAAATCATGCCAAAAGCATTGATTATAAAACACTTTCTAGCACAATTATTTTACTTGTGGATAACTGCATGATGAGTAATTAAAGAAAATAAATGAAAGTCACCTATTCTTCGATAAAAAAAATACCCTAAAGCATAATCTGTGATGCATCGTTTTCTATGGAAAGCATGCTGCCGTTTCATAAAATGAATCGAATTTTGAAACTCTACATTTTAAATTACGAGAAGCAAACAATTTTTTTTAAAAATTTCAAATGCAGTAAGAACCACTGGACACAAATCCTTAGGCATACATACAGTAGATAAAAACAGGATGAAATACTTAAAAATGACAAAAAGGAAATAGGCATAAATGAATAAAATCAGAATCAAATTCTCATGCGGTGACGAGCATTCCAATAACGTCTGTACAGAGAGTCACCGGTAAACAAACTTATTGGTTTGAAATTTTACAGAGACACAAAAACACAGGAAAAAACAAAACAAAACAAAGCTTAAGAGATTTTGAAATGTGAAAATACATCTGTTTTCTGTTGTTGGGAAAAAAAAAATCATTCATAAATTTTTAGAATCAGGTGACGAAACAGTTCAGTATCGCAGAAAAGTACACAATCCCCGAAAAATTGAATGCATAATGAAATGCAGATGTTCAGGATGAGGTTGCAAAAAATTGTTTTAATAACGATAAGCAGACGATTTTTTAATTTTGTGAAACATAAGTAATAACTTAAATTTTTTGAAACATTATACAGTTTACGACACGGTGCATTAAAATGTACAAATAGATATATACTTTTGCATCCATGTATTGGCTGGTAGTATGTTTGAATTTTTCATAGGTTATTTATTGTCAAAAGAAATAAGAATTAGAGAAGATAAAATAAATTGCGAGACAATGGTGGTGCCAGAGAGAATTTCGGGCGGCTTTCCTAGAAAAATAATGAATGACTTATTTTAAAGCTTACTCTTTATTGACTAGCGAAGTGTCAATTTACTTTTTGAGAAATAAATTGTACTTATAAAACAGGAAAGTTGTCGTGCTTTAAAATGGCAAAAATTAGTATGACGAAACGTACCAATGTATTTACAGCTCAGTTATTTGACACAATGAAGTATCAAAATTCTATTTGTATTATTTATTTATCGTTATATTTCCAAAATATAAAAATAAGAAAACAAAATTATGAAACGTATTTTGCTATAGTTCACGAAAGTAATAAAACTGAGCTTCTGTGCTGTAGGCAGTTATCATTTTAAAACTACAATTAAAATTTTCGTAATTTTAATTTTATGTTCCTCAGAAATGTTTTCTACCACTTTCCTTATGTCTACTTTCAGAGTTTTTTCATGTTCGATAATGATAGACATTTAATGAGTTTAAACTCATGATAAAAACTGTTATGTTTCCATAACATTTTGGTTTACACATTTGCTTATAAAATTTGTTTTAATGCCAAAATATCTCATATTACGATTCCCTGTTGGGGATGCTCTTAAGTTGCCGCAGGTGTTGAGAAACAAGATCAACTTGAACCTTAATCCTTACTGCAGCTCTGTATCTAGTAGCATTTCGAAATAACTTAATATGTGTATTTTAAGAATCAAGATAACATGAACAGAGTTTATGGTTTTAATGTGTTAAAAAAAATCCTCTTAGTTCGCGTGCTTAATATTGAACTTGGAAGCTAAACTTATTTACACAATTGCCATGCAAACAATCGTTCAAGTTAACATGAACACAGTTTATGGTTTTAATGTGTTAAAAAAAAATCCTCTTAGTTCGCGTGCTTAATATTGAACTTGGAAGCTAAAATTATTTACACAATTGCCATGCAAACAATCATAACGATATGATTAACAGGCTTCCAACCCAATTCAACACTGGATTATAGCAACAGTATTATTGATAGAAAAGAAGCAGCCATAATTTGCAATGAAGATAAATCAATGATATTAAAGATTTGTTTTGTTTTGAAAAGTGCTTAATTTTTCTCAAAATATAATGAAAATTGACATTTTGCTTTTTAAAAAACATGATTTTTCAAAAACAAAAAGAAATGGTAGACGGCTGAAGTGTGAAGGTCCAGAGTTCTGCTCTGGCGTATCGCTGCCGATCTAACAGTCTGGAGCTTTTGCAGGTTTTCTCCAGATGTAACGTGAATTAGAACCCCTTAAAAGTCCTCCGACCAAGGTACCCTCCATTCTTGAAAGATAGCCCTTGAGTAGCTTTGCCATAACACAACACAATAAAAAAAGACAAAAAAAATTATGACTATAAAAAAAGTAGAAGATTACTAAATAATTTTCTAGGATTTGACCATTGTCAGAGAGCAATTGGCAAATTTTCTTGGTAATGAAACAGCTAAACACTTACGCTTGTACCACCACAGAAGAGCTCCATATCGTTATAATTTGGTGGAGTGTTGTAGCCGTAGCGCCACATAGAGGATCTAGAAGGTGGTTCTATTAACCTTCCATGGCCCAAAACTTCAATAGAAAACAGAAGAGAGCAGAAGATCACAAAACCGAAGAAATTTATTTTAAAAGAAACCATTTTGAAATTTTCAAAAAGCACAGGAGAAAAATTACACGGGGTGTTACTGAAAAAACTTGTAAATGGCAGTTTGCATAGCAAAAATATTCCCTTATAGGATGAAAGGCCTTTTACAGGGTTTCGGCAAAAAACAAAACAAAAAAAAAATAATTAAAAAATACGGATGCGGAGATTATTTTACAGTGACTACGGACACTTGACTCTGGCAACGACGCCGGTTAGTAATGATTCATTCAGTTACTTCCCTTAGTAAACCTGCTGGTACCAGAAGTTCCGTCTTTAATAAAAGCGGTATGGGATGAAATTTTCTAGAATTGAGAGGGGATGCTGTAGTTCTTCAAAACTCAAAACTACATCCGAGTCTTCCTGTATTGTGTGGAAGGATATCCCCCTTTTGAATTGTCTAGTTTCATTTAGCTTTGAAGAGATAATAAAATATATTTTAAAGTGTACGGTATTTTGAAAACTATGAATTCAAGTTAGGTCCCACCAATGACCGAGTGGATAAGACACAACATGGTCGAAGGAAATTTGAAGGTTTCACGTTCGGGCCTACCTCGAAGCTCTCTATCTAACGGTCAGGAGTTTAGGCAGGTTTTCTTCAAATGTAAGTTGCATACATATTAGAATGCCTTAAAAAGTTCTCGAACCAAGGCAATCCCCTGTAGGCAAGATACCCCTCGTGTGCCCCTCTACTTTAATTTCATTAATTTCGGCACAGCTCAGATACGAAGCTTATTTGAATCTTGAGTTGATTCTATAACATTTGATTCTTTTACATAATTTTTATTCCTTAAAAAAAACCCCAAGAATATATTTTGCAACTATACATAAAAGTTATAAATTTTCGTATAAACTCTCATGCTATTCACGAATTCCTCATATTTCGCATCTATTCGCAATTATAGGAAAATATCGCATAAATTCGCATCTGTTTCGTAAAATCGAAAATTCCTCACCTTTAATTATGATAGGCTATGTTTTAAGATACAGTACTAAAAATCTGAAATAATTAGACATTTTATTTATTTATTTATTCTCTTTTTCCATTCGCAGTTTTTTTGGTGTTTTGAAGTTATTAACATTCCGCAGGGTGAGGGAGAAAAGAAAGGTGGGAAGAAAAAAAGAAGAATTTAAATACACACGTGTCGTATTTTTTCAACAAAAAAGTAATAGATTCAGGGTTGGTGATTTGTGCGACCTTGAAACAGCATTTATGGAAAAATAGATTTTTTTTTCTTTTATTTTTAAGTATGCGACTTTCAATCGTCAAACAGTGCCATTCAAATAAAGCGTCCGTCCGGCAAAACAAGTGCACGTGTCAAATACTCGGAAAAAAATTCACGGAATTACAAGTTCAGGAAATCCCCAATTCTGGTGAAAATGATATGTCATGAAAATACGTCCATAAAATAAATGAGTTAGGTCTACGCCGATAAAAAAATTATCATACATACATACATACATGCATACACACACACACACACGTGTGTGTGTGTGTGTGTAAGGTTAAAAAACAAACAAACATTTTTAGGGTATGTTGAGGATGGTGAGGAAAATTTGTAGGTATTTCTGTTTGATCAAAAATAAATATAAATGTTTTAAAATGATTTTTTAGCCTATATTTTCAGACTTTAATTGACAAGATTTAGACTAATTAAAAAGTTTATCGATTGCATTTGGAAACAAAATATTACCTTTTTTTCTGATTATTGAATCCATGTTCTTTCGTAGTGTCAAAAAAAAAAAAAAAAAAAAAAAAAAAAAAAAAAAAAACTTTTAGGGAATTAAATATTTCTGAAATTTTTAGAAGTCCTGTTATTACTTTCAGTTTAGAAAAAGTCTAAACAGCTTATAATCCAAAAAAGAAAGAATTTTTAATTTTTTTTTTCAATTTATGTTTCAGTGTGGTGGGGTAAAATGGGTATACTATTAGGATTAGTTAATACTATGATTCCAAATGCTCTCAATAAACTTTGTAATGAGTATGAATGTTGCCTACTAAACTCTGAAAATGTAGGCTAAAATCATTTAAAAACAGGCTATGTATATTCAGGCCCGGACTGGGAGGGAGGGGCCCGCCCGTCTCAAGAGAAGGGGGGGGCGGGTTATTGTACAACCGATAAATAGAATGTGTTAATTTTCGGGGTATGGGGGAGGTATGGTGTTATTATTAATTAATTATGATTGATAATTAATGCATTAATAAAATATTGATCTATTAATTATTAATTAATATGCGTCATTCAAATTAATTAATCCCTTGTTCATTCGGGAACCGTCACTGAAAAAATTTTGAGAACTACATTTAAAATGAAGTGTTTTGAAGCCGTCTGTGGCGCAATTGCAGCTGCAAAATTTTTTTTATGTGTCAAACTTCATTCAAGTGCTATCAGTATAGCACTTTTCAAAAAAATTTTCTTTCTTATTTCTATTTGGGGGCCCGCGCTCAGCAGGGAGGGCCCGCCGAGGGTGGGGGCCCACCCGTCTGCAGACAGTCAGACACACTGGCCAGTCCGGGCCTGTGTATAATTTTGTTTAAAAAAAAAAGTGCCTACTCATTTTAACCCGTCTTACTCTGTAACTCAGGGGTGTAGCCAGAAATTTTTCATGGGGGGGGGGTTACGACTACTACAACTCATATATATGTATGCGTGTGTGTGATAATGTAGTGAAGAATATGCATTTTGTATGGCAAAAAATTTCTCATGGGGGGTTATGACCCCCTAACCCCCCCCGTGGCTACGCCCCTGTCTGTAACAATAAGTTATCCGAATACAATGTTTATCTATGTGAGTCTAACAACCCTGGTCATAATATTTCTAAATTTGAATAATTTGTAAGTCATGACAGGAAGTAAATGAAATTTGATAACGTGTATTAATTTTTGAGGACTTTTTAAAAGTCTATTACTCATTTTATCCAACCTCTATGAAAAAAAAAAAAATATTCTTAAAGTTTAATATTTTTGCTTTTAAAACTAATATAAATATGTAAAATCTTTATCAAAAAAAGCGAAAAAAGTTAAAATAAATGAGATTTGAGAACATTTCGACATTTTTGCGCAATTTTAGTAATCCCGAATATATAACTTCAAATTATGTTGTATGTCCCATGAGATTCATAGACTCCTAAAGAGCTCTGAAGCTTAAACGAACAGTAAGTGTTTTACTATTAATACTTATAATTAAACGCAATGGCTCTTAAAATATTTATTTAAGTTTCTATTGTTTTGGTTTCCATGTTGTCTGTAACAATATAAATTAGTTGACAACAATGGTATGCGCTGAATAAAATCAGAAGTGCTATACGTAGATTGTTTAAAAATTTATAACAATGAACTTGTCAAAAATCGCTTCAGTCTGAAGTTAAACCCTTCCTTTGCTGTCTTAATTCCTTTGGAAGCTATTTGCTAATCGTGAATAAAGATTGTGTGTAAGACAGCTTAATTATGGAAGTAGGTCTACTTTTCAAATACATCTTAACTAACTTTGCGAAATTTTCCTTTAATTAGACGTCTAGGTGATAGCCAATTTAATAATATTTAGTTGACATCTTATACCTATAATATCTAATTGCTTGTTATTTTTCATATTTTAGTATTTATAGAGGTGAGAAAATGAACCATATGATTAGTTTTGATGTTTTTATCAAGCTTTGATATTAATGTTAAAATAATTTATCTCTATCAAACAGATGTGAGTTAGAAATCTTTTAAGAAACTATTTTGAGGAACAAAAAGCTTATTTTACTTTAATATTTTCTAAAACTTTAATACATATTTAATAAATTTCATTACCATTATTTGCAAAAATAAATTTTGATAAACATTTATAGTGCACTGTTCCCCAGGCTCTTTTTCTATGTGGTTACAATGAAACACTTAAGTATAAGTCGTTCCCAAAATATAAACTGTCCTATTTATTGAGGTAAATCAGTGGCTTATACTGGATCTCAAATGTATATAAGCTATTTCACTTCAATAACGAAACGGAACAAATCGAAACACAAGAGAATTTACTTCTGAGTTATCTCCAGAGATTTTTTTTTTGTGTGTTGAAATGCGCCAAATGTTAGGCTGATATTTTTTTGAAAACTAATTTTAATCGTTCTTCACAGTTAGCCTATCTACCCCAGAAGACATGCTACAGAGGTAGATGTAAAAGTTGTAGGGAGATTTCTTTTATAAGTTTACTGAGGCATCCAAGTTCAGATGTTTCGCAGAAAGATGGCTTCCTGATAAATAATAAAACAGTTCCGTCTTGAATAAAGTCGTCTTATGTCGTGTCTTCTAAGAACTTACAGCAATGAATTTGTCCCAAATCCCTCCAAAATTAAACCTTTGCCGGTTTCGAGACGAGAAATAAGACTGTTTCTTCTTAAATACGACCATCTCGAGGTTGCTTCGCCATTGCAACCGTAAATTTTCGTCTAGTTTCGAACCATTTCTTGTATTCTGTGTATTATTACGACTCAGGGTTTAATGATTGTGTATCTTTGTTTTCAGATGCCACCTATTACGCCAAAAAAAATGTGTGGGGAGCAAATTGAGGAGGATAATGGTTACAATTCTGATACAAGGTGAGAAATTTCAAAGATTTTCTCTTAAAATGACTGAACACGTTTAAGGTATATCGCTTCATGAATAGGCCCGACAGAAATGACCAAGCCCGACAGAAAAGGAGCAGTAAATAGGCCC
Source organism: Cheiracanthium punctorium (assembly GCA_038373885.1). Classification (NCBI taxonomy): domain Eukaryota; kingdom Metazoa; phylum Arthropoda; class Arachnida; order Araneae; family Cheiracanthiidae; genus Cheiracanthium; species Cheiracanthium punctorium. The sequence continues at coordinate 606,997 of JAWZYV010014973.1, read as the reverse complement.
GACAGAAATGACCAGAAATGTCGAAAAATGTTTCTAATAGAAAGAGATTAATTCTGAAAATGGATTCTGCACTCTACCGTCTTTGTACTCATTAATCCCTTACCAAAAGTGCACAATTGCACATTTAAAAACCTATTTTGCGTTGTTATGTTCCGCCACTTACTTTTTTAGTTACAACGATTTTACCTTCAAATCTACAGTTAATTCCAGAACTTCAAACCGTATTTTTATTCGTTCCGGTTAAACTAAAAGAAAATCTATCGGATTTAACTTATTAACTGATTTAAAACTTCAGACGCTCTAGGGATTTTTTTTCATTGTCTGCTGTACTATGAATTTTTTTAGTAGCTTTTCTAAAATTTGTGTGGATAGCCAAGTTTTTCAAACGGCGAGATTTAGCCACAATTCGGTTAAATTGGCAACAAGTCGTGACAAAAACTTTACAGTTTGGAAATGAGGGATAAATGATTTATTTCTGTGTTTGAATTCAAGAAGTAGCTGTGCTTTTAGGCGAGATGTATTTTTTTTTTCTCCTAATTTTCAATACTTAAAAAGTTAAAAAAGAAAATTTCACGATATGGAGTGATATTAAACAACAACCTTACCAGTTTTGAATTGCACAAATGAATAAGTCGTAAATATTTCTCAGAGGACGAAATAAAATTTTGAACAAGTAAACAAAATTCGGTTCGTTGTGCATTTGTAAAGCAAATCTCAGATTCTGATCTTCCATTAAACGCTTGATGTTTTATCTTGATTAAAATTATGTTTAGTTGATATTTCACATAACGTTTTTCCGAGTTTCATACAGTAAAAATACAATTTCGCAGATGGTCAGAAAAAAGGCAGATTCTACTCAAAAGGAAGCTTAGTCGTCTGTCTCTATATTTTGTAATCATTGACATGTTCTATTACAAAATATTTTAATCTAAAGTATTTGCCCAGTTCTACAGTACATATTTAATGACATTGTGTATAAATTAGATTTCTTTTTAGTAATACGTTAAAATCCATGCTAACAGTTCTTGCAATGTAAAAGTAAGGGACGAGTATTAACATGCACAGCTTTCTTATAATGAAGAGAGCCTCTACTAAATTTATCTGATAGCTCTCGAGTACTTATGCCTTAATACAAAAATGCATCGATACTTCGTTTCGTCTGCTAAAACTTGGTTCGAATAATGAAATGTAACTGTTTTTCTGACGAGAAATTTGATTTGTAATCGTTAAATCAAGGTATTTGGATTTAAATGACTGAGATTACTTTTCTCAAAATATGTACGAAGAAATCATAAATCCTTTTACGCTGAAAATTCTAAATTTTAAATTATTTCGTAAAGCTCCTTCAGCATTACTGAAAATTTCTATCACCTACTTTAAATTCTGCAGTTTAGGATATTATTGTATGATTATTCTAAGTGTCTACAATATTCAAACTTTATTTTTCAGTTTTTACTCTGCGGCTGATGAATTTGACAGCGCAAAATATCGTCTACTGGATTACATTACTGAAATGGCAGAGATATATTACTTTGAAATGCCAGGACCAAGGTGAGTAACAGTGAAGTATTACTGGAGTAGTAAAATATTTTTATTTAAATTACCGCGCGTTAAAGATTAAGAGCAGAAGAAAAATGCTTTTTTTATACAAGTTAAATCGACTAAAATTAATTTAAAAAAGAATTTTAAAAAAATTAGAAATAAAAAGTTACCTCTTAAATATCAACAGTCTGCACAAATTATTTTTTCCAATTAATCTTTTATTTACCAATTCATTATGAGTTTTAACCAATAAAGTTCTTATGAGAGCAAAAATACTGCGCATTATAAAATTCTTTTACAATTATTGCCGAAACACTTTTGTGTGATTGCATACCATCTTAAAACTAAAATCACAAGAAAAAAAATATCGCTTAAAATAATTTTTCATATAAATCTAACAGCAAAATCATTTTAAATCTTTCAGTCCGAACACATGCATGAGTATGAAAAAGTTTCGATTTAAATGACACTGCTTTCGTCATTTGATTGATATCTGATCTAATATCTTTATTTCTAAACAAAATGTAATTTGCTCTTTTATATACTTTATATTTATGAGGGTAAAAGAAAGATACGTTCTCTTGTTTCTGTTACCTTTTCTTCTTCTATTGCAGCTATCTATATTTATAGAAATAAATAAAAAACTTCGTAAAATAGCACACATAATGTTCTTGCCGACAAAACGTTAGTTTCGGGTTGAACAAAAAGTCTACCCTTCTTCAATTGTAGAAAAGTTCCACTATCTGCACGAGCAGAAAGGTTAGAACTGACTTCATTTCTATATAGAGGGTGATTCGCAACATTTAGAAAAAAATGTAACGGATGATAGAGAAAATCAAGGCGGTTCAGAATCACAAAGCAAAGTGGGGTCGGAAATGTTGTCTTCATGTATTCGTTAAAAATCACTTTGGAAAGTGTATTGAAGTAATAGAGAACATTCCGACCATGGTTTGTCAAAAACTTATGCATCTTTCATAGAAAGCGCTTTGACTAAAATTGATAGATTGCATATTTCTATTTCACTTCATTGATGAGGTCTTCGGAGCAAAGCCTATTGCTTACGAGACCAGATAAAGAAATTAGACGAACACTTCAACACTGCTTCCAAAGTGATTATTAACGGGTATATAAATATGACGTTTCCGACCCCATATTCCTATGTAATTTTGAGCCATTTTGGCTTCCCTTAACCCCTTTTCCCCTCCCCTGAAGTATTCTCATGTATTTAGAAACGGCTTTAGTTAGTGAAAGTCCACCTGGTTCTGACTGGCAAGCCGCATAGTGACAAGCGACGGAAAATTTTTTTTTCATAATTATTCGATTTATTCAAACTGTAAAATGCGTCTTCGACATTAGCTGCAGTTTCATGTAGTTATTTTCAAAATGAACAGACACGGCGCCTGTAGGTTAAATAGTACGGTACTCTGAGCAGTCTTGGTTCCCTCTACCACCCCTTTCACCCCACCCACCCAAGAGTTAAGAATCCCCAAGCATTTAAAAACAGGCTGAGTTAGTGAAAGTCTACTTCCTCCTAATTCGGAACCCGCAGTGACAAGCGATGAAGAAAAAAATTTCAGAATTAATTGATTTAGCCAAACTAAAAAAATGCAACTTCGACCTAGCTACAGTTTAAGTAGTTCTTCGCAATTTGAACAGATGTGGCGTCCTTTAGTACGAGTATTTAAGTAGATTAAAATAATAATCTGAAACATCTCTTTTACAGCAATCATAAAAGAAAAATTAGAAAAGCTTGGGAAAGCGTATTGAAAGAAATTGAAAATTCGCGCTACAAATTATACTTTCCCGCTTGGACTGACTTTGAACGTGATCTGTATTTGAGTACTTTGGACGTACGTAGAAATTTTGCCGCAAGGTGAGATGAAATTATCACTCTATATTAATTAAGTACGTAGAAACAATAAGGAAACTTGAAAGGGAATCCCAGATTAACAACAGCAACAACTAAAAATTACGAATTTAATTTTTTTTAAACTAATTATGAATAATATATAAACAAGATTATTTCATATCACGTGTTGAGGAAAAGTGTACTCACGAGTCAGTAAGGCTTAAAGTCTGAACATAACAAAAGTCACTTCTATAGTTCAGTGGCTGATGGTCCCTTTGACGTAATTCTAGAAAAATAAATTAACCTTTCCGTGTCGCTCCCTTGGTATTTTCGGGCTAGAGAGTTCAATAGTTGTGGTCCAGAAAAATTAGAACACTTCCATTCTCATGCACGAAATTTTTTTATGAAGTATCCAAATCCTTTAAATGAATGCATATATAGTACATGCCCTTATTTTTATACAATATTTTTTGATTAAAAAAATAAGTAATTTTATGACCGTTTTCTTGAAAATAAAACGACCGTTAAGGAGTTAATTTAAGCTTGAAGGATAGGAAACACCAGAACTAAACGAATGCTTATAATTATTCACTAGCATGTTTTTTTTTGTACTGAATGATATACAAATATTTCTAATTTTTAAAAATCAATCTGTTGCACTCTCCTACTGACTATTAATAAGGAAACTTTAACATGCGTTGGTTAGTACTTTAAAATATTTTAAATTCAAGGAAAACCATAGTTTTAAAAGGCTGTTGAGAAAATTTCTTTTCCTAATTTCAACATATCTCAAAATCCTAAGAAGTACATTCCGGATCAGGTCTTTTGAAAAAAAAAAAATCAACTAGTACTGTTAAAATAAAATCTTATTATGGGTAGCATGATAGATTCGACAATTCTACTTATTGTCACATTTAAATCCCTAATTTCGGAGCTAAATACTACAATTTACTGAATTTTCAGCTGTAAAAAGAAGATTAGACGCACATACATTCTCTGGAGTAGTAATAGGGATTTGTGTGCGTGTTCACTGTAACCATAATGCAAGCGAGCTCGAATCCCGTCTCCCCGTGTTCTGTGTTATCCATGATCTGATCTGGGATAAACAAAGTTAAGAAAAGTGGTTGAGTAAACAAATAAAGCAGTAGTTTCGAATTGAATTCTCAAAGTTAATTGAAAGTAAATGCCTGGAAAATTCTTGGAAAATTTATAATTTTAGAAACTCTAAACCACAGATGTAAGTTTAAGTTGTCTAGTTCAGTCGTTACTAAAACTGAAAATATATCTTACGCTTGTATTTTGTAAAACTGCAGAAATGAATGAACCCAGAATTTATCTAAAAATCATTTGATACACCATCAACCAATTTTTGTGTCATCTATCGTGTAAAATGTGTTTTTTGAAGATAATAAAATACTGACCCAACCACAGAATAGCCAAGACTATAGAGTGGGTAAGTACACTTCAAGTGTCCCCAGAATATATAAGCAGCCCCGCCCTTAGCAATAATAGCATAGAATACGATATTGTAGATACGATAAATAGAGCGTTGAAAGATTGATTTGGGCAGTGATTAAAACCCCATATTTATTAAAAAATAGGGATTACAATGATAATAGTGTGTATTGAAGGAAGTGTCTCCGGAAACCACGTGCCCCCTCTGCCATAATCAACAGCAGTATTGGGAAATTGGGATGGTAATGATAATCGTGGAAGGACATGAGGCGACCATAAATTCAGTAACACTTAAGGCTTTATTTTCTCCAACTTAAGGATTGCTACTATAATAGCATGTTTGAAGATCAGGAATATCAAACCTAATCTATCCCATTTTTGGGGTTGCAACAATATTTCAATCGCGTGTTAAAGAGTAACTACGGAGTCCTGATAACGCTCAGAGGTCACAACAATAACTGTGACCTTTGAAGGACAAGGCTCTTTATAAACTTATCAAAAAATAGAGAGTTTTTGAATACCGTTTCTTCCCATGCTAGAGTTATAAACTTATCAAAAAATAGAGAGTTTTTGAATACCGTTTCTTCCCATGCTAGAGTACGTGCGCATGCGCTTTACTGTCCAATGACATTTAACGTTAGCGTTGAAACCACCATGCAAAAGCTTGCACCCCTCCCTCCCCTCCCTCCAGCAAAAAATCCCTTCCGGCACCTCTGGAAGGATGATCATCATCATCATCATTCTCATTGGTGATCTTTGTATATTGTGAGAGTGGGAAAGTGTATTTCAGTTCAGCATGTACTGACAACATGGTAATATGTGATAGATTCGATGCAGAATATCCTCTTAGAGATTACACATGTGAATTATAAGTGATTATTCAACATTTTATTTTAGTCCAATTCCTCCTCCTCCAAAACGACCTGTAACTCCTGACAGTGATATTGTAGAGTTGACTGATGAAGACTACAAAAAGTTACATGAGGTAAGCGAACAGCTCATTCTTCTATTTCTGAAAATTTAAGTAGAGTGTATCTGCATGATGCGCAATTCCAATTAGAATGATTAAAATCGAAATATTTTATTTCCTTATTCAGAATCGTCATAAAGGAATTATAATACGAAATGAAAATGAAGTTCCTGAAACAAAAGAAAAAAATGATGAATATAAAATGGTGCCTGAAGTGAGTGAATAGTTCATTGTATTATTTTTGAAAATATTATTTATTTAAAAGATATTCCTTAGATCCCATAATATACCTATTTTGTTATAGTTGTAACCTCTTCAAATCTATTTATTGTTTCTAATCTAATGCTTTCAGAATGAATCTGAAGATTCTCCTGTGAAAATTGAAAATGATGTCCCAAAACGGTATACTATGCTGATACTATTATATCACACATATAATACATAAATCCATATTTTTTGTGGAATTTGAATCTTGTTAAGCTTATTATTATGATAATTCCTCAATTTAGTACACACACTATATCATTTTAATCTGATGTGGAATTCTAAATTGAATGTATTAGTTTAAAAATCATTTTTATTATTGATCTTAATGTATTGTGATATTTTTAGTTAAACCAAAGCTAGATATTGCAATAAAAGTTACAATATTTTAAAGTATTTTATGGTAATTTAAGAAAAAGAATATAAAACTTTGTCGAGAGTTTTCAGCTTCTTCATATTTAAGGCACAAACTTGTTACTTTATTAAAAAAAAGGACGAACAAACTTCAATGATTCATCTACAAAGTAGCCTTGTATATTACAAGTTAATAAGGATTATACTGAGATCGTTCTTATGTCTCCATATGTACAATTATTACAATGTAACAGTACTTAATTGAATTAATTGAAAACATTGTAAATGATGCACACAACAAAGGCAGAAAATGCCTTTTACATATGTATGTTGTTAGCAAAATCTGGCTCAATTTTACCCTTTAGATTACCCTTTAGATTTTAAATACAAGATTATTTATTTACCCTTATTATTTACCTAAAGTTGTTTCAGAAATAGTCAAAAATTTCCACTGAAAAAAAATCCAATTTTTTGTTTAAAAATTTTAAAAACTGCTTAAATTTAACCAGAAAATCTACTTTTTATAATATATTCGAATGCAAGAATAAATCTTGAAATAAATA